>CM053274.1:76131803-76242975 GCA_028583415.1 Protea cynaroides
ATAGGGAAAAGATGAGAGTTGGATACAAAGAAGAGCGGGGAGAGAGAGGGAAAACTTTAAAATAATTGTATTAATATGAAGGTGGGCTTACAATTTAGAGTATGCCATTATGGAAAGCGATAAAATAAAATTTATTTATACAAATAGACTTCAACAAAAAGGGATTAAAGTAGAGGTTTTAATTGGTTTTAATGGGTCAAAATAGTCGGTTTAAATAGTTTGATTTTTTAAACCAGAATCAAACTGTTTTAATCAAAACGGTTTCATTTTTGAAACCAGAATAGAACTGTTTAATATTCAGTTTCACAGTTTCTGTTAAACAGCTCAATTCAGTTTCAGATCATTTCTAACACCCTTTTTCCAATTAGTACAACTCAATAAGGTTCAGTTTCTGTTCGATCTGGGTCGAATCAAGCTGGTTTGGTTTTAGTTTTGGTTTAAGCCCAATTCTGAAACCCCTAGTACTGGTAGGGAATGGGGTGTGGTGTAGCAGCAGTTGATGGTGGTTGATGTAGCAGCAGTGGATCAAACAATTGAGATTCTACCACACGCTGGTAGCATGCATGTACATGTTTTCTCCCCGATACTATCAATGTGTGAAACCCAAGAACACATTATGTCTGTGGATACTCCCACAATAAACACATTTCAAATTATCACTCTTTTCTTAAATCCATTACTCTTGAAATACCTCTCTTTTTCTATCTCAACTTCATAAACAAACACCCACATACGCACAATTATCGATCACAGAAATACTGAAGCATTGAGGTGCTCTCTCTCTCTCTCTCTCAATTTCCCTCTCTAAAATGTCATTCTATCTATCGTTTTGTCATTTGTCTGTCAATATGTTTCTTTTACTTTGTACCAGCTAGCCATGGTGGATAATTGGCTTTCTGAAATAGAGGATAAAATACAATACCTTCGGGTAGAATTGTCTGGGAATGGTATGCATCCGATAAATGTTTCACCTTTGGAATATATAATTTCCCGGTTCAGAACAGCAGGTATTGAAACCAGATTAGTCCATTTCAATAAGCTTAATTTGTATCTTATTATTATGTTTGAATTAAATCCTAATATAATATATATGAAGTACTAGTGTTGCTAATATATATATATATATATATATATATATATATATATATATATATATATATATATATATATATATATATATATATATATATATATATATAATCAGAAATGTGTCCTGTATGTGAAATGCCTTTCGAGATGATAAATTTCTGGACGATGGATTTAACTAGGAGATGGGAAGTAGTCAAAAATCATTTTGAGAGTGTTCACAGATACTATATTGACGAGTGCCTCATAGCCAAAGATGTATGTGTCATCGATCCTCATATTCTTCTCTCTTTTGCTGGCATTAATTTATGATATTTTTGTAGGTAAATTATTAATATTACAAAGAGTTGTTATTTTATAATGTCACAATTTATCTATTTTATCCATTCAAACCATTAGATAGATAGAACATAATTCAAATTAATCACATTTCAAATTTCAATATCTAATTCAATTAAAGACGCAATTTGCTATTGCCAAATATGTGAACTAAAAAATTGTAACCTTCTTTTGATCCCCTTGTTATTGTCAAAAACTGTCATTTTACATTTTTTTAGTAAAAAAATTTAATGTTATACAAAAAGAGCAAAAAATAAGGTTACAAAATTTTTTTCCCCACCAGTCTTAATTACAACAAGATTTTTCCTTCAATTAAATAACATATGATTTAGATTAAGAAAAAACTGCAAAATTGAATGGTTCTTATTTTTCTTGTGATAGATTGTCTAAAATGTCATATTCTTTTGTTACATGGATAACTATGTTATTTTGTATTATTCTTTTTCCATTAGTATACAGGTTATAAACGAACTACTACGAACCTGCATGAAATTCATAATGAGTCTCTTGATTTGAATGAGAAAACGTGTCAAGCCTTGCAAATGTAGGATACAATCCAAAATGCAGAAGCAATTGAAGATGCCGAAAAGAGACGAGCATCTTCCATAATTGGAACAATAAAACACGCAATGCATACGTTAGAGAATTACTGAAACGATACGCACATAATGTGTAGAAGGGGGCTCGTAAGCCTAAATTTTAACTCTAATCTGACTGATGTGAACTATCATATTTTAATAAACTTAAAGACTGTTATTCCTGATGCATTCAATAGAATTACGACTCTCTATAACGATCATGTAAATTACACAAATGTAATTGTAATATTAAATTTTAAATTTTACTATATATCCAACTCAATAATATGATCCACCTTCTTATATTAGGCTTCTCCAATATAATTTGAATTGTTAAGTTGCCTTTTTAATCAGTTTTTATACTATGACTTTTGCCACATGTAAGAATCCATTTGTACTGAAATTTAGGTATGGAATATACTAAAATATGTGGTTAATGCTTGAATTGTCTTTGTAGAGAGTTACTGATTATTCTACTTAATTTTTTGTTCATTTCCTCATCAATTCTTTTTTTAATTGTAAAAAAATTGAAACCCATACGATAGATTTTCCTAAAACAATTTTGCATTCTACTTGTTTCTTCATATTTTGGCTGGGTTGGAGGTGGGGAAAGGGGAGAAGAACCTTAATAAACAGCATGCATTCCCCGTCTTTTCAAAAATTTAAATATATAAAATTACTTAACAATTTATGTAGTTAGCAACTATGATTTTTTTTTCTTTTTTGATTTATCCCTCTGTAATTCTCTGTATGAATATCTGTTATAACACATTAATAGAGGTTACGTTTCACATTGGGTTTCGTGCTTTCTATATTCTTTGTTTATTGAATTGTTCAGAGAGAGAGAGAGAGAGAGAGAGAGAGAGAGAGATGTTATACTGCTACTAAGAAGAAAATTCTATCTACTGTGTTTGATTGTAATAATTTCAGTTTGCAATAATTATTGAAATTATTCTATAAACCAGGAATAATTTCTACGATAATTTTTTTTTTTGACAAATTGTCTATATATATATATATATATATATATGGCAAACTCCTTTATTTTTAAGAAGGTGGATCGTGTTATTTCTTTTTTTTTTCTTTTTTTAATTATCTTTAATGTTCCTTAATAATATTTTTTTACCACCTCTAACTTTCTTTTTTTATTTTTTTATTTTTTTTATCTGGTTTAGTTTGGTCCTGCCTGAGCTTGAAGAAGTTGGTTACCATCTTTACCTGCAAATTTACAATGGATTTATTCATTAAGTTTGAGGGATCCGCATCCTGTCCTCCCAGTGGTTCTGGGAGGACAGTGGCAACCTATCCTGGATGGCCGCCACGTGGCTCTCAGTAAATCCGAGACCCACGTCCGAGCCGACACCCAGCCGACAAGCCGAGCCGACAGGGGTTGTTGGCTTAGACGTGAGTCTCGGATTCAACCGAGAGCCACGTGGCAGTCATCCGAGATAGGTTGTCGCGTCCTCCCAAAATCACTGGGAGGAGACGATGTGCATCCAAGTTTGAGAGCTGGTTGAGAAATAGTTTTATAGATGAATTTTTTTTTATGATATGTTATTATATACGTAAATCATTTCCTTTTAAATGGTGTTTGATGTATAATTTTCATAGGAATTTTATATGAGAGGATACCTTATCACCAAACAACATGGTTAAGTACTTGAAGTTTTTATATACACAACACTACTTTTTACATGACACGATTATCTTTAAATTTTATTTTATATGATAAGTGGATGTTTGCGAGTAGACTATCTAATCTTGAAAAAATTCGATACATAATGCATGAAATGAATAGGGATTAACATAATTATGCTACAATGTTAGATGCATGTAAATTAATGAGGCTTATGGCTGTAATGAGACATACAAGTTGCATTATATGGTTTACCTTTTTTCAAAATTTCTAATAACCATTATTTTCTTAGACTTATTCTATATTTGTTCAAACTCAAATACTCGAATTTCTTTTTTGATTCCATCCCCAACCCCCCTCCCTCCCCCCAAAAAAAAAAAAAAGAAAAAAAAAGAAAAAGAAAATTCTATCTCTTTTATTTCCGTCAGTCTCTTAAATCTACATATATTTATTCATATTCAAATACTTGAAACTTCTTTTCTGATTTCCAAAAAAAAAAAAGAAAATAAACTTATATCTCTCTTTCTTCTTGGAGAAATTGAAATTTCTAAATTACCCCCTCCCCTCCTTTATCTGGCATCACTCTACAGTCCCCCATCTGGCAACCTCCCTCCCATAGCCCTTTGCATTCCTTCACCCCCAGCCCACTACCATCTCCACCTTTGCCCCTGTCCTATCCTCCACCGCCACCTCCCTTCGTCCACACATCTCTCCTTCTCTCCCTCCCCTCGCCGCTGCCTCTCCCAATCAACCTAAATTGAGTTTTTAGCGCCGTTCAATTTTCTGGCATTCTTTGCACCTCCACTTCCGTGACACTTATGTTCAAATCCCACTTTCAGACCTTTCCATTCAAGTGCAAACTGTAGACTCTCATGACACCCAGTATACATGGAACCTATTAGAGAACCAATGGATCATCTTTGATTCAGAGGAATCATTGTGTCAATGGTCGACCCAGCAATGTTAGGAGCTCGGTAGAGTTAGGTGTTTGCTTTAAACACAGCCTGGCCAGCTAGTAAGGTTTTAGTGGTTGAAATTCGGAATTCAATCTCCTACATCCTATCTGTTGTCCCTGAAGCTTACTTTACCCTAACATATATTTTTCAAATTATCAAAATTCTGGTCTCTTGCTTTTATTATATACCAAAACAACCAAAATGTTAGGTCCATAGAATAAATTACGGGGACAGGTGGAACATTGAACAGAGGACATCATTAACACATTAACAGACAACCCAAGACCAGGTCGAACATTGAACAGAGGACATCATTAACCCAAGACCAAACTTTACCTAAGAGAGAGAGAGAGAGAGAAAACTATTTCCAATCATGAGGTCTCATCCCAAACCCTAATAATTCATATAAAGATTTAAAACACAATGCAAATATAAAGTAAATCATAATCAGTTCCACACTAAAATAGGATTTGTCTATCTCTTTATCTTGTGACAAATCAAATCGAACTGCTTAGCTCAGCACAGACTGCCACTCTTCGAAGGGCCTAGAAATTAATCAAGTCCACTAGGATATTATCTACATTCTCCCACTTGGGCTAGATTAATTACAAAATCACCATTGAATAGTGTGGCCATGAAATCCATTTACATAACAAATTGTCACCTCTTTTGATTCAGCTATTAAGTTTATCAATGTCGAACAACAATAAAAGATACACCTCAATGTATGGCACACAACTTTCTGTCAATCACATACAAATGTTTACTTAACAACATGAATCACCTTGAGATTGTGAGTCTTATGATGAACTTGATATGACACTGAGAGGAGGGGTGAATCAGTGTCTGAAACTTTTTTCTGATTATTTACTGCTGCCCAGAGCTGATGGAGATATATTATTTTACACACACACAAGTGCATACAAATCTACCTAGCTACCACTTAATGGTCAGGTCTACCAGATTTACACACCCATCCTGCGAGCCATTCCACGTACTCCAAAATATATAGAGGAAAATATAGACAGTCTACAACACAGGATATACGTGGCTCACCAACACAGTGTGTGATGGCTAGTCCATGGAGTAATGCCCAACGGGCTCTGTATATACTCAATACACTTCTTTTTGCTGTCTACACAGCAGGGAGTACATACATCCAATTTATCCAGCATAAAACTAGGAGAGCACACATATGCCAGGAATTCAGGTAACAAGTACCAGTGTTCAGCACACGCTGCACACCACGCTTAACCCGCACCCACGGGAAGCAAATAACAATTTTTTTTAGGCTTATAAATTTGCCTTACAGTTTTTCCCCACTAGCTAGGTATTCAACAATTTGCACCTACGCTAGCATACAATAAATTGAAAGCATAAATAGATAAGGAATTGAGAATCTCACAAACAATGCTTTCGAATGACCAACAATCTCTCTGGAGCTTCACACTGACCTCAGGTACTCTTCAACAGCCTTCAATGTTGATAGAGATCGATTCACAGAGCACACCTTGTCCACAAGCTTCCAATCTCTTCCACACAACCCATAATCACCATGAATATGAAAATAAAAGCTCTACTGACCTCTCATAGGGATTTAGCAATCCATTGATGCACAAAGAAGAGGAAGTTGGTGATTGATCACTCCCACAGGGCACGAAACCCTAAAAAACCTTCTCTCTGCCTTTAAAATCCTATTTTAGATTTTTCTCAGCACTTTTACGACTCCCAACGGTGCCCAATGTATAGAGCATAAAAAAAATATAGAAACTGCAACTTGAACAGACTGATTTGGAGCTCGGATGAAGAAGTTATGGCAGTTTGAAGTTTGGCCAACCAAAATATTCAAAAATGAATCTTTCCTTTTATAATCACGCACCCGCCCCGCACCGTAGCCGCGTTGTCGATGCGCTGTCGCGACCTGATTGGCGGAGACAAAATCTACATTGAAGACCGTTGGATCTGTCGGTTAATGGCGGGATTTGTCTTTATCCGTCCGATCTGAATAAATCGCGTCTCCGAAGTTCGGAGTCGTCGGTGGCCTTTAGATCAGGATCCTTGCGCCGCTGTACCGTGAGTGCGCCACATGGAATCATGAGAGCCTCTCCATGCGGTGCGACGCAACATATTATGTTGCAACCGGCGAATCACAAGACTCGCGATGGAATCTTGATGGAATCTTCGCATCACACCTTAGCCCGCATTGATCTGAGCCATTCAAAGTGGATCTAAGCATCGTGGCTCAAATCCAGCCGCTGATCTTGCATCTTCCCCTCTTTTTATGCCGAAATTGCCCCTATACAACTTGTGAAATGTCGAAATTGCCCCTAAACAACTTGTGAAATGATTTTTCTAGCAATCCGACAGAAACTGCGATATCTCTCCCATCCGACGTCGGAATTGAGTGATTCAAGTTGCGTTGGAAAGATAACTCGACGCCCTACATATTTCCACTGTCGTATTTCCATGAACCTGCTGTGGGACCCACCAAAAATAGGCCCAAAGTTAAAACTCTATCAAACCTTGGAATTTGAACCCGAAACTTTGCGTGCATGCATGCCAAGTGCCGTGGGCTACCGTATTGGCATGTCACCTTGCCACCACACCTGTGGGTCCCACTCACATTTTTTTCTCTCTCCTCTTTCTCTCTCTTTTGATTCTCTCTCTTCTTTCTCTCTCTTAAATTTTTCTCTTCAATGTCACAACACCAGAAACATGAGAAACATGAACATGATCAGAAAAACTTCAGGAACACTGTCGCATCATCAGAAACTCGGTCACATCATCAGTGGGGTCTACAGACACTCTCTCTCATCAAAATCAGTCTCAAATCCCATTTAACTCATTGTAAGTCATCTGAAACACATGTAGAACACTGTAGAACACACAAGCGAAGTTGCCATATCTGTGCTACTGCACTGATACTCTCTCTCCTGCACTGACACTCTCTCTCCTCATTTCTCTGACTGAATGCTCACAAACACTGTCACATCAACCAAGTTGCCAACAATGACAACATAAAGTTCAACATCTTAATCTTTGATCGAATTATCTTTGATTGAGTTACCTTAAAACCTTATAGGGCAACAAACTTTGATATTGTCCAACTCCAGCTTTGACTAATATCACACTTTTATCTTACCACCATTATTTCTTTGGCTGAATGTTGCCTTTTACCTTTGGCTCAATATTGTCTCTTATTTTTTATTGAATGCTGCCTTTTATCTTTAGCTAAATACTGTCTTGTTTATCTTTGGCCAAATACTGTCTGGTTTGTCTTTGACATGACGAATAATTAATTAAGAATCTAAATCAGTAAATAAATAAATAATAAATACAACCATGGTCACCAACAATCATGCTCATTGTACTACAAGCAATATAAACAAGCACAGATAAACAGTACCATACATAAACAAAAGTCTCCCACTGACTAAGCATAATAAAAGGCTCACACTGACCCAAGCTTATAAAATAAAATTTATTTCTTATAATTTAAACGTATGCCATTGTGTAAAGCAATAAAATAATTTTTTTTTCTACAAATAGACTTCAACAAAAAGGGATTAAAGTAGAGGTTTTAATTGGTTTTAACTGGTCAAAACAGTCAGTTTAAACTTTTTCATTTTTTAAACTAGAATGAAACTATTTTAACTAAACGGTTTCATTTTTGAAACCAAAATAGAACTGTTTAATATTCAGTTTCGCAGCTTCTGTTAAATAGCTCGATTCAGTTTTGGATCATTTTTAACACCCTTTGTCTAATCAATGCGACTCAATAAGGTTCAGTTTTTGTTCGATCTGGGTCGAATCAAACTGGTTTGGTTTTAGTTTTCGGTTCAAGCCCCCAATTTTGAAACCCCTAGTGGCAGGGAATAGGGTGCGGTGTAGTAGCAGTTGATGGTGGTTGATATAGCTGTTGGTCATGTATTGTCATTGTTGGAAACTTGACTGATGTGGGCAGTGTTGATGAGCTTACAGTGAGAGAAATGATGAGAGAGTGTGTCTGTGTAGGAGCGATAGTGTTTGTGCAAGTGGCAGAGCCGAGGAAGCCTTGGGCATGTTCTACAGTGTTTGCACTGAGTTGACTGGACAACAACAGTTTCGACAGGTGATAGAATATGTGTGGGCCCATTGGTGATGTGGACGGTACCCACATAGGCAATATGCTGATAGAAAGAGGAGAGAGAAAATAGAGAGAAAATATGGGTCCCATAGTAGGTCCCATTATTGGTGTAGCAAGAAGAGAGAGAGTGTGGATCCCACAGTGGGTTCCATTGATGATGTGGCATGATGTGGCATCTCCCAAGTACTCCCTAAAGCAAGAAAAATAAGAGAGAGAATAAGAAGAGAGAGAATCTAAAGAGAGAGAAAGAAGAGAGAAGTTGATGTGGTGGGACCCACCATGCTGAGGTGGCATGCCACCATGGCATCCAGTTTAGACGAGGACCACGGCACCATAGGCAGCAACCACCACATAGCCGAGGCCAGCAGCAACCATGCCCACAGCACCATGGTCAGCAGGGCCAAGCCACAAGCAAGCACAGCAGCAGCACCAAGCACCAAGGTAGCATGCCTTGCCGCAAGCCAGCTAGCCAGCAAGGTAGCAAGGCTTGCAGCAGGCAGCGTGCCATGCCACCAGCCAGCACCCGCAAGCCCCCCAAGCCGTAGGCCTCACAGCCGCAAGCAAGCAGTAGGCCCGCGCGCATGTCCTGGCCCTCGCGCAAGCACTGGTGCGCGCATGCAAGGTGCTCGATCAATTGTCAGGGGTATTTTGGTCTAGCTAAAATGAAAGGATTCAAAATCAACGGCTCAATTTAAATATCATCGAGAAAATTTGCATCCGATGGCTTCAAAAATTGCGGGCTATAGTGTTGTGCGGCGGTAGCGTCTGGATACTCCCGCGAGTTTCGTGATTGGTTGGTGGTCATTTATTATCATGTTTTGCGATACATGGAGTGGCGCCGTTATTCGGTGAGGTGCATTTTCGGTACGATGGTGGCAAAATCCAGATCCAGCGGCCATGAGTGATCCCGATCACCACCTGACGCGATCTGCTAGATCCGATGGCCAGAACTAAATCCCGCCATTTCATATGAGATCCGACGGCCACTTCTCTCAGATTCTCTCTGCACCAATTGAAACTCGAGAACCACGTTTGACTGGTCAGCAGTGACAGAGTTTTGGTGTAGCACACGTACATGGTAGCATTGACGATGATCCAAATCCAACGGATTTCAGTAAATCCGATTTTAAATGACACTATTATTCAAATCCAAAGGTCGACATTCATTTTCGCCTTTTGTTATAGATCCAACGGTCATTATCATAGATTCTCTGACCGACCAACCACAACTCGACAACGCAGTCGGCGGCGCTCTAGTGTTGCACAGGTGCACCATAAGGCTTCAAAAGATGCTTTTTGTTATGATTTTATTGGCCGAGATTGTAATGGCCATATCTCGACCATTCGGAGTCCAAATTGGACGGTTCAAAGTGCTCCGAGCTCGTTTTCGAATTTCCTATCTAATGAGAACCAAAAACCAGAGAGTAAGGTGGATGAAGAACAGAGTGGTGGCTCGTGTTTTTGGGGGAAAACCTTCTCTTGAAAGTGTGGTGAATGTTTATAATTGGATTCTTATCACCAACCTTCCATGGATTCAACATGATTCTATTAAGCTGTATTGAAGATCTTGTATGAGGGTTTGGGAGAAATAGTTGTTGTTTGAAGCTTCAATGAGAGCTATAATGGCGTTTGCTATGCTCTCAAGGCATTGAAAGCTTGGAGTGATTGTATGCCATTAAACAGGAGCTGTGAGAGCTTGAGTGAGCATATAAAGAGCTAGAAGGCCATGTTGAGTTTGTGAAAACACTAAGGGAGAAAAAGAAAGAAAGGCAAGCACTCAAGATGTTTGTTAAAATGCCAAGGAAGAAAATGGAGACTGCAGTGAGCCGCTGGAAGTATTGAAGGGTGTGTTGATGTTTTGAAGAAGAGAGAGATGGAAAATGTGGTGTATGGAATGAATTGAAGACTCTAGTGGACCTGAGGACTATGTCAGGTTTCACAGAGACATCTCAGAGTCTTTCCAGAGTACCAAAAATTGCCAGACAAGGGTTGTAAGATTCTTAACCTTGTATGTGTTGCATTGTTTAATTCTTGTACTCAGTTATATGCTAGTTGTAGGTGATGAGTAATGAATACCTAACTAGCCTGTGATAAAATTGTAAGGGCATTGATATAAACCCAAAATTATATTGTCTGCTTTCCGTGAGTGCGGGTTAAGCGTAGTGTGTGCAGCGAGTGCTGAGCACTGGTATTTCGATACCTGAATTATTGGCACATCTGTGTCCTCCTGGTTTTATGCTGGGTAAACTGGGTGTATGTACTCCCTGCTATGTAGACAGCTAAAAGAAGTGTATTGAGTATATACGGAGCCCATTTGGCATTACTCCGTGGACTAGCCATCACACATTGTGGTGGTGAACCACGTATATCTTGTGTTGTGGATTGTGCATATTTTGTATATTGCGAAGTGTATGGAATGGTCTGCAGGATGGGTGTGCACAACATGGTAGACCTGGCCACTCTGTAGTAGCGAGGTGGTTGTGCATACGACTGTGAGTATGATAGTGCTTCAGTGAATGTGTGGTTGTGGTTAGTGAGTAAAGCATCAGCTCAAGGCAGCGTCTGTCTTCAAAGGATTATTTAGAAGAATTTTTTAAGACATTAATTCACCCCCCCTCTCAGTGTCAACCTGTGATCACTGCAGTGGATCAAACGATTGAGATTCTACTACATGCTGGTAGCATATACATGCTTTCTCCCCAATTGTATCAAGGTGTGCAGCCCAAGAACACATTATGTTTGTGAATATTCCCACAATAAACACATTTCAAATTGTCACACTTTTCTTAAATCCATTACTCTTGAAATTCCTCTCCTTTTCTATCTCAACTTCATAAACAAACACCCACATACACAATTAAGGGCAATTATCAAACACAGAAATACTGAAGCATTGAGGTGTGATCTCCCTCTCTCTCTCAATCTCTCTCAGTTTCCCTCTCTAAATGTCTCTCTATCTATCGTTTTGTCATTTGTTTTTAATATGTTTCTTTTTCTTTGTAACAGCTAGCCATGGCAGATTGGCTTTCTGTAATTGAGGATAAAATACAATACCTTCGGGTAGAATTTTCTGGGAATGGTATGCATCCGATAAATGTTCCACCTTTGGAATTTATAATTTTCCGGTTCAGAAGAGCAGGTATTGAAACCAGATAAGTCCATTTAATTAATAAGCTTAATTTGTATCATATATATATATATATATATATATATATATATATATATATATATATATATATATATATATATATATATATATATATATATATATATATATAAAATATAAAATATATATATATAAAGTGCATGTTCTAACGCTAATATATATATAATCAGAAAAGTGTCCGGTATGTGAAATTCCTTTCGAGATGATAAATTTCTGGACGGAATTAACTAGGAGATGGGAAGCAGTCAAAAATCATTTTGAGAATGTACACAGGGACTATATTGACGATAGCCTTATATCCAAAGATGTATGTGCCATCGATCCTCATCATATTCTTCTCTCTTTTTCCCCATTAATTCATGATATTTTTTGTATGTAAATTACTAATATTACAAAGAGTTGTTATTTTCCATAATGTCACAACTTATCTATTTTATCCATCCAAACCATTAGATAGATAGAACATAATTCAGATTAATCGGATATCAAATTTTAATATTTAATTCAATTAAAGATGCAACTTGTTGTCACCAAAGATGTGAACTAAAAATTAGTAGCCTTCTTTTGATCCCCTTGTCATTGTCCAAACTGTCATTTTGCAATTTTTTTTTTTGAGTAAAAAAAATTTTATGTTATACGAAAAGAGCAAAAAATAAGGTTACAAATTTTTTTTTCCCCACCAGTCTTAATTACAACAAGATTTTTACTTCAATTAAATGACATATGATTCAGATTAAGAAAAAACAGCAAAATTGAATGCTTCATAATTTTCTTGTGATAGATTGTCTAAAATATCACCTTCCTTTGTTATATGGATAGCAACCTTATTCTATATTATTTCTTTTCCATTAGTATACAGGTTATAAACGAGCTATTACGAACCTACATGAAATTCATAATGAATCTCTTGATTTGATCGAGAAAACACGTCAAGCCTTGCAAATGTTGGATACGATCCGAAATGCAGAAACAATTGATGACAACGAAAAGAGACGAGCATCTGCCATAATAGGAACAATAAAACAAGCAATGCACATGCTAGAGAAGTACTTGAAAGATATGCATATAATGTGTAGAAGGGGGCTCTTAAGCTCTAATTTTGACTCTAATCAGACTGATGTGACCTATCAGATTTTAATAAACTTAAAGACTGGTATTCGTGATGCTTTTGATAGAATTACGACACTCTATGACGATCATGTAAGTTACACAAATGTAGTAATAATATTAAATTTTAAATTTTACTATATATCCAACTCAATGATATGATCCACCTTCTTATATTAGGCTTCTCCAATATATTTTGAATTGTTGAGTTGATTTTTTAATCAAGTTTTTTTTTCTATGACTTTTGCCACATTTAAGAGAGCCCATTTAACCCTTGAATTGTCTTTGTGGAGAGTTACTGGTTATTCTACTTAATTTTTTGCTTATTTCCTCATCAATTTTTTTTCCTAAATTGGAAAGAAATTGAAACCCATACGATGAATATTCGCAAAAGAATTTTGCATTCTACTTGTTTCGTCATATTTTGGCTGGGTTGGGGGTGGGGATGGGGAGAAGAACCTTAATATATAAAATTACTTAACGATTTATGTAGTTAGCAAATATGATGTTTTTTCCTTTTCGATTTATCCCTTTATAATCCTTTGTATGAATATCTGTTTTAAGACATTAATCGAGCTTACAACTTCACATTGGGTTTCGTGCTGCCTATATTCTATGTTTATTGAGAGTGAGAGAGAGAGAGAGAGAGAGAGAGAGAGAGAGAGATGTAGTATTGCTAATAAGTAGAAAAATCCATTTAGTGTGTTTGATTGTAATAATTTCAATTTGCAATAGTTAATCACATTATACTATGAACCAACAACAATTACTATGATGAATTTGTTTGACAAATTCTCTATTAAAAGTCCTATATTTAATAATAAAGATACATATGGCAAACTTCTTTATTTTTAAGAAGGTGGATCATTTTCTTTTAATGTTCCTTAAAAATATTTTTTTCCCCACCTCTAACTCTTTTTTTTTCTTTCTTATTTTCTTATTTATCTGGTTCAGTTTGGTTCCGCATAAGGTTCAAGAAGTTTGGCTGCCATCCTTACCTGCAAATTTACAATGGATTCATTCATCAAGTCACAGAGCCGGTTGAGGAGTGGTTTTATAGATGAATTTTTTTATGATATTACTCTGGTACTTGATGGTAATCATATACTAAACCATTTCCCTTTAAATGGTGTTTGATGTATAATTCATAGGAGTTTTACATGAGATGATACCTTATCACCGAACAATATGGCTAAGTACTTGAAGCCTTTATATACATACCACTACTTTTTACATGACATGACTACCTTATCTTTAAATTTTATTTATATGATAAGTGGATGTTTTTGAACGAACTACTCAATCTTCAAAAAATTTGGTACATAATGCATGAAAAGAATAGGGATTGGCTTAATTATGTCACAATGTTTGATGCTAACGAGGCTTATGGCTGTAATGAGCCATACAAGTTGCATTATGTGGTTTACCTTTTTTCATGATAGTCTAATAACCATCATTTTCTAATATTTATTCTGTATTTATTCAAACTCAAATACTCGAAACTTCTTCCCTGATTTTCGCAAAAGAAAAAAAAAATCTATCTCTTTTATAGTACCATATATTGCATGATGTGTTTTACCTTTTAAAAATGGTTAATTACATCACTCTCTTAAATTTATCCTATATTTATTCATACTCAAATACCTGAAACTTCTTTTTGATTTCGTAAAACACAAAAACTTAAAAAAAAAAAATAATAATAATAATAATAAAATAAAAAATAAAAAAATGAAAACTTATATCTCTCTTTCTTCTCGAAGAAATTGAAATTTCTAAATTACCCCCTCCCCTTATTTGGCATCACTCCAAAGCCCTCTGCATTCCCTCACCCCCAGCCCGCCACCATCTCCATCTATGCCCCTATCCAACTTTCCACCCCCACCTCCCTAATTCCACCCCTATCTCCTTCTCCCCCTCCCCTCACCACTCCATCTCCCATCGATCTAAATTGAGTTTTAGGCGTTTTCAATTTTCAGGCGTTTTCTGACGTGAACTTCTTTAACATTCATGTTCAAATCCCACTTTTAGACTTTTCCATTCAAGGGCAAACTGTAGACTCTGTAAAATCTTTTATAAAAAAGATTTAATGGGCAATATTATCATACCTGCTGAAGTTAGCTGGTGAGAATTCAATTTAATAGAAGGTATAATTACCCTATTTAATATAAGCCAATATATTCCATTGTGGGATGCACATCGTCTCCTCCCAATGATTCTGGGAGGACGCGGCAACCTATCTCAGATGGCTGCCACGTGACTCTCGGTTGAATCCGAGACCCACGTCTAAGCCGAAAATCCCTGTCGGCTCAGATTGTCGACTGGGTGTCGGCTCAGACGTGGGTTTTGGATTTATTGAGAGCCACGTGACGGCCATCCAGGACAGATTGCCACTGTCGGACAAGATGCAGATCCTCCATTGTGGGAGTTGAATAGATTTGGTATTTGCATTGTTATAAATATAACGGCTAGGGTCCCTATAGCCTCTCTACACACATATTACAAAAAAAAAAGAGCTGTACCCTAAGGAGAGAAGACTGTAGAAGATCTTTGTCTGAGCTTCAACCCAAGAATACGGTCGAAAATCAATCAACAGCAAGAGGTATGTTTTATCATTCAATATCATATATTGTTCAATGTATTTTATTATCTATATGAGACAATGGAAAAAAGGTTTAATTTAAAACCCAAATAGAGTTTTTCTTACAATTGTTATCAGATCCTATTCATATGGAATTAAAATCATTGAGACAAAATTAGAATGATGTTTAATGTTTTGATTAAAGCAATGAACAATTTGATTTTGATTGCTTTTCTTTTTAGAGCAAGAGAGAGGAGATCTGACACAGTCAGAATATTTTTCGACCGACAAAATTAAACAAATTTTATACCAGTGTGAAGATCTCATCGAGATGGTAATAGCGATATAAAAATCGCCACCACCAGACGCCGGACGCGGCCCCACATGCTGGCTGGAAAAGAGAGTGAGATCTACTCGCTTAATTAAAAAAAAGGAAAAGAAAATGACGTGGTGGGACCCGAGCCGGGTCAGACCTGACCGGATAATCAGACCCGAACCAGGCCAAAACCGACTCGGAATCCAGACCTGAACCAGGCCAAGACCGACCTAGATCCCAGACTCGATCCGGATTGGTCTAGATCCGATCTGAATAGGATCAGACCCGGGGCCAGGGTCGAGTCCGACCAGAACCCAGACCAAGAGCAAATCTAGACCAGACCAACCCAAAACCTTGACAAATCGACCCGAACCAGATCGGGTCGAACCATCTGAACCGTTGCTAGCCCTTAGGACCTATTTGGATCTCAGGCAAGTGATCCTACACACTGGCTTTAACCGACGCGTGGAAGGTCCGATGGACCTCCAATTTTTTCTGATGGACTTGTTTTGTCAAGGGCTACATTCTGGTAGGTTTGTGGAATTTTTTTGGATTCCTAGGACTGCAATTTTTAATTAAAAATCACATTTTGAGGATATTTTGTAAGGTTTTTTACAATTTAATATGATGAATTAACTACCAAATGAATGTATGAAAGGAAGTGCATGTTTTAATGAATAATTAAAGTATTATTTCTTGTTTTCATTATTCATATCACATCCATATAAACTACACATTCGAATTTGTAGATATCACTGTGCAATTGGATGGAATCCACCAAAGTGGCACACCCCTTTGCATAGTGATGTCTGAAAATTCAAGATATTTAAAGTACAAGTGTAGTCAAGTTTGATAGTGCACCCCAAAAGTGGCATTGTCCAGACATAATGGTTACATGCAGTTGATAATAAGGATGCTCAGTTAAGGGGTTTCATCACCCAAAGGTGATGAGATTTCCAAGGCCATCATTCCTTGACGATTTTGTCTGGATATTTGAGAAGACCATGCCAGTGCATACTTGTCTCAAAGAATAAGTGTGTAGTGCGGTGACGGTTGGCGGTTTTGCCTTCTAGTGCCGATGTGCATCTGTGCCAGCTGCAGGGGTTTGTTCTTGTAGGTGTTTCATCAGGATCTTGAGCTGACGCTCCATCAGCTCAAATTGTTCTCTCGTTACATACTGGAGAGAGGGAGGAGGTGATAAATCGTCCTCCATCTCGAAGTTCATAGCTGGGATCTGTTCGTTCCCTTATCCGAAGGGTAGTCTTCTAGGAGCATCTCCGGGAGGAATTACCTCCCTAGGAAGTTTATTATTTCGCTGGACGCTAGCTTTGTTATTGGCAGGCGTGTTGCGATTAGCACCTGCGCTATTGTTGGAAGTTGCATTGTTCTGATTAGCATTCATCTTCACTTGATTGCGAGTTAATCTTGACGACATTCAGGATCTTACGGTGTTTTTAGGTTTTGCTGCGACCTTGCCTTTACCAAGACACTGCCTGGGGCCCCATTGTGGGCACCCAACTATTGCTACACGAACCGGTAAGCCTCGAGCTGGTTGGTGTCTACCCAAGGTGGTAGAACAACAATGGTGATGATCGGGTTGGATAACCCTTAGACCACTTTGATGCCTAAGTCAGTCCGTGAAAAAAACAGCATGGAGCAGACAATAAGGATGTCTGCTCCTTCTAAAGAGTGGGGGCAGACACTAAACCATCAGCAAGATTGCTATAAGAATTGAGGAGATGAAGTTGTAGACCCGTTTACCTTTATTTGTTCCTAGTTTATAGGTCTGGAGTGATCCAATGAGTTTAAGGGAAGGCTACCAGTTAAGGTAGGAGATCGACTTGGGAAGCATAAACCTGGCCTTGTCTAAGAGTCTAGCTTAAGAGGCCAGCTAGACTCTTCCGCCTATTCGCCAACACGAGATCCATTCTTTCCATGTTTGTCCTTCAAGGTCAGCCCTGGATCGTAGGGGGACAAACTTTCCTTATTGAGGTCGGACCTTCTTACAAAATGATCCTGTGAATAAGCCTTCCTTGTGTTGATTAATTGTTTTTCTTGATAGCCTGCATAGCCTTAAGCTCGGTGTGGATCATGGGATTCTCTTATATGTGTGTCCCAATCTTTCCTTTTATGTTCTTGCCCTTAGCATAACTAAGGGGAGGATCATCTGGTGATACCATGTGTCACCCTATTAATGGCATGGGGTGTGACCCCCATAACAGCCATCAATGCAAGATTAAGATTTATTCTTCACTCAAGCTTCTCGTAATCATCAGTAGAGCACCCAAGTTTCCTTAGTTGCAAAGGCTTTCTTCTTCACTTCCAATCTTGGGCAATCGGTCTTAAAATGGTCTGATTTTCTACATTCATAGCAAACAATCTCCTTGTTAGCACTTAAATTTTTATGCTTGGTGTATGATTTACCTTGAAGGTTCTATGGGTTGGAAGCTTTTCTTACAGTTCATACTTCTCTTGTTTTTAAGGAAATTTTTTTTTTAAATTTCTTTGTGATGAGGCAGAGTTCCTCCATGTCAATTTCTTCAACACTCTCATCATCCCGATTCTTCCATTGTTGTGAGAGCAAATCTTCCCTCATTTTGGTACGACAATCTTTTCATCTTGATTGAATTCTATTTCATGGGTTTGAAGTGATCCCATGAGTTTAATCAATTGATAGTCAAGGTCCTTTGCTAATTCCTTAATGAACGTTACCTTTGGTCCCCATTTTAGTGGCAACAATCTCAAGATCTTCTTCATATTTTCAGAGTTCTTGTATATCTTGTTAAGATTTTTCAATTTGTTCATAATGTTAGTAAATATATTGAACATTTCAGAAAATGACTCACTATCAAGTATTTTAAACATTTCATACTCATGAATTAATAAGTTAATTTTGATCTCTTTTTACTTGTTTAAGTCTCTTCGTGACTACAAGAGTATCCAAAACCCTTTGCACACATACTTATCCGGTTAAATTCGATCTCACTTAAGGCATCTTGTAAGAATGATATTGCCTTATAATTCAATTGGATATAAAGCCTTTTTCTTCTTGGTTCTATTCAGTTTTGGGTTTTTCAACAATTTTACCTTCTTCATCAGTCTTGGTGATTTTGAGAGGTTCTTTTTCAATCACGTCCAGTATCCCACATATCCAGGTTGTATCCACATACAAATATTTTAAACCGGCATTTCCAGTTGGCAAAATTTCTTACTTTTTCAATGTCTTGGATAACTTTTTAGGATGCCACAAAAAATGGAAAACCTTTTTTTTTTTTTTAAGACAATTTTTCCTGTTCCACCATTTTTACATGAAAGCAAATAGAACCTCAAAATCCAATTAATTATTCTATAATAAAACAATAAACCACACATGGTTTAACCAGTCATTAGACCAGATACAGTCCGATTGACTGAGAACCCTTATGGACGGATTGCCTGATAAAGTTTTAGTTTGATTAGCCTTGGTCTCAGCCTGGTAGGACAAAAAACTAAATACAGATCAGTTGAAACTGACCAAAACAGACCTTCTGCTACCTTTCTCAATGGTGGCAATTGTTGGTTATAATTATGTATATTAGCTATCCATTAATTGTTCAATCATCTCGAATCACACCAATAAGATTTCATTACACTTTGCTAGTGTGGACATGCTTTTCCCCCAAAATTGTCTTTTTTTTATTTTTCTTTCTCTTGCTAAAGTTAAGCCAAAGTTGATACTTATATGAAAAAGAATGTACAATAAAAACACGTCCACTACTGGTACAGAGGTCAAGAAGTCCTCCACTTTCGGTAGTGCTATGAGTAGAAAAGAGTTTCAAAGCATTGTAGCAACGCAAAAAAAAAATAGAATCTAGATTTTCACCTTTGGAATATCCATCACCATATCAAAGTGTTTTAGGCTGTCTTGATGGGTTTTTATTGGTTTGGTTTTGATTTTCTATATGTGAATTTAGTAATAAATTGACTTAATTGGTTTTATTGGGCCATTATCAGACTGATTTCGTTTCGATTTCCTACTATGTAGTAAATAAAAATTGGCTTAATGGGTTCTTATCAATCCATTATTATTAGGCTTGTTTGGTTTTGGTTTGGGGTTTAGAGCTATTGGGTCAGTTAATTCGAGCTTATCAATCAATCCGATCTGGTTCTGCTCCAAAAAACAGTCCAATTTAAGGGTGTTAAAATGGAGTGGTTTCAATTTGATGGTGCGGTTTGGTTCTGGTTAAGAGTGCTAAGAGGTAAAACCAAAATCGACCAATTTATTAAACGGTTTCAAAATGCTTACCAAAATTGATTATCAATCGGTTTCAGTTATTCATTTTTTAAACGGTTTTGTTGGCGAGAGAGGGAGAAAACGAGAGTTGGATACAAAGAAGAGCAGGGAGAGAGGGAAAATTTTAAAATAATTGTATTAATATGAAGGTGGGCTTACATTTAGACGTATGTCATTGTGGAAAGCAATAAAATAAAATTTATTTCTACGAATAGACTTCAACAAAAAGGGATTAAAGTAGAGGTTTAATTGATTTTAACGGGTCAAAACAGTCTATTTAAACAATTTCATTCTTTAACCAGAATCAAACTGTTTTAATTAAACGGTTTCATTTTTTAAACCTGAACAGAATTGTTTAACAATTTCTCTAAAAAAGCTCAAATCAGTTTCGAATCATTTTTAACACCCTTTGTCCAATTAGTGCTACTCAATGAGGTTCAGTTTTTGTCGATCTGAGACGAATCAAACTGGTTTGGTTTTAGTTTTCAGTTTAAGCCCAATTGAAAAACCCCTATTGACAGGGGATGGGGTGCCGTGTAGCAGCAGTTGATGGTGGTTGATGTAACTGCAGTGGATCAAAGTAATGAGATTCTACTACACGCTGGTAGCTTGTGCATGCTTTCTCCCCAATACTATCAATGTGTGCAGCCCAAGAACGCATTCTGTGTGTGGATCGATACTCCCATAACATACACATTTCAAATTGTCACACATTTCTTATAGCCATTGCTCTTGAAATATCTCTCTTTTTCTATCTCAACTTCATAAACAAACACCCACATACACAATTAATAAGGACAATTATCGATCACAAAAATACTGAAACATTGAGGTGCCATCTCTCTCTCTCTCTCTCTCTCTCTCTCTCTCTCTCTAAAATGTCACTCTGTCTATCGTTTTGTCATTTGTCTGTTAATGTTTCTTTTTCTTTGTAACAGCTAGCTAGCCATGGCAGATTGGCTTACTGTAATAGAGGATAAAATACAATACCTTCGGGTAGAATTGTCTGGGAATGGTATGCATCCGATAAATGTTTCACCTTTGGAATTTATAATTTCCCGGTTCAGAACAGCAGGTATTGAAACCAGATAAGTCTATTTAATTAATAAGCTTGATTTGTATCATATTATTATGTTTGTACTAAATTCTAACATGATATATATCGACTGCATGTTCTAAAGCTAATATATATATTTAATCAGAAAAGTGTCCTTTATGTGGAATGCCTTTCGAGATGATAAATTTCTGGACGGAATTAAGTAGGAGATGGGAAGCAGTCAAAAATCATTATGAGAATGTTCACAGGGACTACATTGACGATACCCTTATAGCCAAAGATGTATGTGTCATCAATCCTTATATTCTTCTCTCTTTTTCCCTCATTAATTTATGATATTTTTGTAGGTAAATTAATAATATCACAAGAGTTGTTATTTTCCATAATGTCACAATTTATTATTTATTTTATTAATTCAAATCATTAGATAGAAAAAATATAATTCAGATTAATCACATGTCAAATTTCAACATCTAATTCAATTAAAGATGAAACTTCTTGTCCCCAAAGATGTGAACTAAAAAATCGTAGCCTTCTTTTGATCCCCTTGTTTTATTTTCGAAAGTTACTTATGATAATGGTAAAAAAGAGTTTTCAAATTTAACTTGAAAGTGACTTAATACTATACCATTATCAAAATTGTCATTGTTATATTAATTGTATATTTTCCGAGTAGACATGAAATTACTCTAATAGAAAAAAAAAATTATTATACAGAAAGAGCAAAAAATAAGGTTACAAAATTTTTTTCCTCACCATTCTTGATTACTAGATTTTCCTTCAATTAAATAGCATATGGTTTAGGTTAAGAAAACATTGTAAAATTGAATGGTACATGTTTTTGTTGTGATAGATTGGCTAAACATCATATTCCTTTGTTACTTGAATAATAACTACCTCATTCTGTATTATTTCTTTTCCATTAGTATACAGGTTATAAACGAGCTATTACAAACCTGCATGAAATTCATAATGTATCTCTTGATTTGATCGAGAAAACACATCAAGCCTTGCAAATGTTGGATACGATCCGAAATGCTGAAGCAATTGAAGATGCCGAAAAAAGACAAGGCTCTGCCATAATTGGAACAATAAAATTCGCAATGCACATACTAGAGAATTACTTGAAAGATATGCACATAATGTGTAGAGTAGGGCTCTTAAGCCCCAATTTTGACTCTAATCAGACTGATGTGACTTATCAGATCTTAATGAACTTAAAGACTGGTATTCTTGATGCTTTCGATAGAATGACGACTCTCTATAACGATCATGTAAGTTACACAAATTTAATTATAATATTAAATTTTAAATTTTACTATATATCCAACTCAATAATATGATCCACCTTCTAATTACATTAGGCTTCTCCAATATATTTTGAATTGATAAATTGACTTTTTAAATTTTGAATTGATAAATTGACTTTTTAATCAAGTTTTTTACTGTGACTTTTGCCACATGTAAGAATCCATTTGTACAGAAATTGTGTAAGGATGGAGGTTGGTGGACCCTGCCTAACCATAAAATTTGGTTATAAAATATACTAAAACATGTGGTTAATGCTTGAATTGTCTTTGTGAAGAATTATTGATTATTATTATTATTATTATTATTATTATTATTATTATTTGCTTATTTCCTCATCAACTTTTGTTTTTTTAATTGGAAAACAATTGAAAAGCATTCATTCCCCATCTTATCAAAAATTTAAATATATAAAATTACTTAACAATTTATGTAGTTAGCAACTATGATTTTTTTTTCTTTTTTGATTTATCCCTCTGTAATTCTATGTATGAATATCTGTTATAAGACATTAATAGAGCTTACAATTTCACATTGGGTTTCGTGCTGTCTATTCTATGTTTATTGAGTTGTTGAGAGAGAGAGATAAATGTTATACTGCTACTAAGTAGAAAAGTCTATCTAGTGTGTTCGATTGTAATAATTTCAATTCGCAATAGTTATTGAAATAATTCTATGAACCAAGAGTAATTACTACAATAATTTTTTTTGACAAATTGTCTATTAGAAGTCCTATTTTTTATAATAAAGATACATATATATGGCAAACTCTTTTATTTTTAAGAAGGTGGATCATGTTTTTCTATCTTTATGTTCATTAATGATATTTTTTTCGCACCTCTAATTATTATTTTTGTCTTATTTTTTTATGTATCTGGTTCAGTTCGGTTCCGCCTGAGGTTGAAGAAGTTGGTTGCCATCCTTACCTGCAAGTTTACAATAGATTCTTTCATTAAGTCTGACAACTGGTTAAGGAGTGGGTTTATAGATGAACTTTTTTTATGATATTACTGTGGTACTTGATGGTTATTATATACTTAAACCATTTCCTTTTAAATGGTGTTTGATGTATAATTTTCATAGGAATTTTACATGAGAGGATACCTTATCACGGTATCACCAAACAATATGACTAAGTACTTAAGTTTTTATATACATACCATTAGTACTTTTTACATGACACGGTTATCTTTATATTTTATTTTATATGATAAGTGCATGTTTGTGAGCAAACTATCTAATCTTGAAAAAGTTTGGTACATAATGCATGAAAAGAATAGGGATTGACATAACTATGTTACAATGTTTGATGCATGTAAATTAATGAGGCATGAGCCATACAAGTTGCATTATGTGGTTTACCTTTTTTTCAAAATTTCTAATAACCATTATTTTCTTATACTTATTCTATATTTATTCAAACTCAAATACTCTGAAACTTCTTTTCTGATTTCCCAAAAAAAAAAAAAAAAAAAAATCTCTCTCTTTTATAGTATCATATATTGCATGGTGTGTTTTACCTTTTAAAAATGGTTAAGTACCATCACTCTCTTAAACTTATCTTATATTTTTCATACTCAAATTTCTGAAACTTTTTTTTTTCTAATTTCCCAAAAAAAAAAAAAAAAAAAAAAAAAACCTTATATCTCTCTTTCTTTGGGGAGAAATTGAAATTTCTAAATTATCCCCTCCCCCTCCAGACTCCCCTCCCCATCCCTTATGTGGCATCGCTCCACAACCCCATCTGGCAACCTCCCTCCCACAGGCCTTTGCATTCCCTCACCTCCAGCCCTCCACCATCTCCATCTATGCCCCTATCCTACTCTCCACCCCCACCTCCCTTACTCCACCCCTATTTCCTTCTTCCCCTCCCCTCACCACTCCATCTCCAAATCAATCTAATTGAGTTTTAAGCAATTTTCAGGTGTTTGCTGACCTAAACTTCCTTGACATGTTCAAATCCCATTTTCAAACCTTTCCATTCCTGTGCAGACTGTAGACTCTCATCACACCCAGAATACCTGGAACCTATGAGAGAACCACAGGGTCATCTTCAATTCAGAGGAATCCTTGTGGCAACGGTCGACCCAACAACATTAGGAGCTCGGTAGAGTTAAGTGCATGCTTTAAACAAAGCCCGGCCAGCTTTTAGTGGTTGAAATTCGGAATTCAAGTCCTGAAACTCCACCCTACCTGTTGTCCTTGAAGCTTAGCTTACATAAACATATACTTTTCAAATTATCAAAACTCTGGTCTCTTGTTTTTATTTTATTTTATTTTTTGACTAAATGTTAGCAAATTTGTATTAATAATTAGAAAAAATATATAGATAACTGCTACAAAGAACAATGATAGTAAAAGTTCTATCGTCAGCATTGCCATCAACACAGCCCTATCATTATTTGCAAATAAAAACTAAGTGAATCTAAATCTTTCACGCCTTGAGGCATCTCACACCACATCCCTTGTAGTGAAGGTTGGGCATGTGGTCCAAGTTTCAAATATCATCTCATTCGCAGCCCTCTTTGCCAGACAATCTGCAATCACATTAGTTTTTCCAAAACAATGTGATACGAATCTTTGTCATGTGTATGTCAGCTTGTAACCAATTCCACTGCTGTTCCATGTACCATGGTGTCTGTTTTTTTCAGTATGCATTCCACCACTGATTGAAAATCACACTCCACCTAAAGTTGCCGAATTCCAAGCCTGATAGAATCTTGCCCATTCATTACAGCTTATATTTTGGCTTGATAATTTGTAGCATTCTCAATGTATTCTGTAAAGGCAAAAATTATCTCGTCATGGTGACTTTTGAAAACTCCTCCTGCACCTACATCCCCCGGGTTTCCTAGGGAGCATCCATCAACATTTAGTTTAAACCAACCATGTGGTGGTTTTTGCCAAGTAACAAACTTCACATTGCATTGTTTGGGAGGGTTGGAATATAATTGGAAATGTTTCTGTACTAGAATGTCTTCTGTACTTCTTAATATGCATGGATTCCTTTTTGAAGCATTTTTTTAGGAGCTTACCAATGTCAGACATTGCTCTTCTGGGCTTCGGTTTCACACCATCATAACAACTTCTGTTTCTTTCCTTCCATATATTTTCCAAGCAAATAAACACCAGAGGCATCCATAGATTATTTACTGGTGTAACTCATTTTTTTTTCTCTTCTACCAAGAGAAAAGTAGTTCAATTGAATGAAAGCCCTCCCATTTGAATTTATATATGGATAGCGGCTGAAACCCCACATTCTAGAAATACATGGTTAAAAGTTTCCTCACTTTTATGGAATAAGTAGCATCGAGATGCAATCTGAATTCTTGATGTAAGTCGATTTTGACTTGTGGAAATAATGGATCGGGAGAGTGAATTTATACAAAACCAAAATAACCCAAAGAGAAGAGAAGAGAAATAGATTTTGAAATTTTTTAAAGGTAAAGAAAGAAAATAGGATATAATTGATGGAAATGAAAATGAACAAGTAGTATGGAGCAGACAATAAGGATGTCTACTCCTTCTAAAGAGTAGGGGCAGACAGTAAACTAGCAGCAAGATTGCTGTAAGAATCGAGGAGATGAAGTTGTGGACCCGTTTACCTTTGCTTGTTCCTAGTTTATGGGTTTGGAGTGATCCAATGAGTTTAAGGGAAGGCTACCAGTTAAGGTAGGAGATCGATCTGGGAGGCATAAATCTCACCTTGTCTGAGAGGTCAGTTAGATTCCTCCGCCTAATCGCCAACTTAGATCGTGAGATCCATTCATTCTATGCTTATCTTTCGAGGTCAACCCTCGGATTGTAGGGTGACATAGACTTTCCTCATCGAGGTCAAACATTCTTACAGAAGGATCCTGCGGTAAGCCTTCCTTGTGCAGAATAATTGCTTATTTCTTAATAGCCTGTAGAGCCTTAAGCTCGGTGTGGATCATGGGATTCCCTTGTATCTGCATCCCAAACTTTCCTTTTATGTTCTCGGCCTCAGCATAACTAAGGGAATGATCATCCGGTGATACCACATGTCACCCTATTAACGGCAGGGGGTGTAACCCCCATAACAACCATCAATGCAGAATTTAAGATTCGTTCTTTGGACTCGTGCTTCTCCTAATCATCATTAGAGCACTCAAGTTTCCTTAGTTGCAAAGGCTTTCTTCTTCACTTCCAACCTTGGGCAATCGGTCTTAAAATGGTTCGATTTTTTACATTTATAGCAAACAATCTCCTTGTTAGCATTTAAATTTTTATGCTTGGTGTATGATTTACCTTTGCCTTCCCTTGAAGGTTCTTTGGGTTGAAAGCTTTTCTCACAGTTCGTCCTTCTCTCTTTTGTGTGTGTGTGTGTGTGTGTGAGGCAGAATTCCTCCAAGTCAATTTCTTCAACACTCTCATCATCCCGATTCTTCCATTGTTTTGAGAGCAATCGTCCTTCATTTTGGTACTACAATCTTTTCATCTTGATTGAATTCTATTTCATGGGTTTGAAGTAATCCCATGAGTTTAATCAATTGATAGTCAAGGTCCTTTGCTAATTCCTTAATGAACGTTACCTTTGTCTCCATTTTAGTGGCAACAATCTCAAGATCTTCTTCGCATTGTCGGAGTTCTTGTATATCTTGTTAAGACTTTTCAATTTGTTCTATTAGTAAATATATTGAACATTTCAGGAAATGACTCACTATCAATTATTTCAAACATTTCATACTCATGAATTAATAAGTTAATTTTGATCTCTTTTATTGTTTATGTCTCTTCATGGGTGACTACAAGAGTATCCAAAACCGTTTTCACACATACTTATCGGGTTAAATTCGGTCTCACTTAAGACACCTTCCTTGTAAGAATGATATTGCCTTATAATTCAATTGGATATATACTCTTTTTCATCTTTTCCTTCCTGGTTCCATTCAGTTTTGGGTTTTTCAACAATTTTACCTTCTTCGTCAGTCTTAGTGTTTTTGAGAGGTTCTTTTTCAATCACATCCCACATATCAAGGTTGTATCCACATACAAATATTTTAAAGCTTTTTCAGTGTTTTGGATAACATTTTGGGTTGCCACAAAAAATGATAAACCTTTTTTTTTTTTAAGGCAATTTTTTCTGTCCCACTTTTTTTACATGAAAGCAACTAGAACCTTAAAAACCAATTAATTATTCTATAATAAAAAAAATAAACCACACGTGGTTTAACCAGTCCATCCACCAGTCCTTGGACCAGATACAGTCTGATATATTGACTGAGAACCCTTATGGACCGACTGACCGATAAAGTTTCAGTTTGATTAGCCTTGGTCTTAGCCTGGTAAGATAAAAAACTAAATGCAGATCAGTTGAAACTGACCAAACCAGACCTTCTGCCACCTTTATCAATGGTGGCAATTGTTGGTTATAATTATGTATATTAGTTATCCATTAATTGTTCAATCATCTCCAATCACATCAATAAGATTCCATTACACTTTGCTAGTGTGTACATGCTTTTCCCCCAAAATTTTTTTTTTTTGCTAGCTAAAGTTAAGCAAAAGTTATACTAATATGAAAAATATTGTACAATAAAAGCACGTCCCACTACTGGTACAGAGATCAAGAAGTCCTCCACTTTCGTAGAGAAGGGATTCAAAGCATTGGAGCAACACAAAAAAAACATAGAATCTAGATGTTCACCTTTGGAATAGCCATTAGCATATCAATGTTTTTTAGGTTGTCTTGATGGGCTCTTATCAGTTTGATTTTGATTTTTTATACGTGAATTTAGTAATAAGTTGGCTTAATTGGTTTTATCGGGCCATTATCAGGCTGATTCCTTTGATTTCCTACTATGTAGTAAATAAAAATTGGCTTAATGAGTTCTTATCAGTCCATTATTATTAGGGATGTTTGGTTTTGGTTTGGAGTTTAGAGCTATTCGGCCGGCTAATTCGAGTTTATCAATCAATCCGATCCGGTTCTGCTCCAAAAAAGGTCCAATTTAAGGGTGATAAACGAAGTGGTTTCAGTTTGATGGTGTGGTTTGGTTCCAGTTCAGAGTGTTAGAGGTAAAACCAAAATCGATCAGTTTATTAAATAGTTCCTAAATACTAACCAAAATCGATTGTCAATCAGTTTCAATTATTCATTTTTTTAAATGGCTTTGTTGGTGATAGGTGATAGGAAAGGGAGTGATAAACTCTTTCCACTCTTGAGTGAACCTAATAGGAAATAATCAAATAGAGAATAATATTCCAAGCACAATAGAATCCACACGCATAACACAAGAAATTTTTACGTGGAAAACCTCCCCAATGTGAGGAGTAAAAACCACGGGATCGAAGTCCACTCAAATCTCTTCACTATCACCAAAATATGGGAATACAAGAGTCTTCTCTAGTTAGAACTAGAGGCTTACAATAACATCATTCCTCAAGAACACAATATTCTTGGCATATATCATCTAAAACATCTAGAACAACATGTTCTAGGAATACACCATCAACAACCCAAATATCAAGATGAAGATTGAAAGAGATCTCACCCGAATAGGTGAAAACGTTGATTATCGGACTGATCTAGAAGACTCCAATCATCAATCGCACCGTTCAGAATGAAGAACTCTCAGTTACGAATCTGCTGTCCAAATTTCAGCTCAATCGGACCACGGATGACCTTCCGTTCCTCACCTTGATTGAAACCACGCAGCTTTCTTTTCTTCTCTGTTTTGGGCGGACAGCAACTCACTTTCTCTCTCTTTCTCTCCTTGTTTCATTCTTATAGGGTTAAAGAGATAAAACCCTAATTCAACTATAAATAGGAAAGTTACTTAAGACCCCCTTACTCTTAATGGGCTTATAAGTAATGGGCCATCCTCTACATAAGAGGGAAACCCAACCCAACAATAGGGAGAAGATGAGAGTTGGATACAAAGAAGAGCGGGGAGAGAGAGGGAAAACTTTAAAATAATTGCATTAATATGAAGGTGGGCTTACAATTTAGAGTATGCCATTGTGGAAAGCGATAAAATAAAATTTATTTATACAAATAGACTTCAACAAAAAGGGATTAAAGTAGAGGTTTTAATTGGTTTTAATGGGTCAAAATAGTCGGTTTAAACAGTTTGATTTTTTAAACCAGAATCAAACTGTTTTAACCAAAACGGTTTCATTTTTGAAACCAGAATAGAACTGTTTAATATTCAGTTTCACAGTTTCTGTTAAACAGCTCAATTCAGTTTCAGATCATTTCTAACACCCTTTTTCCAATTAGTACAACTCAATAAGGTTCAGTTTATGTTCAATCTGGGTCGAATCAAGCTGGTTTGGTTTTAGTTTTGGTTTAAGCCCAATTCTGAAACCCCTAGTACTAGTAGGGAATGGGGTGTGGTGTAGCAGCAGTTGATGGTGGTTGATGTAGCTGCAGTGGATCAAACAATTGAGATTCTACCACACGCTGGTAGCATTTACATTTTTTCTCCCCGATACTATCAATGTGTGTAACCCAAGAACACATTATGTTTGTGGATACTCCCACAATAAACACATTTCAAATTGTCACACTTTTCTTAAATCCATTACTCTTGAAATACCTCTCTTTTTCTATCTCAATTTCATAAACAAACACCCACATACGCACAATTGTCGATCACAGAAATACTGAAGCATTGAGGTTCTCTCCCTCTCCCTCAATTTCCCTCTCTAAAATGTCATTCTATCTATCGTTTTGTCATTTGTCTGTCAATATGTTTCTTTTACTTTGTACCAGCTAGCCATGGTGGATAATTGGCTTTCTGAAATAGAGGATAAAATACAATACCTTCGGGTAGAATTGTCTGGGAATGGTATGCATCCAATAAATGTTTCACCTTTGGAATATATAATTTCCCGGTTTAGAACAGCAGGTATTGAAACCAGATTAGTCCATTTCAATAAGCTTAATTTGTATCTTATTATTATGTTTGTAATAAATCCTAATATAATATATATGAAGTACTAGTGTTGCTAATATATAATCAGAAATATGTCCTGTATGTGAAATGCCTTTCGAGATGATAAATTTCTGGACGACGGATTTAACTAGGAGATGGGAAGTAGTCAAAAATCATTTTGAGAGTGTTCACAGATACTATATTGACGAGTTCCTTATAGCCAAAGATGTATGTCATCGATCCTCATATTCTTCTCTCTTTTGCTGGCATTAATTTATGATATTTTTGTAGGTAAATTATTAATATTACAAAGAGTTGTTATTTTATAATGTCACAACTTATCTATTTTATCCATTCAAACCATTAGATAGATAGAACATAATTCAGATTAATCGCATTTCAATTTTCAATATCTAATTCAATTAAAGACGCAATTTTCTATTGCCCAATATGTGAACTAAAATGTTGTAACCTTCTTTTGATCCCCTTGTTATTGTCAAAAACTGTCATTTTACATTTTTTTTTTAGTAAAAAAATTTAATGTTATACAAAAAGAGCAAAAAATAAGGTTACAAAATTTTTTCCCCCACCAATCTTAATTACAACAAGATTTTTCCTTCAATTAATTAACATATGATTTAGATTAAGAAAAAACTGCAAAATTGAAAGGTTCTTATTTTTCTTGTGATAGATTGTCTAAAATGTCATATTCTTTTATTACATGGATAACTATGTTATTTTGTATTATTCTTTTTCCATTAGTATACAGGTTATAAACGAACTACTACGAACCTGCATGAAATTCATAATGAGTCTCTTGATTTGATTGAGAAAACGTGTCAAGCCTTGCAAATGTAGGATACAATCCAAAATGCTGAAGCAATTGAAGATGCCGAAAAGAGACGAGCATCTGCCATAATTGGAACAATAAAACACGCAATGCACATGCTAGAGAATTACTGAAAAGATACGCACATAATGTGTAGAAGGGGGCTCGTAAGCCCAAATTTTGACTCTAATCTGACTGATGTGAACTATCATATTTTAATAAACTTAAAGATTGTTATTCCTGATGCATTCGATAGAATTACGATTCTCTATAACGATCATGTAAGTTACACAAATGTAATTATAATATTAAATTTTAAATTTTACTATATATCCAACTCAATAATATGATCCACCTTCTTATATTAGGCTTCTCCAATATAATTTGAATTGTTAAGTTGACTTTTTAATCAGTTTTTACACTATGACTTTTGCCACATGTAAGAATCCATTTGTACTGAAATTTGGGTATGGAATATACTAAAATATGTGGTTAATGCTTGAATTGTCTTTGTAGAGAGTTACGGATTATTCTACTTAATTTTTTGTTCATTTCCTCATCAATTCTTTTTTTAATTGTAAAAAAATTGAAACCCATACGATAGATTTTCCTAAAACAATTTTGCATTCTACTTGTTTCTTCATATTTTGGCTGGGTTGGAGGTGGGGAAAGGGGAGAAGAACCTTAATAAACAGCATGCATTCCCCGTCTTTTCAAAAACTTAAATATATAAAATTACTTAACAATTTATGTAGTTAGCAACTATGATTTTTTTTTTTTTTTTGATTTATCCCTCTGTAATTCTCTGTATGTATGAATATCTGTTATAACACATTAATAGAGGTTACGTTTCACATTGGGTTTCGTGCTGCCTATATTCTTTGTTTATTGAATTGTTGAGAGAGAGAGAGAGAGAGAGAGAGAGAGAGATATGTTATACTACTACAAGGAAGAAAATTCTATCTACTGTGTTTGATTGTAATAATTTCAATTTGCAATAATTATTGAAATTATTCTATAAACCAAGAATAATTTCTACGATAACTTTTTTTTTGACAAATTCTCTCTCTCTCTCTCTCTCTCTCTCTCTCTCTCTCTCTCTCTCTCTCTCTCTCTCTATATATATATATATATATATATATATATATATATATATATATATATATATATATATAAAATATATATATATATATATATATGGCAAACTCCTTTATTTTTAAGAAGGTGGATCATGTTTTTTCTTTTTCTTTTTTTTTAATTATCTTTATGTTCCTTAATAATATTATTTTACCACTTCTAACTTTTTTTTTTCTTTCTTATTTTATTTTTTTATTTTTTTTATCTGGTTTAGTTTGGTCCTGCCTGAGGTTAAAGAAGTTGGTTACCATCCTTACCTGCAAAGTTACAATGAATTTATTCATTAAGTTTGAGGGATCCGCATCCTGTCCTCCCAGTGGTTCTAGGAGGACAGGATGCAGAGGTTAAAGAAGTTGGTTACCATCCTTACCTGAAAATTTACAATGGATTTATTCATTAAGTTTGAGGGATCCGCATCCTGTCCTCCCAGTGGTTCTGGAAGGACAGTGGCAACCTGTCCTGGATGGTCGCCACGTGACTCTCAGTAAATCCGAGATCCACGTCCGAGCCGACACCCAGCCGACAAGACCGACAGGGGTTGTTGCCTCAGACGTGAGTCTCAGATTCAACCGAGAGCCACGTGGCAGCCACCTGAGATAGGTTGCTGCATCCTCCCATAATCACTGGGAGGAGACGATGTGCATCCAAGTTTGAGAACTGGTTGGGAAGTGGTTTTATAGATGAATTTTTTTTTTATGATATTACCATGGTACTTGATGGTTATTATATACGTAAATCATTTCCTTTTAAATGGTGTTTGATGTATAATTTTCATAGGAATTTTATATGAGAGGATATCTTATCACCAAACAACATGGTTAAGTACTTGAAGTTTTTATATACACACCACTACTTTTTACATGACACGATTATCTTTAAATTTTATTTTATATGATAAGTGGATGTTTGCGAGCAGACTACCTAATCTTGAAAAAATTCGATACATAATGCATGAAATGAATAGAGATTAACATAATTATGCTACAATGTTTGATGCATGTAAATTAATGAGGCTTATGGCTGTAATGAGACATACAAGTTGCATTATATGGTTTACCTTTTTTCAAAATTTCTAATAACCATTATTTTCTTAGACTTATTCTATATTTGTTCAAACTCAAATACTCGAATTTCTTTTTTGATTCCACCCCTAACCCCCCCAAAAAAAAAGAAAAAAAAAAGAAAAAGAAAATTGTATCTCTTTTATTACCGTCAGTCTCTTAAACTACATATATTTATTCATATTCAAATACTTGAAACTTCTTTTCTGATTTCCAAAAAAAAGAAAATAAAGTTATATCTCTCTTTCTTCTTGGAGAAATTGAAATTTCTAAATTACCCCCTTCCCTCCTTTATCTGGCATCACTCTACAGTCCCCCATCTGGCAACCTCCCTCCCATAGCCCTTTGCATTCCTTCACCCCCAGCCCGCTACCATCTCCACCTTTGCCCCTGTCCTATCCTCCACCGCCACCTCCCTTAGTCCACACATCTCTCCTTCTCTCCCTCCCCTCGCCGCTCCCTCTCCCAATCAACCTAAATTGGGTTTTAAGCGCCTTTCAATATTCTGGCATTCTTTGCACCTCCACTTCCGTGACACTTATGTTCAAATCTCATTTTCAGACCTTTCCATTCAAGTGCAAACTGTAGACTCAGAGGAATCATTGTGTCAATGGTTGACCCAGCAATGTTAGGAGCTCGGTAGAGTTAGGTGTTTGCTTTAAACACAGCCTGGCCAGCTAGTATGGTTTTAGTGGTTGAAATTCGGAATTCAATCTCCTACATCCTATCTGTTGTCCCTGAAGCTTACTTTACCCTAACATATACTTTTCAAATTATCAAAATTCTGGTCTCTTGCTTTTATTATATACCAAAACAACCAAAATGTTAGGTCCATAGAATAAATTACGGGGACAGGTCGAACATTGAACAGAGGACATCATTAACAGACAACCCAAGACCAGGTCGAACATTGAACAGAGGACATCATTAACCCAAGACCAAACTTTACCTAAGAGAGAGAGAGAAACAGTTTCCAATCATGAGGTCTCATCCCAAACCCTAATAATTCATATAAAGATTTAAAACACAATGCAAATATAAAGTAAATCATAATCAGTTCCACACTAAAATAAGATTTGTCTATCTCTTTATCTTGTGACAAATCAAATCGAATTGCTTAGCTCAGTAACATAGACTGCCACTCTTCGAAGGGCCTAGAAATTAATCAAGTCCACTAGGATATTATTCTCATTCTCCCACTTGGGCTAGATTAATTATAAAACCATCATTGAATAGTGTGGCCATAGAATCCATTTACATAATAAATTGTCACCTCTTTTGATTCAGCTATTAAGTTTATCAATGTCGAACAACAATAAAAGATACACCTCAATGTATGGCACACAACTTTCTATCAATCACATACAAAGGTTTACTTAACAACATGAATCACCTTGAGATTGTGAGTCTTATGATGAACTTGATATGACACTGAGAGAGGGGGGGGGGGTTTGAATCAGTGTCTTGAAACTTTTTCCTGATTATTTACTGCTGCCCAGAGCTGATGGAGATATATTCTTTTACACACACACAAGTGCATACAAATTTACCTCGCTGCCACTCAATGGCCAGGTCTACCAGATTTGCACACCCATCCTGCGAGCCATTCCACGCACTCCAAAATATATATAGGAAAATAAAGACAGTCTACAACACAGGATATACGTGGTTCACCAACACAGTGTGTGATGGCTAGTCCACGGAGTAATGTCCAATGGGCTCCGTATATACTTAATACACTTCTTTTTGCTGTCTACACAGCAGGGAGTACATAAACCCAATTTACCCAGCATAAAACTAAGAGGGCACACATGTGCCAGGAATTCAGGTAACAAGTACCAGTATTCAAGACACCCCTGCACACCACGCTTAACCCGCACCCACGGGAAGCAAATAACAAATTTTTTTTAGGCTTATAAATTTGCCTTACAGTTTTTCCCCACTAGCTAGGTATTCAACAATTTGCACCTACGCTAGCATACAATAAATTGAAAGCATAAATAGATAAGGAATTGAGAATCTCACAAACAACGCTTTCGAATGGCCAACAATCTCTCTGGAGCTTCACACTGACCTCAGGTACTCTTCAACAATCTTCAATGTTGATAGAGATCGATTCACAGAGCACACCTTGTCCACAGGCTTCCAATCTCTTCCACACAATCCATAATCACCATGAATATGAAAATAAAAGCTCTACTGACCTCTCATAGGGATTTAGCACTCCATTGATGCACAAAGAAGAGGAAATTGGTGATTAATCACTCTCACAGGGCACGAAACCCTAGAAAACCTTCTCTTTGCCTTTAAAATCATATTTTTGATTTTTCTCAGAACTTTTACGACTCCCAACGGCGCCCAATTTATAGAACATAAAAAAAATATGGAAACTGCAACTTGAACGGACTGATTTGGAGCTCGGATGAAGAAGTTATGGCAGTTTGAAGTTCGGCCAACCAAAATATTCAAAAAGGAATCTTTCCTTTTATAATCACACACCCGTGCCGCGCCGTAGCCACGCTGCCGATGCGCTGTCGTGACCTGATTGGCGGAGACAGAATCTACATTGAAGACCGCTGGATCTGTCGGTTAATGGCGGGATTTGTCTTCATCCGTCCGATCTAAATAAATCGCGCCTCCGAGTTCAGAGTCATCGGTGGCCTTTAGATCAGATCCTTGCGCCGCTGTACCGTGAGTGCGTCACACGGAATCATGAGAGCCTCTCCATGCGGTGCGACGCAACATATTATGTTGCAACCGGCGAATCACAAGACTCGCGATAGAATCTAGATGGAATCTTCGCATCACACCTTAGCCCGCATTGATCTGAGCCATTCAAAGTGGATCTGAGCATCGTGGCTCAAATCCAGTCGCTGATCTTGCATCTTCTCCTCTTTTTATGCCGAAATTGCCCATAAACAACTTGTGAAATGACTTTTTCAAGTAATCCGACAGAAACTGCGATATCTCTCTCATCCGACGTCGGAATTGAGTGATTCAAGTTGCGTTGGAAAGATAACTCGACGCTCTACATATTTCCACTGTCGTATTTCCATGAACCTGCTGCGTGACCCACCAAAAATAGGCCCAAAGTTAAAACTCTGTCAAACCTTGGAATTTGAACCCGAAACATTGCGTGCATGCATGCCAAGTGCCGTGGGCTGCCGTATTGGTATGTCACCTTGCCACCACATCTGTGGGTCCCACTCACATTTTTTTTCTCTCCTCTTTCTCTCTCTTTTGATTCTCTCTCTTCTTTCTCTCTCTTGAATTTTTCTCTTCAATGTCACAACACCATAAACATAAGAAACATGAACATGATCAGAAAAGCTTCAGGAACACTGTCGCATCATCAGAAACTCGGCCACATCATCAGTGGGGTCTACAGACACTCTCTCTCATCAAAATCAGTGTCAAATCCCATTTAACTCATTGTAAGTCATCTGAAACACATGTAGAATACGATAGAACACACAAGCGAAGTTGCCATATCTGTGCTACTGCACTGATACTCTCTCTCCTGCACTGACACTCTCTCTCCTCATTTCTCTGACTGAATGCTCACAAACACTGTCACATCAATCAAGTTGCCAACAACGACAACATAAAGTTCAACATCTTAATCTTTGATCGAATTATCTTTGATTAAGTTACCTTAAAACCTTATAGGGCAACAAACTTTGATATTGTCCAACTCCAGCTTTGACTAATATCACACTTTTATCTTACCACCATTATTTCTTTGGCTGAATGTTGCCTTTTACCATTGGCTCAATATTGTCTCTTATTTTTTATTGAATGCTGTCTTTTATCTTTAGCTAAATACTGTCTTGTTTATCTTTGGCCAAATACTGTCTGGTTTGTCTTTGACATGACGAATAATTAATTAAGAATCTAAATCAGTAAATAAATAAATAATAAATACAAGAAAAAATTTCATCTAACCCCCAAAAACTATGTCAAATTCGATCTAACCCCCAACAATTTCAAAAATCTCATCTACTATCCAAAAGGTTTCCAAATGTCTCATCTACCACCCAAAATATTTCCACCGTTAGTCAAAGAAACCCCACCCGTTAGTAGAGTCTCGTTAGTTGCAAATATTAAGAAAATATTGCCCTTTTTTCTAATAGTAAACGACGATAATGCCCCCCAAAGTAAAAAGAAAATCTCTCTTTCGATACCTTTCTTCTCCGACGAGTTGCAACGGTGAAACCCGTTGGTTGACCAGGGATTGTGAGAGAAAAGCGAAGGAGAAGAAGTAGGAAGGAGAGAAGATAGAGTGAATTTGTCGATGGCAAGAGTGAGAGAGAGAGTCTGAGAAGCAGGGAAGGTAATGAAATTTTAGGGAAAAAAAAAGGGATTGTGAACATTAGAGAAATAACTGACTGAAAAGTTATGGGACACTGTAAAAAAAAACCTAGAAACAAAGGAATTCTGACCAAGAAGATGAAGGCATTTCTGAAGAATATACAGACTACAGCCAAATTTTGTTTGTTGATGCATCCATCAATCGGGAAGTGAAGTGTCAATGGAACAGAAACAATATGCCACCGCCAAGAACTAAAATAACTGAAATTGACTGAAATCGAGAAATGAAAGATGACGAACTGAGTAGACTAATTCAGATCTAAACTCAGACTAGAACACGAATCCGATAATACAAACATAACCGAAACTGCTTGAACAAAACCGATGAAACTCAAATCCGAACTTCAAGAAATAGAATTGAAATTTCAAGATCTAAACTGAAATTTCTGAAACTAGAATTCAGAGAGATTTTAGAGAAACACAAGACATGAACTGGAATTGAAGTGGATGAGATTAGAAGTTTCGAATGACCAGAGAGAAATCATCCGGAAGGGTTTGCCGAAACAAATGACCAGAGAGAAATCATCCGGAAGGGTTTGCCGAAACAAATGACCAGAGAAAAAAAAATTCAGAGATTTCTGAAATACGAAGAAATCCAAGAAACGATGAAAAAATGAGATTGAACAAAACTAGTGCAAATAGATCTGAAAAATCAAGAACGATTGCCAAACCTGAAACTGAAGAACATGAGGAACTGCAGGCAAATATGATTTGTTAAGGAAAAACCAAGAACAATCAATCTTGACTGAAACAAAAGAAACTGAGACGATGAAAGAAACTTCAGATCTAAACTAAAAACAGATCTGGAAAGATGATGCAGATTGAAACGGATAGGAATGAACAAAGAAAAGTTGAAGTAAGAACATCAGTAGGAATGAACATTTGCTGGAATCACTGCGAAAACGAAGAACAAAGAAAAATGACGACCTAATCGTCGGACGAATTGAAGAATACCGAACCGTGAGACGAACAGCCGGAAAAGACCAAGAATTAGTGTTTTAAAGAAAGGGGTAAATTAGTAACTTTATCTCATTTTAATGTTTTAAAGTTTCAAATAGAAAGGGTAAGAATGTCTACTCACATGTTCAGTCAAGTCTGTCAGTTAAATGGGGCCGGTTAGAGTTTCTGGAAACCATTGAGTAGTATATGGAATTTGACATAATTTTTGGGGGTTAGATGAAATTTTTTCTAAATACAACCATGGTCACCAACAATCATGCTCATTGTACTACAAGCAATATAAATAAGCACAGATAAACAGTACCATACATAAACAAAAGTCTCCCACTGACTAAGCATAATAAAAGACTCACACTGACCCAAGCTTATAAAATAAAATTTATTTCTTATAATTTAAACGTATGCCATTGTGAAAAGCAATAAAATAAAATTTATTTTCTACAAATAGACTTCAACAAAAAGGGATTAAAGTAGAGGTTTTAATTGGTTTTAACGGGTCAAAACAGTCAGTTTAAACTTTTTCATTTTTTAAACTAGAATCAAACTATTTTAACTAAACGGTTTCATTTTTGAAACCAAAATAGAACTGTTTAATATTCAGTTTCGCAGCTTCTGTTAAATAGCTCGATTCAGTTTCGGATCATTTTTAACACCCTTTGTCTAATCAATGCGACTCAATAAGGTTCAGTTTTTGTTCGATCTGGGTCGAATCAAACTGGTTTGGTTTTAGTTTTCGGTTCAAGCCCCCAATTTTGAAACCCCTAGTGGCAGGGAATAGGGTGCGGTGTAGTAGCAATTGATGGTGGTTGATATAGCTGTTGGCCATGTGTTGTCATTGTTGGAAACTTGGCTGATGTGGGCAGTGTTGATGAGCTTACAGTGAGAGAAATGAGGAGAGAGTGTGTCTGTGTAGGAGAGATAGTGTTTGTGCAAGTGGCAGAGCCGAGGAAGCCTTGGGCATGTTCTACAGTGTTTGCACTGAGTTGACTGGGCAACAACAGTTTCGACAGGTGATAGAATATGTGTGGGCCCACTGGTGATGTGGACAGTACCCACATAGGCAATATGCTGATAGAAAGAGGAGAGAGAAAATAGAGAGAAAGTATGGGTCCCATAGTAGGTCCCATTATTGGTGTAGCAAGAAGAGAGAGAGTGTGGATCCCACAGTGGGTTCCACTGATGATGTGGCATGATGTGGCATCTCCCAAGTACTCCCTAAAGCAAGAAAAATAAGAGAGAGAATAAGAAGAGAGAGAATCTAAAGAGAGAGAAAGAAGAGAGAAATTGATGTGGTGGGACCCACCATGCTGAGGTGGCATGCCACCATGGCAGCCAGTTTAGACGAGGACCACGGCACCATAGGCAGCAGCCACCACATAGCCGAGGCCAGCAGCATCCATGCCCACAACACCATGGCTAGCAGGGCCAAGCCACAAGCAAGCACAGCAGCAGCACCAAGCACCAAGGTAGCATGCCTTGTCGCAAGCCAGCTAGCCAGCAAGGTAGCAAGGCTTGCAGCAGGCAGCGTGCCATGCCACCAGCCAGCACCCGCAGGCCCCCCAAGCCGCATGCCTCACAGCCGCAAGCAAGCAGTAGGCCCATGCACATGTCCTGGCCCTCGCGCAAGCACTGGTGCACGCATGCAAGGTGCCCGATCAATTGTCAGGGGTATTTTGGTCTAGCTAAAATGAAAGGATTCAAAATCAACGGCTCAATTTAAATATCATCAAGAAAATTTGCATCCGATGGCTTCAAAAATTGCGGGCTATAGTGTTGTGAGGCGGTAGCGTCTGGATACTCCCGCGAGTTTCGTGATTGGTTGGTGGTCATTTATTATCATGTTTTGCGATACATGGAGTGGCGTCGTTATTCGGTGAGGTGCATTTTCGGTACGATGGTGGCAAAATCCAAATCCAGCGGCCATGAGTGATCCCGATCACCACATGACGCGATCTGCTAGATTCGATGGCCAGAACTAAATCCCGCCATTTCATATGAGATCCGACGGCCACTTCTCTCAGATTCTCTCTGCACCAATCGAAACTCGACAACCACGTTTGACTGGTCAGCAGCGACAGAATTTTGGTGTAGCGCACGTACATGGTAGCATCGACGATGATCCAAATCCAACGGATTTCAGTAAATCCGATTTTAAATGACACTATTATTCAAATCCAAAGGTCGACATTCATTTTCGCCTTTTGTTATAGATCCAACGGTCATTATCATAGATTCTCTGACCGACCAACCACAACTCGACAACGCAGTCGGTGGCGCTCTAGTGTTGCACAGGTGCACCATAAGGCTTCAAAAGATGCTTTTTGTTATGATTTTATTGGCCGAGATCGTAATGGCCATATCTCGACCATTCGGAGTCCAAATTGGACGGTTCAAAGTGCTCCGAGCTCATTTTCGAATTTCCTATCTAATGAGAACCAAAAACCAGAGAGTAAGGTGGATGAAGAACAGAGTGGTGGCTCGTGTTTTTGGGGGAAAACCTTCTCTTGAAAGTGTGGTGAATGTTTATAATTGGATTCTTATCACCAACCTTCCATGGATTCAACATGATTCTATTAAGCTGTATTGAAGATCTTGTATGAGGGTTTGGGAGAAATAGTTGTTGTTTGAAGCTTCAATGAGAGCTATAATGGCGTTTGCTATGCTCTCAAGGCATTGAAAGCTTGGAGTGATTGTATGCCATTAAACAGGAGCTGTGAGAGCTTGAGTGAGCATATGAAGAGCTAGAAGGCCATGTTGAGTTTGTGAAAACACTAAGGGAGAAAAAGAAAGAAAGGCATGCACTCAAGATGTTTGTTAAAATGCCAAGGAAGAAAATGGAGACTGCAGTGAGCCGCTGGAAGTATTGAAGAGTGTGTTGATGTTTTGAAGAAGAGAGAGATGGAAAATGTGGTGTATGGAATGAATTGAAGACTCTAGTGGACCTGAGGACTATGTCAGGTTTCACAGAGACATCTCAGAGTCTTCCCAGAGTACCAAAAATTGCCAGACAAGGGTTGTAAGATTCTTAACCCTGTATGTATTGCATTGTTTAATTCTTGTACTCAGTTATATGCTAGTTGTAGGTGATGAATAATGAATACCTAACTAGCCTGTGATAAAATTGTAAGGGCATTGATATAAACCCAAAATTATATTGTTTGCTTCCCGTGAGTGCGGGTTAAGCGTAGTGTGTGCAGCGAGTGCTGAGCACTGATATTTCGATACCTGAATTATTGGCACATCTGTGCCCTCCTGGTTTTATGCTGGGTAATTAGGTGTATGTACTCCCTACTGTGTAGACAGCTAAAAGAAGTGTATTGAGTATATACGGAGCCCATTGGGCATTACTCCGTGGACTAGCCATCACACATTGTGGTGGTGAACCACGTATATCTTGTGTTGTGGATTGTGCATATTTTGTATATTGCGAAGTGTATGTAATGGTCTGCAGGATGGGTGTGCACAACATGGTAGACCTGGCCACTCTGTAGTAGCGAGGTGGTTGTGCATACGACTGTGTGTATGATAGTGCTTCAGTGAATGTGTGGTTGTGGTTAGTGAGTAAAGCATCAGCTCAAGGCAGCGTCTGTCTTCAAAGGATTATTTAGAAGAATTTTTGAAGACATTAATTCACCCCCCCTCTCAGTGTCAACCTGTGATCACTGCAGTGGATCAAACGATTGAGATTCTACTACACGCTGGTAGCATATACATGCTTTCTCCCCAATTGTATCAAGGTGTGCAGCCCAAGAACACATTATGTTTGTGAATATTCCCACAATAAACACATTTCAAATTGTCACACTTTTCTTAAATCCATCACTCTTGAAATACCTCTCCTTTTCTATCTCAACTTCATAAACAAACACCCACATACACAATTAAGGGCAATTATCAAACACAGAAATACTGAAGCATTGAGGTGTGATCTCTCTCTCTCTCTCTCTCAATCTCTCTCAGTTTCCCTCTCTAAATGTCTCTCTATCTATCGTTTTGTCATTTGTTTTTCATATGTTTCTTTTTCTTTGGAACAGCTAGCCATGGCAGATTGGCTTTCTGTAATAGAGGATAAAATACAATACCTTCGGGTAGAATTTTCTGGGAATGGTATGCATCCGATAAATGTTCCACCTTTGGAATTTATAATTTTTCGATTCAGAAGAGCAGGTATTGAAACCAGAGAAGTCCATTTAATTAATAAGCTTAATTTGTATCATATATATATATATATATATATATATATATATATATATATATATATATATATATATATATATATATATATATATATATATATATATATATATATATATATATATAAAGTGCATGTTCTAACGCTAATATATATATATATAATCAGAAAAGTGTCCGGTATGTGAGATTCCTTTCGAGATGATAAATTTCTGGACGGAATTAACTAGGAAATGGGAAGCAGTCAAAAATCATTTTGAGAATGTACACAGGGACTATATTGACGATAGCCTTATATCCAAAGATGTATGTGCCATCGATCCTCATCATATTCTTCTCTCTTTTTCCCCATTAATTCATGATATTTTTTGTATGTAAATTACTAATATTACAAAGAGTTGTTATTTTCCATAATGTGACAACTTATCTATTTTATCCATCCAAACCATTAGATAGATAGAACATAATTCAGATTAATGAGATATCAAATTTTAATATTTAATTCAATTATCTATGCAACTTGTTGTCACCAAAGATGTGAACTAAAAATTAGTAGCCTTCTTTTGATCCCCTTGTCATTGTCAAAATTGTCATTTGCAATTTTTTTTTTGAGTAAAAAAAATTTTATGTTATACGAAAAGAGCAAAAAATAAGGTTAGAAATTTTTTTTTTCCCCACCAGTCTTAATTACAACAAGATTTTTACTTCAATTAAATGACATATGATTCTGATTAAGAAAAAACAGCAAAATTGAATGCTTCATAATTTTCTTGTGATAGATTGTCTAAAATATCACATTCCTTTGTTATATGGATATCAACCTTATTCTATATTATTTCTTTTCCATTAGTATATAGGTTATAAACGAGCTATTACGAACCTACATGAAATTCATAATGAATCTCTTGATTTGATCGAGATAACACGTCAAGCCTTGCAAATGTTGGATACAATCCGAAATGCAGAAACAATTGATAACGACGAAAAGAGACGAACATCTGCCATAATAGGAACAATAAAACAAGCAATGCACATGCTAGAGAAGTACTTGAAAGATATGCATATAATGTGTAGAAGGGGGCTCTTAAGCTCTAATTTTGACTCTAATCAGATTGATGTGATCTATCAGATTTTAATAAACATAATGACTGGTATTCGTGATGCTTTTGATAGAATTACGACACTCTATGACGATCATGTAAGTTACACAAATGTAGTAATAATATTAAATTTTAAATTTTACTATATATCCAACTCAATGATATGATCCACCTTCTTATATTAGGCTTCTCCAATATATTTTGAATTGTTAAGTTGATTTTTTAATCAAGTTTTTTTTTTGTGACTTTTGCCACATTTAAGAGAGCCCATTTAACGCTTGAATTGTCTTTGTGGAGAGTTACTGGTTATTCTACTTAATTTTTTGCTTATTTCCTCATCAATTTTTTTTTTCCTAAGTTGGAAAGAAATTGAAACACATACGATGAATATTCGCAAAACAATTTTGCATTCTACTTGTTTCTTCATATTTTGGCTGGGTTGGGGTGGGGATGGGGAGAAGAACCTTAATAAATAGCATTCATTCCCCATCTTATCAAAAATTTAAATATATAAAATTACTTAACGATTTATGTAGTTAGCAAATATGATGTTTTTTCCTTTTTGATTTATCCATTTATAATTCTATGTATGAATATCTGTTTTAAGACATTAATCGAGCTTACAACTTCACATTGGGTTTCGTGCTGCCTATATTCTATGTTTATTGAGAGAGAGAGAGAGAGATGTAGTATTGCTAATAAGTAGAAAAATCCATTTAGTGTGTTTGATTGTAATAATTTCAATTTGCAATAGTTAATCACATTATACTATGAACCAACAACAATTACTATGATGAATTTGTTTGACAAATTCTCTATTAAAAGTCCTATATTTAATAATAAAGATACATATGGCAAACTTCTTTATTTTTAAGAAGGTGGATCATTTTCTTTTAATGTTCCTTAAAAATATTTTTTCCCCGCCTCTAACTCTTTTTTTTTTCCTTTTTTTTCTTCTTATTTTCTTATTTATCTGGTTCAGTTTGGTCCCGCTTAAGGTTCAAGAAGTTTGGCTGCCATCCTTACCTGCAAATTTACAATGGATTCATTCATCAAGTCACAGAGCCGGTTGAGGAGTGGTTTTGTAGATGAACTTTTTTTATGATATTACTATGGTACTTGATGGTAATCATATACTAAACCATTTCCCTTTAAATGGTGTTTGATGTATAATTCATAGGAGTTTTACATGAGAGGATACCTTATCACCGAACAATATGGCTAAGTACTTGAAGCCTTTATATACATACCACTACTTTTTACATGACATGACTACCTTATCTTTAAATTTTATTTTATATGATAAGTGGATGTTTTTGAGCGAACTACTCAATCTTCAAAAAATTTGGTACATAATGCATGAAAAGAATAGGGATTGGCATAATTATGTCACAATGTTTGATGCTAACGGGGCTTATGGCTGTAATGAGCCATACAAGTTGCATTATGTGGTTTACCTTTTTTCATGATAGTCTAATAACCATCATTTTCTCATATTTATTATGTATTTATTAAAACTCAAATACTCGAAACTTCTTCCCTGATTTTCGCAAAAGAAAAAAAAATCTATCTCTTTTATAGTACCATATATTGCATGATGTGTTTTACCTTTTAAAAATGGTTAATTACATCACTCTCTTAAATTTATCCTATATTTATTCATACTCAAATACCTGAAACTTCTTTTTGATTTCGCAAAAACACAAAAAATTAAAAAAAAATTAAAAAAAAAAAAATAATAAAATAAAAAAATAAAAAAATGAAAACTTATATCTCTCTTTCTTCTTGGAGAAATTGAAATTTCTAAATTACCCCCTCCCCTTATTTGGCATCACTCCAAAGCCCTCTGCATTCCCTCACCCCTAGCCCGCCACCATCTCCATCTATGCCCCTATCCAACTTTCCACCCCCACCTCCATAATTCCACCCCTATCTCCTTCTCCCCCTCCCCTCACCACTCCATCTCCCATCGATCTAAATTGAGTTTTAAGCGCTTTCAATTTTCAGGCGTTTTCTGACGTGAACTTCTTTAACATTCATGTTCAAATCCCACTTTTAGACTTTTCCATTCAAGTGCAAACTGTAGACTTGTAAAATCTTTTATAAAAAGGATTTAATGGGCAATATTATCATACCTGCTGAAGTTACTTGGTGAGAATTCAATTTATAGGAGTTGAATAGATTTGGTAATTGCATTGTTATAAATATAACGGCTGGGGTCCCTATAGCCTCTCTACACACATATTACAAAAAAAAGATAGTCGTACCCTAAGGAGAGAAGACTGTAGAAGATCTTTGTCTGAGCTTCAACCCAAGAATACGGTCGAAAATCAATCTACAGCAAGAGGTATGTTTTATCATTCAATATCATATATTGTTCAATGTATTTTATTATCTATATGAGACAATGGAAAAAGGGTTTAATTTAAAACCCAAATAGAGTTTTTCTTACAATTGTTATCAGATTAGAATGATGTTTAATGTTTTGATTAAAACAATGAACAGTTTGATTTTGATTGCTTTTCTTTTTGGAGCAAGAGAGAGGAGATCTGACACAGTCAGAATATTTTTCGACCGACAAAATTAAACAAATTTTATACCACTGTGAAGATCTCATCGAGATGGTAATAGCGATATAAAAATCGCCACCACCAGATGCCGGACGCGGCCCCACATGCCGGCTGGAAAAGAGAGTGAGATCTACTCGCTTAATTAAAAAAAAAGGAAAAGAAAATGACGTGGTGGGACCCGAGCCAGGTCAGACCTGACCGGATAATCAGACCCGAACCAGGCCAAAACCGACTCAGAATCCAGACCTGAACCAGGCCAAGACCGACCTGATCCCAGACTCGATCCGGATTGGTCTAGATCCGATCCGAATAGGATCAGACCCGGGGCCAGGGTCGAGTCCGACCAGAACCCAGACCAAGAGCAAATCTAGACCAGACCAACCCAGAACCTTGACAAATCGACCCGAACCAGATCGGGTCGAACCATCTGAACCGTTGCTAGCACTTAAGACCTATTTGGATCTCAGGCAAGTGATCCCACACACCGGCTTTAACCGACACGTGGAAGGTCCAATGGACCTCCAATTTTTTCCGATGGACTTGTTTTGTCAAGGGCTACGTTGTGGTAGGTTTGTGGAATTTTTTTGGATTCCTAGGACTGCAATTTTTAATTAAAAATCACCTTTTGAGGATATTTTGTAAGGTTTTTTACAATTTAATATGATAAATTAACTACCAAATGAATGTATGAAAGGAAGTGCATGTTTTAATGAATAATTAAAGTATTATTTCTTGTTTTCATTATTCATATCACATCCATATAAACTACACATTCGAATTTGCAGATATCACTGTGCAATTGGATGGAATCCACCAAAGTGGCACACCCCTTTGCATAGTGATGTCTGAAAATTCAAGATATTTAAAGTACAAGTGTAGTCAAGTTTGATAGTGCACCCCAAAAGTGGCATTGTCCAGACATAATGGTTACATGCAGTTGATAATAAGGATGCTCAGTTAAGGGGTTTCATCACCCAAAGGTGATGAGATTTCCAAGGCCATCATTCCTTGACGATTTTGTCTGGATATTTGAGAAGATCATGCCAGTGCATACTTGTCTCAAAGAATAAGTGTGTAGTGCGGTGACGGTTGGCGGTTTTGCCTTCTAGTGCCGATGTGCATCTGTGCCAGCTGCAGGGGTTTGTTCTTGTAGGTGTTTCATCAGGATCTTGAGCTGACGCTCCATCAGCTCAAATTGTTCTCTCATTAAATACTGGAGAGAGGGAGGAGGTGATAAATCGTCCTCCATCTCGAAGTTCATAGCTGGGATCTGTTCGTTCCCTTATCCGAAGGGTAGTCTTCTAGGAGCATCTCTGGGAGAAATTACCTCCCTAGGAAGTTTATTATTTCGCTGGACGCTAGCTTTGTTATTGGCAGGCGTGTTGCGATTAGCACCTGCGCTATTGTTGGCAGTTGCATTGTTCTGATTAGCATTCATCTTCACTTGATTGCGAGTTAATCTTGACGACATTCAGGATCTTACGGTGTTTTTAGGTTTTGCTGCGACCTTGCCTTTACCAAGACACTACCTGGGGCCCCATTGTGGGCACCCAACTATTGCTACACGAACCGGTAAGCCTCGAGCTGGTTGGTGTCTACACAGGGTGGTAGAACAACAATGGTGATGATCGGGTTGGATAACCTTTAGACCACTTTGATGCCTAAGTCAGTCAGTGAAAAAAACAGCATGGAGCAGAAAATAAGGATGTCTGCTCCTTCTAAAGAGTGGGGGCATACACTAAACCATCAGCAAGATTGCTATAAGAATTGAGGAGATGAAGTTGTAGACCCGTTTACCTTTACTTGTTCCTAGTTTATAGGTCTGGAGTGATCCAATGAGTTTAAGGGAAGGCTACCAGTTAAGGTAGGAGATCGACTTGGGAAGCATAAACCTGGCCTTGTCTAAGAGTCTAGCTTAAGAGGCCAGCTAGACTCTTCCGCCTATTCGCCAACACGAGATCCATTATTTCCATGTTTGTCCTTCAAGGTCAGCCCTGGATCGTAGGGGGACAAACTTTCCTTATTGAGGTCGGACCTTCTTACAAAATGATCCTGTGGATAAGCCTTCCTTGTGTTGATTAATTGTTTTTCTTGATAGCCTGCAGAGCCTTAAGCTCGGTGTGGATCATGGGATTCTCTTATATGTGTGTCCCAATCTTTCCTTTTATGTTCTTGCCCTTAGCATAACTAAGGGGAGGATCATCTGGTGATACCATGTGTCGCCCTATTAATGGCATGGGGTGTGACCTCCATAACAGCCATTAATGCAAGATTAAGATTATTCTTCACTCAAGCTTCTCGTAATCATCACTAGAGCACCCAAGTTTCCTTAGTTGCAAAGGCTATCTTCTTCACTTCCAATCTTGGGCAATCGGTCTTATAATGGTCTGATTTTCTACATTCATAGCAAACAATCTCCTCGTTAGCACTTAAATTTTTATGCTTGGTGTATGATTTACCTTGAAGGTTCTATGGGTTGGAAGCTTTTCTTACAGTTCATACTTCTCTTGTTTTTAAGGAATTTTTTTTTTAATTTCTTTGTGATGAGGCAGAGTTCCTCCAAGTCAATTTCTTCAACACTCTCATCATCCCGATTCTTCCATTGTTGTGAGAGCAATCTTCCCTCATTTTGGTACGACAATCTTTTCATCTTGATTGAATTCTATTTCATGGGTTTGAAGTGATCCCATGAGTTTAATCAATTGATAGTCAAGGTCCCCATTTTAGTGGCAACAATCTCAAGATCTTCTTTATATTTTCAGAGTTCTTGTATATCTTGTTAAGACTTTTCAATTTGTTCATAATGTTAGTAAATATATTGAACATTTCAGGAAATGACTCACTATCAAGTATTTTAAACATTTCATACTCATGAATTAATAAGTTAATTTTGATCTCTTTTTACTTGTTTAAGTCTCTTCGTGACTACAAAAGTATCCAAAACCCTTTTCACACATACTTATCCGGTTAAATTCGATCTCACTTAAGGCACCTTGTAAGAATGATATTGCCTTATAATTCAATTGGATATAAAGTTTTTTTCTTCTTGGTTCTATTCAGTTTTGGGTTTTTCAACAATTTTACCTTCTTCATCAATCTTGGTGATTTTGAGAGGTTCTTTTTCAATCACGTCCAGTATCCCACATATCTAGGTTGTATCCACATACAAATATTTTAAACCGGCATTTCCAGTTGGCAAAATTTCTTACTTTTTCAATGTCTTGGATAACTTTTTAGGATGCCACAAAAAATGGAAAACCTTTTTTTTTTTTTAAGACAATTTTTCCTGTTCCACCATTTTTACATGGAAGCAAATAGAACCTCAAAATCCAATTAATTATTCTATAATAAAACAATAAACCACACATGGTTTAACCAGTCATTAGACCAGATACAGTCCGATTGACTAAGAACCCTTATGGGCGGATTGCCTGATAAAGTTTCAGTTTGATTAGCCTTGGTCTTAGCCTGGTAGGACAAAAAACTAAATACAGATCAGTTGAAACTGACCAAACCAGACCTTCTGCTACCTTTATCAATGGTGGCAATTGTTGGTTCTAATTATGTATATTAGCTATCCATTAATTGTTCAATCATCTCGAATCACACCAATAAGATTTCATTACACTTTGCTAGTGTGTACATGCTTTTCCCCCAAATAGCTCGTTTCGTGTTTCAGTGTCTGAATTGTCAACAAGTTAAAGCGGAAAGGCAGAGACCCGCAGGTTTGCTACAGCCATTACCAGAACCTGTGTGGAAGTGGGATTGTATTACTATGGATTTTATCACTGGCTTACCTTTGACACCAAGGTCAGTGGATGCAGTTTGGGTTATAGTGGATCGACTCACCAAGACAGCTCGATTCATTGCGGTCAGACCTTAGTATACCATGGAGAAACTGGCTAAGTTATATGTGGATAATATAGTCAGACTTCATGGCGTTCTAGAGAGTATAGTATCTGACAGAGATCGCCGTTTTACATCAAAGTTCTGGGAGGGATTACAGAAAGCTATGGGAACCAAGTTGAAGTTCAGTACAATTTTTCACCCTCAGACGGACGGACAGTCAGAACGAACTATTCAAATATTGGAAGATATGCTCCGAGCTTGTGCAATAGATTTCAAGGGAGCTTGTGATGAGAAGCTATCACTTATCGAGTTCACTTACAACAACAGTTATCAGGCTACAATTCAGATGGCCCCATACGAAGCGCTCTATGGGAAGAAGTCGTACACCTCTGTTATGGAACGAAGTGGGGGAGATCAGGGACACTCAGCGTGAGATGAGCCGCGACTTGGCACAGTTGGCTCGCAGTCTCAGAGTCACACAGGATCAGGTGCACTGGCTCAAGGTTGCTTACGAGCGAGACTATGATATAGTAGACCCTATTCCTCCCAGGCCCCCTACCCCATGATTGTCCCCTTTATTTCATTCACTTATGACTGTTTATAATACAGGGTAACTGTCCGGTTTGTGGACTGTACCCTGTAGCACTATATCATTTGCTACAATTTTCTTAATTAATGGAAATTTTCATGGTTTTTCCTAACTAGTGCATGTGTAAATGTTAAGTTCCACATTTAATATAGTACATTATTCTCTTTCTTAGTCCATCTCAGGTATCAAACAATGCTTAGGGTGTGTTTGTATTAAAATTTTTAATATTTCCTAACTCAGTTCGTCGACTTAGTTAGGTGCAATATGGTTTGTGGGACAGAGCCCGAGGGCTCTGATACCAAGTTGTCACACCCCAATTCTGATCCAACCAGAATGGTGTGAGTGAACCGTCATTGAACCAACGGTTCACACCAGGATCTCGAATAGGCCATGTCCACTCATACAAACCATTACACATAACCACAATCAGAATATAAATATACAGCGGAAGACTTTAAATAAAATGAACTGAGTATCTAATGATAACTTAAATAATATCCAATTATCTAAATTCAAACACATAAAATAATATCATTACATCCCTTTAATCCAATAAAAAATAAGGAAATTAAATAAAGAAAACAAATCAAAGGTACACGCAGAAAGGGCACTCGCATGAAGCGGCATGCTCGTCCTCTCCTGCCTGTACGTCCAACGCCGCAACACCATCATACACAGGAGCATTCATGTAGTCATCCACAGTGTAACCTGCATCAACATCTAAAACAATGTACATACAAATGGTGAGCTCACAACACAACTCAGTAAGACAATCAGACAGTTTCACAATATTATGCATGAATAACAATCAATTTTATGCTGTGGTCTGGTTTTAAGTTTGCAATGTGCTATAGAAAGGTTTGGTGGCCCCCGCACCTCTATACACGAGTGTGTGGCACCTCATGGTTCACACCCCCATTGGCCCACATGCACCCATCATGGAATAGAGATAGAGCTAAGATACCCACGTACCTCCCCTGATACTCTACCCATACCAGTACCTAAGCCCATACTAGCCAGGGCTCGCAAACTGGGCTCGCAACTAACCAATCCTATATGTCATCAATGTATGTTCTATCCCAGCACAGCCGTCTACGGCATAGAGATAGAGCTAAGGCATTCCCACACCTCCCCTGATGCCCTATCCGCAACTAACTCACCAGGATAGAAACAATACGCAGGTAGACCCTATCCCAACATAACTCCCTACGGCATAGAGATAGAGCTAAAACATCGTGGACAAGCCAGCGTCGACTCGGAGACCACAGTACCACATAACAGTGGCCGGGACAACATCAATATCGGAGACCACCGTACCACGACCTTCCCCTGATGCCCCACCTGTACCTAGCATGTTAAGACAGAATACTACAAAAGGTGCTAATGTGAAGAGCGATCCCAGGCCCATGCCCCACTCCACACACTAACGAAAACAATCACATGCCTAACAATCACATCCTATAAATGCATGAACAGTAATAATAACCGAAAGTAAAGGATGGCATGTGAATATGCACAAACAACACATCTCATATAACCAGGTGATTAACAACAATTTACTGTCCATTAATTATTAGGTTTAGGTCAGATTCCCTTACCTGACGCTCGTTCGATAACTTGCTCCACGTCGCAAGATCCAAACGATATGTCACAAAGTCCTACAACATTATTTGGGTTTCATTAGAATATATTGCTCAGGGTTTCATGTTGGTCGGAAACCAACATGGTTACAAAATATCCTCACAGAGCTGACCGGTGGCAACATACCGGTCGTAGCTCTGTGGGAAAGACTGGCGACCGGTATGGTCAGCCGGTCCCCACAGACCAGCCTCCCGAGGGATACCGGTGGCAACATACCGGTCGCACCATGTGCAACCGGTATAGTCGACCGGTATGTCTCCGGAAGACCATACATGGGTTTTCGACTGCCGTCGATCATCCTCCATGGATTTCCAAGGTTTCTCCTATCCATTCTAAGTCTAAACTTGGAGTTAGAGTTATTCCCAACTCATTCAAGTCTCGTTTCAATGAATACCATCTCGAAACTCGAATCTAGGGTTTATTGGCCAATTTAGGGTTTTAGATCAATACCTACTTTGCATGGTATTGATCCACCCACACCACTAACATAGGATAAGAAGAATAGCTAAAACACTTACCGTTGACTGGCGTAGCTTGAGCTTCGTCGAACGGTAACGGCGGCACCTTCTTCTTCTTCCTAGCTCCTTCTCCTTTCCAACCTCTTTCTCTTCTCTAGGGTTTTGAGGAGGCTTAAGGGTGTATTTATAGGCTAAATTTAGGGTTTAGTAACCCTACTAGGATTAGGAAACTTCTAGGATTCGAAATCAGGAAAGTGGGACCCTCAGAAGTCAATTTTTGAATTCTCGCACTTAGCTGCGCAAGCCATACCGGTCGACCGGTACCATCGACCGGTCAACATAAAATGATGACTATTTGGTCGTCTTTGGTCCGATTTCATACATGTTTGTCATCCGCTTGTCTCGTCTGGCCCGGTGATGATCGGAAGACCTGTCACGACACAAAATCAAGGTTTAGACCGGGTTTACGGAGTGCGGGTCTTACATACCTGGTCAGGCTAGTAACCTTCCATATGGCCGGCTCATCACCACTCTTCTGTAGAAACTACGAGTGAACATGAGGGGTGAGATCGCTATTGAGGATACTATGACCTTGGACATCGATTGGGATGCCATCCTGCGGATGCAGATTGATAACTTGTCGATCAGCGATGAAGATTTGGAGGCTCGTCCTCGCTCACTCAGGAGGGTAGCAGCTGCGGCAGCAGCCAATGCTACTCATGCAGCAGAGGAAGCGGGTGATGACGAGGGTGGCGATGATCATATGGAGGATGTTCCAGTACCAGCACCACAGCCCACATATGCAACGGGACCATCTCAGCCTCCTCCCAAAATCATGATGGGTATGTTCACGGAGATTAGGGACGCCAGCGTGAGATGAGCCGTGACTTAGGCACTTGGCTCGTAGCCTCAGAGTCACTCAGGATCAAGCGCACGGGCTTAGGGTCACTTACGAGCAGAATTATGATATTGCTAACCCTATTCCTCCTAGGCCCCTACCCCATAATAGTCTTCTTATTTTTCTCTCTCTTCACAGTACTGTTATATAACAGGGTAACTGTCCGGCTTATGGACCGTACCCTGCAGCACTTTTAACTTATCACTCTTGGATGTTTTTAATAGCAATTTATGGTTTTTTTGCCTATCTAGAGCATGTGCATTTATTAATTCTATATTTAGTATAGTATGTTATGCTTTTTCTTATATAGTCTCAGACATCAAACAAGTGCTTAAGGTGTGTTCTTATTAACGCTTTTAAATTTTCCTATCTTAGTTCATCGACTTAGTTAAGTGCAATATGGTCTATTGGACAGAGCCTGAGAGCTCTGATACCAAGTTGTCACACCTCAATTCTGAACCAATCAGAATGGTGTGAGTGAACTGTCACTGAACCAACGGTTCACACCAGGATCTCAATAAGACCATGTCCACTCATACAAATCATTGCACATAACCACAATCAGAATAATAATAAATACAGCGGAAGTCTTTAATAAAATGAACTGAGTAATCTATTGATAAATTTAAATAAAATATTCAATTATTCAAGTAACTAGAACTTAAATAATATCTTTACATCAACTTCATTCCAATTGAAAATAATTAAAATAAATAAAATAAAATCAAATCCAAAAGGTACACGCATAAAGGGCACTCGCATGAAGCGTCATGCTCGTCCTCTCCTGCCTGCACATCCAGAGCAGCCACGTCTCCATACGTCGGCGCGTTCATGTAGTCGTCCACCGTGTAACCTGCATCAACATCTAAAAATGGTGTATACACAAGGGTGAGCTCACAACTTAGCTCAGTAAGACAATCAGACAGTGTAACATTCATATGCATGCATAACAATCATTTTATGCTGTGGTCTGGTTTAAGTTTGTAATATGCTATAGAAAGGATTGGTGGCCACCGCACCTCTATACACGGGTGTGTGGCATTGCCCAGTAGATCACACCACTGCCGACCCACATGCACCCACCATGGAATAGAGATAGAGCTAAGGCATCCACACACCTCCCCTGATGCTCCACCCATACCAACATGTAAGCCCCTGTTAGCAAGGGCTTGCAAACTGGGCTCGCAACTAACCAATCCTATATGTCATCATAGTAGGTCCTATCCCAGCACATCTCCCTACGGCATAGAGATAGAGCTAGAGTCTGGTGGCCAGGCCGGAGACCACAGTGCCATGTCCTCCCCTTGATGCCCTACCCGCACCAAGCATACTAAGACAGAACAATACGCAAGGTAGATCCTATCCCAACATAACTCCCTACGGCATAGAGATAGAGCTAGAGTCTGGTGGCCAGGCCGGAGACCACAGTGCCACGTCCTCCCCCTGATGCCCTACCCGCACCGAGCATGCTAAGATAGAATACTACGAAAAGGTGCTAGTGTGAGGAATGATCCCAGACCCCAGGCCATTCTCATTCCACACACCAACAAAAACAATCACATGCCTAACAATCACAGCCTAGCATAGCGAGTATGCATGAACAATAATAATAACTGAAAGTAAAGGATGACATGCGAATATGCACAAACATCAATCCACAAAGTCATTGTTATTAACAACGATTTACTGTCCATTAGATTATTAGGGTTTAGGTCTGATTCCCTTACCTGACGCTCGTTTGATAGTTTGCTCCACGTCGCAAGATCCAAACGTGCTATCACAAAGTCCTATACAATATTAGGGTTCAATTAGAATAATTTTCTTAGGGTTTACGTTGGTCGAAAAACCAATGAGGTTACAAAATACATCTCACAGAGCTGACCGGCTGCATGTACTGGTCGCAGCACTGTGGGGAAAACCAGCGACCGGTATGGTCAGCCGGTCCCCACAGACAAGCCCCCGGAAGGTACCGGCCGCAACATACTGGTCGCACAGGGTGCAACCGGTATAGTCGACCGATATGTCTCCGGAAGACTATACACTTGGTTTCTCGACTGCCGTCAATCATCCCCTATTGATTCTAGGGTTTCTCCTACACAATCTAGGTCCGAGTATTGAGTTAGAGTTGTTTCCAACTCCATTCAAGTCCTAGTTTTGATGGTATTCATCCTAGAACTCGAATTTAGGGTTTATCGATTAAATTAGGGTTTGACGACAAAGTAGGGTTTATTGGCAAGATGGGGTTTTAGATCAATATATGTTTTGCATGGTATTGATTCAACAATAATCAACCCTATAAGAGTTCATAAAGTAAAGGAATGTTCAAGCACTTACCGTCGACTTGCGGTAAGGTGTTCTTCGTCGAAACAGCAATATCGGCTCTTCCTAGCTTCTCCTCCTTCTTTAGCCTCTTTCTCCTTTCTAGGGTTTGTGAGGATCAATGGAAGGGATTCTAGGAGGTTTAGAAGGATTTAAATAGGCTAGGATTTAGCTTTAGGAAGCCTTCTAGGATTAGGAAAGTCCTAGGGTTTGGAATTTGGAAAGTAGGACCTGTAGAGATCCGGGTCCGGATCTTGATAGTTTGCTGACTATACCGGTCGACCAGTACCATGCTAAGACTGGTACCATCGACTGGTATGACTAATTTCATACTTATTTTTGTCTGTTTGGTCCGATTTCATACCTGGTTGTCATCCGCTCGTCCCGTCTGGCCCGGTGATGATTGGAAGACCTGTTACGACATGAAATCAAGGTTTAGATCGGGTTCATGGAGTACGGGTCTTACAGGGGCAGTGCTTAACTTTTCTTTGAATTGCTCAAAACTTCGTTGGGCTTCATTGGTCCACTCAAGACTCTCTTTTTTATGCAAGAAGTGAGTGGGGCTGCTAAAGAACTGAAATGGGCAATGAATCGTCGATAAAAAGATGCCAATCCATGGAAGCTTCGAACATCATGAACATTGGTTGGAGTTGGTCATTCTTGAATCACTTTAATCTTTGCATTATCAACGAAGATGTCATCCTTGGAGATGTTGAAACCTAAGAAGAGAATTTCCTCCACCATGAGTTAGCAATTGTCAAGGGCTGCATAGAGACTCTCCTTCCTTAGGGTAAGTAGCACTTCTTGGAAGTGCTGCAAATGCTCATTAGTAGTCTTACTATAAATAAGAATATCATCAAAGTAAACCACAACAAATCTTCCAAGGTAAGGCTTCAAGATTTGGTTCATAAACCTCATGAAAGTGGATGGGACATTTGACAATCCAAACGGCATGACTAGCCATTCAAATAGTCCATCTTTGGTCTTGAAAGCCATCTTCCATTCATCTCCCGGTCTGATTCGGATTTAATGATAACCACTTTTCAAATCAAGCTTTGAGAAAATGGTAGAGTCAGATAGATTGTCCAAGAGATCATCAAGGCAGGGAATGGGAAAACAGTACTTGATCGTGATCTTGTTGATGGCTCGACTATCAACACACATCCTCCATGTTCCATTCTTCTTTGGCACAAAGAGTGCAAGCACAGCACAAGGACTAAGGCTTTCTTGAATGAACCCTTTAGATAAGAGTTCTGTGACTTGCCGTTGCAACTCGGCATGTTCAGTTTGGATTCATCCGATAATGAGGTAGATGGGAGAGAGGTGCACCAGGTATCAAGTCAAGTTGATGCTGAATTTCTCTTATTGGAGGGAAACCTGAGGGTAGGTCGAATGGAAATACATCTTGAAACTCACTTAATAGTAGTGGTTTCACTTGGTGTGGGATGGTTGATATTTATACATCATATTTCAATTTGTTTAGCATTATATACACAACATTTACCCCTTCCATAGCACCCTTTACATCCTTTATTGTGAGCAAATTTGGGATTGGAGAATTTTATCATTGGAGAATTGAGAGGCTCCTTGCTAGGTGCCAAAATAATTATTTTCTTATCAAATTCAAAAGAATAAGTGTTATTCCTCCCATCATGAGTAGTTCTCTGATCAAATTGCCAAGGACGACCAAGAATGATGTGACTAGCATCCATGGGCAATACATCACACCATAATTTATCATAATATATAGACGCAATGGAAAGATGAACAAGGCATCGTTTGGAAACGGTTACCTCACTACCGCGCTTTAGCCAAGACATTTTGTATGGTGTAGGATGTTCTTTCAAGTCCAATTTCAACTTTCGAGTCGCCTCCTTTGAAATTATATTTTCACAACATCCAGAATCAATGATGAGTTGGCAAACCTTATCGAAAATGGTACATGCTGTGTGGAAAATACTGTTGCACAACCATCGGTCTCCATTTACTTGCTTTGGGGTGAGAAATATCTTTCTCATCATGAGGATTTCTCCGGTATCGGCATGGAGCACTTCTCCATCTTCTTTATGATCTTCTTCTAAAGGATCATCATTATCGACATCCTCAGCATCGAATTCATTTTCTTGGTTCTCAAAACCCAACAAGGCACCTTTACCCTTATGAGAGTTTTTAAAATTTTGACAATTACTTGCTCGGTGACCAATTTCTCCACAAGAATAACATTTTGTACCGGCAGAGGAACTTGAACTGGTTTGGGCAGTAGCATTAGTAACCTTTGGTTGAGTAGACAACTTTTCCATATTAGAGGAACGGTCAAGAGAATTACTTGGTTTAGTAGTACTCACCAAATTCTGATTTGATCGATTGGAGGTGAAAGTAGATTGTTGTTTTCGACCTCAAGAATGTTCCACCTTAAGGGATCTTTGATGTGCATCTCCCACATCCCAAATGTCAAGGGCTTCAATGGCCTCTTGAATGTAAGATTGGAGCCCATTCAAGTATTTGTTCACAAGTACATCTTCTGGATCTATGATGTTGTTACGAATCACCAACTCATTGAACACATTGGTGTATTGATCTACCGTGCGTGTACCTTGTCTCAAATTTTGGTACCGTTGATAGAGCTCTTTCTTATATCCCTTGGGAAGGAAGTATTTTTTCTTCTTGTCTTCCATCTTTCTCCATGAAGTGATGGGAGCTTTGCTAATGGATTGACGTGTTTGCTTCTATCGTCGCCACCAAGTGATGGCCTTGCCTCGAAGGCGCATGGAGATGATGCTAACCCGACGATTGTCCGGGACATTTCTATGCTCAAAAAATTCATTTACAAGAGTTAGTCAATCAAGAATTTCATCAGGAGGATCAGTACCTGAAAACTCCAGAATATCCCTATTGACTTCTTTTTCCCAGTCCATTTCTCGACCTCCTTGAGGGTAGTGTGGATGAAACCCTCTTGTTATGGGTTCGGATCCTTCTGATAAGGAATCATCAGATCTATCTCCTCTCGAATTTGGTGGATTGTTACCTTCTAGTAGTCTCTGAACCTCGAGAGTAAGGTTCTGAATTTGTTCTTGCATTTGTTGTTGTATTTGTAAGGCTTGTGCTAAAGCATCATCATTGATGGTGGTAGTGCGACTACCTCAGCCACCTAGACTACCTCGACCACCTCAAAATTTTGGACCCATAATATCTCTCCTCCTTTGCTCTGATACCAAATGATGTAAGCCAATTTTGACTTGTGGAAATAATGGATCGAGAGAGTGGATTTATACAAAACCAAAAGAACCCAAAGAGAAGTGAAGTGCAGAAATAGATTTTGAAATTTTTTAAAGGTAAAAAAAGAAAAAATGATATAATTGATGGAAGTGAAAGTGGGGTGACTTACTTCTCTTCTAGGATGTAAATCAACTCCAAATGTGGCCTACAACTCTTCTAGGATGTAGGTGAAGAATAAAATTTCAACTCTTCTAGGACGGAATGAAACTTCTTCAAGGTTTCAAGGGAGAACTCTTCTAGGTTCAAGAATTGCACTTAGAAAAATTTCATTCATAAGAATCACTTCAAATTGTCTCTGCCATACAAACTACTTTGGTGGCCTTTTATAGGCATAATAAAGAAAATAAAAGGACAATCATATCCTTAAATCCAAGGGCTGAAAATACAAAATAGAAAACAATAAATGATAGATTAAAAAAAATAGATTCTTCCAATGCAAGGGGTTACTCCAATGTTGAAATGTTGCAACCTTAAGTTGATGTTTTCCGAACCTAATTGTTTTTCTGTTATTTATAATGCAAGCGCTATTAATTTCTTGAAAATGATAGAAGCCCATTGAGTCCAAAGGGCATTAAGAATTGTACCCTCGAATTGACCTTGGAGTTGATTCTGAATTGATCGTGGGATTGATTCACTGAAGTTTTGAGATAACACACATTAGGATTCATCGTGAAAATGACAATTCATTGTAATACATGGACGGAAGTGACCGACATACTGGACATGTACAGCCATGATTCATGAATTGAAATTTTCATCTTGAATGTTTAAGGAACTTAAGTTTATGTACGGTCGTACAACGAAAACAACACATTACACTCACTTGACTTGTGGCAATATGGACCAAGTGGGAGAATGTTGGACTCATGGCCCTATTGCCATGTCAGTCTGACACGTGTGCAAAGTGGGACCTGCCATCACCTGTAACTGTCTTGATGGGAGACAGTTACAAGGAGGCATATAAGAGAGGGACTCTGGTTTTCAGACAGGTTACATTAATCCATCCATTCGTAAATTCTGAAGAGAGACTGAGAAATCAGAAAGCAGTCCCTAAACATATTGACGATGGCATTACAAGAAACTTGATGGCAATGGCATCGAATACCTCGAGCGCTTCCGCAATGGCTGATTCGATATTCATCGGACCAGGACCAGCATGAGGTATGTTAATCTCCTCTTATGACTTTCATACGACCATTGAGGTTCCAACAATGGGAGCCAGACTTTGATGTCGATAAACAGGCCATTAGAAAAAATTTACAGTGGGTTTCCCAAATTACCGTATGAATACTGGGAGCAATCGATTCTCTACTCCATTGCTCAAGTTTGTTGGGAAGCCAGTATACATGGACAAGAGAACCCAGCATGCAGTTCTCGGACGATATGCTAGGGTTTGTGTTGAAGAGGAAAAGAATGCTCCAAGAAAGACAGAAATACTAGTGGGGAAATTGCAATCGTTACTAGGTAAAGAGTTTTATTTTAAGCAAGAGGTAGTCTATGATGAACCTTCAATTAAGTGTTCTATATGTTCTATTTTTGGTCATACATCTGAGAACTGTAGATACAAAAAGAATTCTAGTGATAATGTTGAAATCTTGGATGATCCGATTGAAGGTGGTAAAAACTCTAATGAGGCTGATAAGGTAATTGATTCTTCTTGTGCTGGTATTATGTCTGCACCATCCACTAATGTGTTGGTAGCATCATGTAATGCTGACCAAGTGGGTGTGCAACGGGGAAGTCAAGTTATTCCTCCTATGCCATGCAACACAAGTAACGTAGAAAAAGTGGGAACCATGGATCGTATGGTTACAAATGTACAAGCACCTGTTGACACGTTGCAGCCAGGGGTTACTATGGATACTTTGGATAAAGAAGGAACTACTGAAGAAGCTTTCCAGCCAAATGCTTCCATAGTTGATGAAAAGAGGAGGCTATCCTGGGCTGATTGGGCTGAGGATGATGAAGCTATCAACAATAGTAAAAGTGAAGATGAGGAAACAGATGTTTCTTCAACTGAAGAAGCTATAGTCACTGACCCAACTGAGAATTCTAAGGAAACCCCAGTTCGGTCAGTAGTTTCTGTATCAAAGGATGTGCAGATTGCAACACCTGATCAGATTGATCTTAGTGTTACTACTATTCAGGGATCGGGTAGTGGGAGATTAATAAATTCTGGACCTGGTGCAGCTATTGAAGTCTCTATTTCAGAAATAGAGAAAGTGGATTCTATGCTGCAAGAATCTGAAGGCCAATTCAATGTTGTAAAGCAGAGAAGGGGAAGGGCAGGTAAGAAGTCCCCTACTAAAAAATCTGGTAAGAACGGAGGTTAGGAAAAAATTGTCAAAAAATGATAGTCACGTATTAGAACATTAGAGGTGTCTCGAACTCTAAATCAAGACGGGTGTAGACGTTTCAAATTTGTCGAAGAAGCTAATTATATAAATAACAATAAAAAATAAGCAATGTGCTATAATAACAAAATAAATTAAATAATTATGACAAATGTAATCCTTTAGTTTAGTTGTTTTATTTTAATTTTAAAATAAAATAAAAAATATATGTAAATGAATAAATAATAAATAAGAAAAAATAATAATGAATAAAAAAAAAGAAAGAAAAAAGAAAAAAATAAAAAAATATATAAAAGTTCACGTGATTGGAGAAGGAACTCCAACCACGTCATCACAAAAAAGTGATAAAAAAATAAATAAATAAATAAATAAAAAAATAAAAACAACAAAAACAAAAAGATATATAAAGGGAAAGAAAGACGCAGAGAGACCATTTTTCTCTCTGCGTTCGAGACGGAAACAGAGAAGAGGACGAGGGTTTGAGAGTGAGAGAAGGGGGTTTGAGGAAGAAGAAGAAGATGTTGATGGCGATGACGATGCCGGCGGCAACGACGACGGCGACGACGGTGGTGCGATGGTGTTAGTGCGACGGTGACGGCAACAATTTCTCAGATCTGGCGTGTTCATGGAGGATTTAAAAAAAAAAAGAAAATCAAGAAAGAAGGAAGAAGAGGCGTAAGGTTCAAGAATGGAAAGAAGAGGTTTTAAGGAGACGAATCGTTTACCGCAAGTGCATTTTTCTTTTGAGTTTGAGATTTCAACAGAATTTCTACATTTTCTATTCTCTGCGGCGGATCTGGTTCTTGATTCATTCTGATCGGCTCAATCTTGGAATTTACTCAAACCAGAACAACTCGGTCAATTTTCATCTTCAGTCGGTAGCAGTAGTTTCTCTTGAATTCTTGAATTCAATGGTGACCTTCCAATCGTTCGGCGGTGTTCGGATAGGGTTTCGATGAAGTTCAACTTAAGTTCAAGGTTTCGGATCAATTTTCGGTTTAAGCTTTGCCTAAAGTTACCATTAATTCTCAGATCAAGGTTACGATTAATTCTTCAATTTGAAGTCTAAAACTAAGTTTTCTTGATCTTCAGTTCAATTTCAATTAAATTTCTTTGCGTATCCGAATGGTTGTTCAATTTGATTCATGGCTTGAATGCCTCTGCATATCCCTTTGTTCCAGCGATTTCTCCTATTCAATACGTCTTGCCGATCATCTTTGATTGCCTTTGCGTTCCTTGGACAACTGTGAAGATTTTTCGATATAGTTTCCGATGTAATTTCAGCTTCAGATATGTTTGTTCGCGGTCGGACTAGCTTCTTAGAAATTTTCTCAAGCAATCGGTGGAGCATCAAGGTGATTTTACTTTCAAATTTTCACCCATAATTTTGACGTTGTCAGGTATTCCTCTCTCTTCTTGACTAATTTTCTCATCTTGATTTCTTTATGATGAATGATTCCTCCTGTGCATGTCTTTATGCCTAAAGCCCCAAATTTCTTTGAGATGCTTTGATTTCATGGTGGTTTAGGAATTAGGTTTGAATCCATGCTTGTTAACATGCTACGCATTAAATCTCATAGTTAAATGTGGTTTTCTCTTAATGTTTACCTCACCGAACTTGTGCTTGGTGGATGTTTATTTTAATGTTGAGGTTGATCAATAATGTGTCTGGACTTAAAGTCAATTCAATGTCATCTAATTAAATCTTAATCCCAATTTTTTTCCCATTGGTTTGTTGTCACTTTGTTTGGATTATTCCCATTGTTGATCGGACTTGGCCCAGTCTATAATTTTATATGGTTCAGCCCATTTGATTCCTTTATGATACAGACTTATCATGATCTAACCCATGAGTCTTACTATGTTCCTTGTGTAGGTGCAGCCCATAATAGGTTTTCCTTGTTTAGTTCCAGCCCATTAGAGTCTGAGTGTGTTCCTTGTTTAGGTCCAGCCCATAAGAGTCTTAATAGGTTTTCTTGTTTTGGTCCAGCCCATGAAAATCTTAGTAGGTTTCTTTGTTTAGAGGCCGGTTCACCATTACATTGTGTTTAGAGTTGGCCCTTAGTCAGTTATCCATGTTTCACCTGCTTATCATCATCGTAGGCCGATTCAATCTTTCAGCTATTATCCATCACTGCAGTTCATGTTCCGCATATATCATGATTAGCTTGCATAGGTTGATCAACCCCTTATCTGTTATCTTTATGTTTGTAATGCGTGAATTAATTAACTCATTCGTTTTGTTGCTCCCTTGCTTGCTACAAGTGTTAGATCCATTTAATTTCATTCTTTTACTTGTCCATATGATTTCTATGCCTTGTTTATATTTGTTGTATTCTCTTGTCATTTGTTTGGGTGAGTATCCTGGATGGCAAGAAGTTAGATTCAGAGCGAGGACATAGAGACTTCCGTGAATCAATTGGCTCTAAAAAAAGCAAACTCGCTGAAATTGGTAGCTTTCATACAAACAAGTGTGGCGTTTAAAGCAGGCAAGATCATTTTCCCTTTTTGCGTCCACCTCTACTCACAGGCAGGTAACGCCCCTAACTCTATGTCTTTACTTTATATGGTATATGGGTTCGGCCATCGTGCACCCATAATTATTCGATGCGGGTGGGTAACACGATATGCATGCGGCACTTGTCATCCCTAGCATAGTGACGGGCGGGATAGACTAGGACGTCCCCTACCCCTTCAATGTATCCCATGAATGCGAAAGGAAATGTATTAATAGTTTTGATCCCCAATCCCCACTTATGTATCCCATAGAAATTTCTTATGAATTTTGTAACTATTTTCGTGCAATGCGGACTCACGTGCTTGTGATGCGCGAATAAATATAGGCATGTGGATGTGTGTAAGAATAAAGCGAGGCACCGATGCCTATTGTCCAATGTCGAGAGTATCCTTTCACATGTTGACAAATTAAAATTGTTTTCATTTTTGCGTGTAGTTCATCCCGAACTACGTATGGACTTGATTCTCGGATTCCACCCCGAGATACGTAGGCTGCCTGGGAATCCATTACCCAAGCTCAGTCCAATTACAATGAGGGTTGCAATAATACCCGAGTTGTATCACAATGCATTTTACACATTGATTAAAAATTATAATCTTTCAAACTTCTCATGTCAGTTATTCTGCATGGTTTCAATAAAATTCAATTTCAATTCAATTTCGGTTTCAATTTCAATTTAATCCTAAATCTAAATTCGATTTCCCATTTCAATTACAATTTCTATTTCGATTTCGATTTTAATTCCAAATCTATTCAATTTTAAATTCAATTCAATTTCTATTTCAATTTCAATTTCAAATTCAATTTAATTTCCAATTTCAATTTCAATTTCTATTTCAGTTTCAAATTCAAATTCAATTCAATTTCTATTTCAATTTCAAGTTTCAATTTCAGTTTCAATTTCAAGTTCAATTCAATTTTTATTTCAATTTCAAGTTTCAATTCCAATTCCAATTTCAATTTCAATTTCAAACTCAATTTCAATTCAATTTTCAAATTTCAAACATAATTTCAATTCTCCATCTTCGCATGGAATTTTGGGCAAACATTCCATCATTGCATGGAAGTCCCTTTTCAATCTTGGGCAAACATTCCATCATCGCATGGAAGTCCCTTTCAATCTTGGGCAAACATTTCATCATCGTATGGAAGTCCCTTTGAAATCCTACTTTACATAGACGGTCTACTAGCTTGACTAGTGACTGTAGAAGTCTATTCGATTACTTTACATAGACGGTCTACCAGCTTGACTAGTGGCTGTAGAAGTCTATTCGATGTGTTTTACATAGACAGTCTACCAGCTTGACTAGTGGCTGTAGAAGTCTATTCGATGTGTTTTACATAGACGGTCTATCAGCTTGACTAGTGGCTGTAGAAGTCTATTCGATGTTTTATATAGATGGTCTACCAGTTTGACTAGTGACTGTAGGAGTCTATTCGATATTCTAAACCTAGATGACATATTAGCTTGACTAGTGGCTATAGGGATCTACCATCTTATCAACCCAAGCGGCTGAACTACGTTGGGCTTGATTCTTAGGCTTGTCCTAAGATACGTAGGTAGCTTGAATGTTTACCATTCAAGTTCAGTCTTAAACTAATTTATTTTTAATTTACTTTCATTACTTTCATTTCTTTCAAAAATCATTGCATCATTGCATCTGAACTTTGGACTACGCACAATAACTGGAAAATGATTTTTGTCTGTCAAACATGTTGAGTGGTACGTTTGTCATCCGAAATTGACTGATTGGTCCGTCATCCAATCATTTTATTTCTGATTCATATCACATTTTAATTTTTCTTACTGTTACATTGATGGCTTGCTCTTAGATTTAAATACATCTAGAACTTAGGTTTGGTGCCTATTAAAAATTGTTTAGTCATTGCCTGTAATTTAAATTAGGATAGAATATGATAGTATATGAAGACTAATCTTCGGATTAGGCAATTTGGGTCCTAACACCTTCCCAAATTGTAACATGACACTTACCCACTATTTCTTTGGTTTGACCATAAGCCTTGATCCATACGTGAGTCATTAGTATTTCTCATATGAGAAATCACATATAGGTCCTAGACCTTATTTAGGTGGCGACTCCATTTCATTTTTATCATTTTTATCATCTCATGCAAATTAGAAAAAACAATCGTCCCTACAACGGGCAGTAAAGAATTTTGTTATGGATCATGCCCCTTCAATTATATGTTTAGCTGAGCCCATGGTGTGGCCGAATAAATTCCCAAAAGCTATGATGCATGGCATTGGGTTTAGTGTGAATTTTATTCATAATCATAGGAAGGATAAACCTCCTAATTTATGGGTGATGTGGAGAAGAGAGGTAAAGACACCAACTATTATTATGACTTTTGAACAACAAATTACCATGGCTATGGAAATGGATGGTGTTATGCACCTGCTTATATTTGTTCATGCAGAAAGTTTGAAGGCTAAACAAAGGAATCTTTGGTATGATATTGCATCTATGAGAAACCCACGGTCACCATGGATGATTGTTGAGGATTTTAATTGTTGCCTATATTAAAACTGAAGAGATTGATATGGAGACAAGAAGAATGAGTTTGAATGTTTCTCACCTTATCTCAATGTCTAGGAGATAGGTTATATTTATATACAATATGTTGTGTACAATCCTTGTTATTAGAATTCAATAACTTATGTAATTTATTTACAATGAATTCCTATAACTTATGTAACCGATTTACAATCCTAACTCTCCTTTATAACATGTTCTTATAATTTGAATAATTGTTTTATAACTCATCAAATATTTGAATTTTGAATCATAACTGATTATTCAAATATTTGAATTTTGAATCTTGAATTCAATGGAGAGGAATATCCTTAACATCCCCCCTCAAGTTGGAGAAGGTCTGTGACAAATTTTCAACTTGTCACGTAAATGAGCAAACCGAACATGAGACAATGGCTTTGTGAGAATATCGGTTATTTGATCATGTGTTGAGATGAAACGAACTTCAATGAATTTTTGTGCAACAAGCTGACGAACATAGTGAAAGTCCACTTCAATGTGTTTCGTTCTTGCATGGAACACAGGATTTGCTGTCATATAGGTAGCTCCCAAGTTATCGCACCATAGAACTGGTGGTTTAGCAAGCTTGACACCTAGTTCACGCAAAAGGGATTGAAGCCATTGTAGTTCTGTGGTCGTGTTTGCTAGGGCTCGATACTCAGCTTCAGTTGATGAGCGGGCTAGTGTTGGTTGCTTTCGTGCACTCCATGATATGAGATTTGGTCCGAGAAAAACAGCATAGCCTCATGTGGAACGACAATCATCGACACAGCCAGCCCAGTCAGAATCACTATAAGCAGAGAGCTGGTCACATGAGCCTTGAGAGAGTAATAAGCCTTTGTTATAGGTGTTCTTTAGGTAACGCAGAATGCGTTTGACAGCTTGCCAATGAACATCTATTGGTGTTTTCAAGAAATGACATACCTTGTTAAATGCAAAGGATATATCAGGTCGAGTTAGAGTTGCATACTGTAGTGCACCGACAGTGCTACGGTATTGTGTAGCATCGGATAGTGGAACACCATCGGTTAGGGATAACCTGGTGGAAGAAGCCATAGGAGACTGAATAGGTTTGACACCCTCCATCGAAGTTTTTGCTAGAAAATCCAAAATATATTTCTGATGTGAAAGAATAATGCCAGCCTTTATAGGAATGACTTCGATACCCAAGAAGTAATTAAGGTGGCCAAGGTCTCTTATTGTGAATTCCTTACTCAAGGAGAGGACCACTTTATCCAAAACAGAGGCATCAGAGCCTGTAAGGACTATGTCATCAACATATATCAGAATGTAGATGAAGTTGTTGCCATTTTTGTAAATGAAAAGTGATGTATCAGTTTTAGAGCCCTCAAAACCCAATGACACTAAGAATGTACTGAGACGATTGAACCAAGCTCGAGGTGTCTGTTTGAGCCCATATAAAGACTTGTGAAGCTTGCAAATGTGATTTGGTCTTGTGGTATCCACAAAGCCCTTAGGTTGGGATATGTACACATCCTCAGAGAGAGTGTCATGTAAAAAAGCATTGCTGACATCCAATTGTCTCAAGGCCCATTTATTACAGGTAGCAATTGCCAACACCGTGCGAACGGTTGTGGGTTTAACGACAGGACTAAAAGTCTCTGTGTAGTCAATACCTTCCTGTTGATTATACCCCTTAGCCACAAGGCTGGCCTTATAGCGTTCAATGCTTCCATCGGTCTTTCTTTTAATTCGAAAAATCCACTTAGATCCGACCACATTTTGGTTGGGTGAGGGAGGAACCAAGCTCCATGTTTGATTCTGTAATAGTGCATTGAACTCTATCATCATTGTCTCACGCCAATGTGGATTTTTGTTTGCTTCAGTGAAAGTAGTAGGTTCAATCTCAGCCTGAGATAGATGGGTATATGGAAGAGGATATCAGGTTGAGGGTTTTGGGTGCGCTCGTAACTCCATGTGATGTGTGCGACGAGGAGAAACATGTTGCAGTTGGATGAGTGCTTCATTTGTAGTAGAACTGCATGTATCACAAGTAGGAATTAAAGCTTGTAGGGGGTTGGGTGAGTTAGTGCAATTAGTATTATTGGGAATTAAACAAGGAGATTGAGATGGGGAAGGGGGAGGGGAGGGTGGTGGTACCTGTGGTGAAGGTGGGTGAGCTGGTGGAACCGTCCTAGGATTGCTAAAGGATGAAGTTGAGAGAGAAGGAAGGGATATTGTGAGCCATGGTGTAGATGAAGAAAAAGATGAATGGAGGGTAGAAGTCATGGCAAGAGGGAAAGAATCCTCAATGAAGTTGGCATGTCTAGCAATGTAAAATCTATTGGATTTAAGATCCAAGCAACAATAGCCCAAATGAAGAGGACTATAACCTAAAAAGAGACATGGCACAGTACGAAAATTGAATTTTGATGAGTTATATGGTCTGAGTAGGGGATAAACTGTACATCCAAAAATCTTAAGAAAATTGTAATCGGGTTTTTGTTGGTATTGTTTTTCCAAAGGTGAAAGGTTTTGTAAAACCGGAGTGGGTAATCGATTTATGAGAAATGTAGAAGTTTGAAAAGCATAATCCCAGAAGTGAAGAGGTATGGAGGCATGGACTAAGAGATTCAGACCCGTATCTACAATGTGTCAAATTTTGCGTTCTACAGTGCCGTTTTGCTCATGTGTATGAGGATAGGCAACCCGGAGCAAAATGCCACATGATTTTAGATAGGTATTTAATTTCTGAAACTCTCCCTCCTAATCAGATTATAATGCTTTAATAAATGTTGAAAATTGATTTTCTACCAACTTCTTAAACATTTCAAATATATTCGGTACAGATTAACGATTGTGTAATGGATAATACCATGTGAACTTGGAGAAATCATCAACAAAAATAATAAAATTACGACAACTAGTAGATGAAAGTTCAGGAGCAGGACCCCATACATCGGCAAAAATTAACTGGAGAAGTGCAGTACTAATAGAACCTGTAGGGGGTAGGGGAAATTTATGTGCTTTGCCCATGTAACAGGCCTGACATTTTTTTATTTGTGTGGAGGAAGATGAGAGGTGGTGAGAAGAAATGATATTCTTAAAAATGCGAGGATGAGGGTGTCCCAGCCGTGCATGCCAGTGATCGGCTGTAACAGAAGCGGAACTAGAGGCTGTGAAGGCCGAAGGAGTGACAAACCTTCTGAGTTGTGGAATTTAGTAGAGTCCATCCTTAAGCGTTCCCCGGAGCAGCTCCTTGTGGGTCACCTGATCCTTAACAACAAAGAAATAAGGATGAAATTGGAAATAACAATTATTAACTTTTGTGAAATGGTGGACAGATAAAAGATTTTTGGTTATGGAGGGAACATGAAGAATGTTAGAGAAATAGAAAGAAGCATTGGGAGAAGAAGAAAAAGTAGAATTCCCAATATTACTAATACACAAACCAACACCATTTCCTACTCTCAGGGAGTCCTTACTAGTGTACTTGTGAGAGATGTGCAGGTTGTTCAAATCCGGAGCAATATGATGTGTCGCAGCTGTATCGGGGAACCATGCCGACAAGGGGTCAGGAGGTGTGGGAAGTAAACCCGCCATATTTGCAGAAGCATTACCACTTGGTTTATTTGGATTACTAGAGTATCGATAATAGCATTTGGACGCTATGTGATTCGAACGATTACAAATCTGGCATTGTTGTTTTTTACCAGATTTGTAATAGTGTATACGCCGAGAGGATGAAGACAAGATTGAATGGGACATGTGCGACGGATCATGGTGAGATGGTGGGAAATTATGATTTGACGAAGATATGGTACTGAGGTTGGCCGACATAATTGATTGGGCAATGTGGAGCCTCATTTCATGACTTAGAAGAAGTTGGTGAAGTGTGTGAAGGATAGAGCCTCTGATTTTGTTGCCAAGGCTGCGATTATATCATTATAATCGGGGCCGAGATTAAGAAAAACAATAGCATTCAGTTCTTCATCCGATAGAGGTCGATTGGAGGCAACAAGTTGATCGGAGAGATACTTAACTTCTCGAAGATATACAGAAATTGATTTGTTCCCCTTAGAGGTGATTTGCAGTTGCATATGAATTTGCAACACACTCGTATAAGAAAGTGTGCCAAAGGCTGATTGTAGTGTCTTCCAAACTGAGGCAGAGGTGGAGAGACCGACCACATAGGGAAGAACCTCAAGAGAGAATGAACTAATCAACCAGCTAAGGACTAGTTGATCTTTGCGGTTCCAGTCATTGTATGCGGTATGCATCTCAGTGGCAGTGGCTTCAGGTATGATAGAAGTGGATGATGTCGTTGTTGCTGGATTAGGTGGGTAAGGTGTGGTGCCATCGATGAACCCAATAAGATCATAGCTGTGCAATAAGGGAAGCAATTTGGTTTTCCAGAGAAGGAAATTTTCAGTAGTTAGTTTGAGGGAGAGGTGATGATGGACATTAGATGGAGAAGGAGCATTAGAAGGGACCGAAGAGAGACAGAGAGATAGAAGTCATTGCAGGATTGGTAGCCTGGTCGTCTGATACCATATTAAAACTGAAGAGATTGATATGGAGACAAGAAGAATGAGTTTGAATGTTTCTCACCTTATCTCAATGTCTAGGAGATAGGTTATATTTATATACAATATGTTGTGTACAATCCTTGTTATTAGAATTCAAATTTTGAATTTGAATTCCTATAACTTATGTTACTTATTTACAATGAATTCCTATAACTTATGTAACCGATTTACAATCCTAACTCTCCTTTATAACATGTTCCTATAATTTGAATAATTGTTTTATAACTCATCAAATATTTGAATTTTGAATCATAACTGATTATTCAAATATTTGAATTTTGAATCTTGAATTCAATGGAGAAGAATATCCTTAACAGCCTATACTCCCATGAAAAAACTGGTCCAGGATCTTTTAATTGCTCTTCTGTAAATGAATTTTCTGCTTGTTTGGACTCTGTACCTCTAAGTATCATCCCATCTTCAGGTCTAAATTTTACATGGTCAAACAGGAGAGTCATAGGGCACGTGAAAGCAGTCCTTGATAGAAGCTGCTGTAACGATGTATGGTTGGCTAGATATGAAGACAGCTTTCAAAAAGTTAGTTCAAATACTGTCTCTGATCATTGTTCTTTGGTTATTGGATATAAATCTACACCTAGACCAAAGAACATCCCATTCAGAGTGCAACGCTTTTGGATGGAGAATGATAGCTTCAAAGATATTGTTCGTGATGTGTGGAGCATGCGTGTCTCAAGTAATCCTTATTATATCCTATCTCAGAAGCTGAAACACCTTAAATCGATCTTAAAAAAGTGGTCAAAAGAGGCATACCCGAAAATCAGTAATGCGGTTACTTCGCTGGGGTGGAACTGGAGGACGTTAAGGAAACTATTCAAACAGTTGGCTTGAATGAATTTATTCGTGATTTTGGAACAAAAAGCATCTCAGAGGTATGAGAAAGCACTAGATTTAGAAGAATCAATATGGAAGGAAAAATCTAGAGTGAAATGGCTCTATAACGGAGACCGTAACTCTAAATTCTATCACAATTATGCTAGTGCAAGGAGAAGGAACAATGTGATTAGAAGCTTAAAAACAACAGAGGGAGAGCTCCTTGTTGACCAGGAAGAGATAAAATCACATATTATTTCCTTTTATGAAAACCTTCACCAAACTAAGGGTTTAGTTTCACATTCTCAGCTACTGGAGGATATTCCACACATGGTGTGTGTGGAATGCTCAGCAGCATTAGATGCAATGCCAACAACAGAAGAAATAAGAAAGGCAGTTTTTTATTTGAACCCAGAAAGTGCAACTGGGCCAGACGGATATCCAGGAAAATTCTTCCAGACATGTTGGGATATAATTGGTTAAGGACTTCTGCCTTGCTGTTACATCTTTCTTCAGAACAGGTAGCATACCAAATGGAATAAATAGTAATTTCATTACCTTGATTCCAAAATTTGAAGGAGCTGTTAAACTTACTGGTTACAGACCAATATGTATTGGAACTTTATATACAAGGTACTACCAAAAATTTTCTCTACAAGATTAAGAAGCTTTTTGAGTACTTTAATCTCAGAAAAACTAGGAGCATTTGTGAAGGGTAGACTTATCCACAATAATATTGGATTAGCTTCAGACCTAAGTACTTTAATGAAAAGGAGAAGCAAAAATGGAGCCATGGCTCTTAAAATTGATATTCAGAAGGCGTTTGATACGATGGAATGGAACTTTCTTTTTTATGTTCTAACAAAATTTGGCTTCTCCAATATTTTCATTAGTAGATTATCTACTTTTCTAAAGTCTACACGTATGTTTGTAATCCTAAATGGAGGACGATTGGTTTCTTTGAGGCTTCAAGAGGGTTTAGACAAGGAGACCCTCTATCACCTATGTTGTTTATATTGGCTGAGGAAGTATAATGCAGAAGGCTGAAAAGAATGGCTGCACAGGGAGACATTAAACCTTTATATTGTAGACATGTGGCAATTCCTTCCCACCTTTTCTTTGCAGATGATATTTTTATCTTTTTACAGGCAAGAATAAAAGATGCAAGCATGTTGGAAAAAATGCTAACTCTATACTCAGAGTAACCAGGCCAACAAATAAATGCTAACAAAAGTAAGAGCTTTTATTCAGGTGCTTCTCATAACAGAAAATAGAGGTTGCAAAATTGTTTGGACTTCACAGAAGGTATTTTCCCAACTAAATATCTTTGAGTTGAAATTTTTACAGGGAAAATCAAGGAGTATTTTCTGCCTCTGCTAGACAAACTTAAGGGTAAATTCAATGCATGGCATGGAAGACTGCTTTCTATGACTGGGTGAATTGAATTGGTAAAATCTGTCCTTTGTAGCACATTTATACATTCTTTTTCAACATATCTATGGCCAGTGGGAATTGCTAAGCAAGCAGAGACATGGATGAAAATTTTCATATGGTCTGATTATCCAAACCAGAAAAAAAGTGTGGTAGTGAAATGGGAGATGGTCTGTCGACCGGAAAAAAAAAAGGTGGTCTTGGTATATGTGCTCTCAAAGAAGTAAATCAAGCACTTCTAACAAAAAATGGCCTGGAATGTACTGACTGACACCTCTCTATTTGCTGAATATATGAGAATGCGTTACAGGATGGCAAGTGGACCTTTCAAGCATGTTTCTAAATCCTCGCCGGTATGGAGGAGCATCAGAACAGTATGGGACTGGACATCTAAGCATGTCCAATGGCTAGTTGGAGATGGCAAAGATATTAATTTCTGGACAGACCTTTGGATGGGATCAATTTCTATTTTTGAGCAGGTGGGGCTCAACCTCAACCAACAGTTTCTTGAAGGATTGACGACTAAAGTATCAGACTTTATTACAAGAGGTGCATGGAATTCCACGCGAGTGACATCACCTCGTTTGCATGATATTATAGAAGAAATAAAAAAGATCCCGCTAGTAAAAGACAAAAATGACAAACCAATATGGTCTCTGTCCACGAAAGGGGAATACTCAGTAGCCTCGGCATGGCATGCAAAACGACTATCACATTTACCACTTGAATGGGCTGCCGATATATGGAACAAAACTCTGACCCCCAAAACTACCATCTTTGGGTGGCTTTCGCCGACAACCCCTAAAACCTGTGTTATATATGCCACAGGTATGAAGAGACTGTGGATTCTCTCTTCTTGGATGTGTTTTATCAACGTTTGGAGTCTATGTTGCTATATATATAGTTGGAAGAGTTTTACATCACAATAGTGTTGCATGGTGGAAAGATGGTATTTATAAAATAGCGTGGATGCCGCTTTGTTAAACAGCACTTATATACATGAAATAAAAAAAGAGCTTCAATCAGCATTTCATGTAATAAAAGATCTCAATGCCAGTAAGCCATGCATAGTCAAGAAAGTTGAGGATTTATATATTCAGAAAGTTTTCCAACTGATTACACATCCTGCCAAACCAAGGAAAATAATGACTGTAATATGGTATAAGCCCCCTCCAGGTTGGTGCAAGATTAATATAGATGGGTGTTCGCTAAGTAACCCAGGTGATGTAGGAGCAGGAGGTGTATTAAGAGATAGTTGTGGAAAAGTTCTTTATGCATTCTCAGAATTCATAAACAACACTACAAACTACAGAGCTGAAGTTGCAGCAGCGATGAAGGGTATTCAAGAGGCCATTAAGCAAGGACGACAAAAAATATGGGTAGAATGTGATTCGAAAGCTGTTGTTGACAATCTTACTACCTCTCAAGTTCTATGGTATTTCCAACAGTTATGGAATAAGCTATCATCATCTGACTTATCTACACTTCAAACAAGGATAACACACTGTTGTTGAATCTACATTTCAACTAAGGATAACACACTGTTATCGAGAGGCAAATGAGGTGGTAGATATTCTAGTAAAATAGGCAGCTACTGAGTTAGAAAGCATGGAATGGCATGTATGTCCAAATATTATAGCTAGAGATGTAGTGTGGAACGACATCTGAGCGTCCAAGATATAGATTCAACTAGTACATTGAGTTTAAAATCAATGGTGAGACTCTGCTGATGGCAATGCCGAAGTAGAGTTATTACTACCATTGATAGTATGTATCACTTACTTTTTTTTTTTTTTTCCAATTTATCAATTCAATGCTAACCTTTAGCGCAAAAAGAGTAGTATTGGTGAAATAAATGAAACGAACTACAACGCCTCCGCCGCATGATCGATTAAAGGCAATGGATCCATTCAAGATCTGAGACAATAATCCGTGGAGAAGACGAATGAATCAGTGATATGAATCACTTGACGAGATACCACAACCAGTGAGATCGATAAGAAATAAATGTAATCTGGTCATCGCTTGCCGCTGCTAGCCGTCGTCTATGGAAATGGATGTCGGAAATCAAATCGTCTCTCCTCTCTTCCTTGTTTCTTGCGTTTACCGCCACATAATTGGAGCTTTACAATCGATGACAGTCAAAGCTTAAGATAGGTTGTCATTCGGAAACAATCGATCGGAGTAACAATGCATGAATCAGTAATCGGAACTGATTTCTTTTCTCCATTTCCCAGATTTTCTACTCTGTTGCACATGAGATTTTAATTTCTGAAGGATGGAAATATGGGATTCGATTTCTGGAAGATGCCATTTTCTTCCACTTTCGATTTTTAGGGCGCTACCAACGAGGTTTCTTACTGTTGATGCTGTAATTCCAAAGGACTGGCAGATTCCGATGGGGCAGCAATATCCGCGGCGAAGAAAGTGCCGGCGATGGCCTGGCAAAGCTGGAGAATCGATTTCCAGCACGGAAAGATGATGGATACGATACCCTAAAATTCCTCGACCAAACGAAACTGAGGGTTTCCGGTGAATGCTGATCTCCAATGGTGCTTTCTCGCCGGCGATAGCACGGTGCAAACTTGGTGCACTCTGTTCTATGTTCTCTCTGGTTTCAGTTGTTCTCCCCTAAAAAAAAATTAATCGAAGAAGAAACCAGTGGCCGGTAAGACGTTCATCTTACTAGAATCATTAGGTGGTAGGTGAAAATTTCAAGTCTCTTCCAACAGTTAATGGAGTAAAGTTATACAATTTTAGATGATAATTGATGTTTTTCAGAAATCTTGAGTGATAAATGATGTTTCTCAAAATATTTAAAATTTTCTCTTGAAATTTTATATCAATTTTACAGTCAATCATTCAATTTTACGTTCAATCAAACAATTCGTGCAAAATTTATTTCATCTCATTTCTCATGCAACCAAATGATGACTCAAAATAGAAAACAATTTCTCTCACTTCCCTTTCATATTTCTCTTGCAACCAAATATAACCTATGGTTTTTTCAATGATGAATTTTCAATCTCCATATTAAACTCTAATCTGTTTAATACCCGCATACATTCTTATCTGAATTTTGACATACCCAAATTTATTGGCTGTTGGGTTTGACTCCTGGAAAAAGCAAATTTTATAGTAGTGTATGACCAAAAATAAATAAAAAAAAATCACATTTTTTATTTCTTTTTGGGTAAGAATCACCACATCTATTAACTTTTTATAGGAATTGAGAACCAATCGACAATTTTATTTACACGAAACAAACATTAGAACAGCAACGAAAATATGCTACTCAGTAGCCTTCTCGACCAATAATTACTTTATTTGTCATTTGAGAAGTAAAAGAATTTCTATCCAGCAAGTCTACCCTTACATTTGTGCATGTATATATACTGAGAAATTGCTTCCGGTCCACCTTCTAATTTCCTATACCAACATGGCAAAAGTAATAATCTTCCGTGAACCACGAACCATGAAAATCTAATCTGTACATTTTTTTCCCCTGGATTAGTTCTTCCTAGGTTATACTTGGTCGTATTTCAGTTTGAGGCAAGGCTGATCCACTTAACCGACTCCTTGAGGTATCATATCCAGAGTGTCCGAGAAGAGTGTCACCCATCACTTCTTGCAGAAAATTTCTCAAAATTTTGTAAGGTATATAGTCTAAGTTTATGATTTTATAAAAAATTTAAAAAAAAAAAAAGTATCACAAGTGGTTCATGACCCCAATTTAATTAATAATTAAGCTAATAATCACAATTTGGACACCACCGTTGAAATCCTCTTGATTGTCTTGAAGATGTGTGAGTTTTCGTGTGTTTTTCTGGCCTGTTTCATTTTAGAGCTATGTTTTTTTTTAGTGTATTTGGGGCTTCCCTCTCTTAAGTGAGTTGGTGTTCGTGTTGGGCCGTCCTTAATTGGGCTTGGTTTGTTTCATTGGCTATGTGTTTGCTGTTGGTCCGCTTGTCTTTTGTTTTGGCTCCCATTTTTTGATGGCTTGTTAGTTATGTTTGCTTGTGGTCATTGCCCCTGTTGTTTTCCCTCATGGAGGGAGTGTTTTCTTTTCCCATCCTCTTTCCTTTTTTTTTTTTTTTTTCGCAAAGAATGATCCAAGTAATAATTAAAAAGAAAAAAGAAAAAAAAGAAAAAAAAGAAGCTAATACATATTCATTTTGACTACTTGTGCACATATAGATTTGCATTTATTTGCATTTCAACTTCCTTAGGTTTAACAAGCATTTTTAGTTTTCCACTACGGAATTTTCTTGTCTCATTTTTCTGGTATATAAGCTAATACACATTCGTTTCGGACTACTTCTGCCATTTAAAGATTTCTGGTTTCTAAGTTACTACTACAGTATTCATTTTCGACTACTAGTGTATATAAATATTTGCATTTCAACTTACTTGGCGCATTGAAACATGACTGTGGTTGGGTGAGGCACTTTTACCTTCGCTTCTTAATGTCATGGGCATGTTTTCTTCAGCAAATTGTCTAAGTCTATTGAGTTCTGGCAAGACAACCTTGCCAAGATCTGGCCGATCTTTCCGTCTTAACTCGGCACACTTGAGTGCTAGCTTAGCAAAACTCAAGGCTTCATCAACTGGCCAGTCATGCACAGCAGGATCCAACATTTCAGCAAATGTTCCCTTTTCGATGGACCGTTCAACATGGTGTGTCAAGCCCATTGGTGGCTTGGCTGTTATAACTTGTAGAAGCATGATACCAAGGGAATACATATCTGATTTTATGCCAAGCATCCCTGTTTGTTGGTATTCTGGATCTATGTAGCAGAAAGTTCCAGCAGTTGATGTCATTAGGTACTGCGTGACAGTATTGGCAACAGAGGGAGGGACAAGCCTGGCTAGACCAACATCACTAATCTTGCTAACATAGTTGCGATCAAGCAAGATGTTTGCAGGTTTGAGGTCACGGTGCACTAGTGGCTCTGGCTTGGTCTGGTGGAGGAAGAGCAAGGCAGTACCAATCTCTGCTGATATTCGAAACCTCAACTGCCAAGAGAGAACTGGGGTGTTCCCTCGCCGAAAGAGACGGTCTTCTAGGCTCCCATTGGCCAGGTATTCATAGACAAGGCACCCATACTCTGGGCAAGCTCCCAAGAGGAGAACCATGTTTGGATGACGAATGCAGCTTAGCACTTCAACCTACGTTGGGATAACAAATCAAGTGTTATATGCCTTGATGCATGTATAGAATCTAAGAATTTTTATCCATTGTTTTTGAACTATTGGTTCATTACCTCCTGTTGGAACTGTGACCTTCCTTGAGCTGCATCTGGACGCAGAACCTTTATTGCAACTGGTGTATGATCCAAATTACATTTGTATACTGGTCCATAACCACCTTCCCCAATCTTTCTAGATTCAGTGAAAAATTCTGTTGCCACTTCAATCTCCTCGATTGTATATTTCCTGTACCGAACATCAGAATGTGCAAGAGAAGCCAACACCTTTTTCTTCTCCTGTGACTCTTTAAGGGCTTTCATCTCTGCGTTCATTCTCTTTTGTGCTTCCAGTTCTGCAATTCTTTGTGATGCTTCAGCTGCCTCGATAGCTGCCTTGCACTTAGCTTTCTCCTTCTCTGCAATTGCAAGTGCAGCTTCTTCAGCCATCCTTGCCTCTTCAAATTTATGTTCTTCTTCTATTTTCCAACGATGGAAATCCCTTGCCTACAATGACAAACACCAAGTTGTAAATTGGAAAGAACGTTGGAGAATTGGAAAGCATCAAATAGATGTCGGCTCTTAGTACCTTCTGGTTTGCTGTGAGTGCTTCTTTGCAGGCTGTACTGTACATATCCATTGTTTGCTTGAGCTCTAGCTTCAGCCTCCTCATTTCAGTTTCAACATCTTCCTGCTAGTTCCAAGACAAGTGACTGGAATAGTTGAAACATCTTCATACAACATGCATGCATGTGCATATACTTGCATGCCTATGTATAGTAAAAAAAAAAGCATGGATTCAATTAGGAACCAATGTGATGACATATATTACTTTGAGAACCTTAAGTAATGAATAGGTGGAACTGGATATCGTAAATATTTTGTTAACACAATCTGACTTCCAATTGCTTTTAATGTGAACAACCTATGGTGTAGGGGTATCCAATTGCTGAATCAATGAGGAGCTCTTCAAGCCTACATGTTTCTTCCTTTTGTAACCATTTTTTTTTAATTGTTAAGCTAAAGATGACCAGAAGGTCTTGCCTGGTTGCAAGTGAAATAAAGGGAACGGAAGTGAAATCAAATTAAAACTAAATGAAACTAAATGTGATACTTTGTGTGAATTACAGAATCCCGTAAACCATTGAGTCTTTGAATGCAAGTTGCACCCCATTTACATTATCAAGCCCAGGAGACAATGTAAGTTGAATTTGGATGTATGCAACACCATTCAATGAAGAAAAATTTCTGTAGGAAGATCAGAAGTGTATCTTGAAGAGGTCTCTTGAACAATGATGGGTTCTGTTCTTGTGTGCATATGGCCCCTACCATTCATCCATTTAGTAACTTTTCTAGCTTTGTTGTGTATTTTGGAAAGTATCATGCATAAACTTCTCTTACTGACATCTAGCTAGCATCGAAAGTAAATGTACAAAGACAGTATATGAATGATTGCATATGTATTCAATGTTGTTAGGGTTCACTTACCACGATTTGTGATCGATATGGTGAGCCTCCACTGTCATGAGAGTGAGATGAAAATTCCTGATATTGGTAGTCATTTCCTGACTTGTTTCCTGATCGGAATGTTTCAATGTTTCGGTTATCATGGTCTGAATTTGTTGATAGTCGTGGGGTCCGACTAGACTCAATATGGTCATAGAGCGAAGGGAACATGCGGTCTATGCTTGGCCTGCCGGAGCTCACAAATGATATGTCAGTCTCTGGAGGTGGAAGATCCCCATAAGATTTGGCAGTTGGACTTCTTCCTCCTCTGGTAAACGGTGACCTAGTTCAAGTGATGGAGATCAATTCAATCCTTTCATCAAAACAGTGGCTCTAGCAACTTATAGCAAACTAAAAAAATGGTTTTCCAAGGCTAGAATTTTTTTTTTTTTTTTTTTTTTTTTTTTTTTGTAAGTACAAATTCAGGAGAAGCACTTCCATTGTGGCACTTGCCACCTAAAATTCAATAGGTTTCAATTAGGATTTTTTTGATGATTGACAAGCATCAGTATCAATGAAATAAGGTTATTGTTAGACTTTTTCCTCTAACATCATTTCCTGAAATATATATATATATATATATATATATATATATATATATATATATATATATATATATATATATATATATATATTATATATATATATATATATATATATATATATATATATATATATATATATATATATATATATATATATATGATTACCTGATGTGTTCTACTTCATCATGCAAGGTGCGGGATCCCTTGGTATTACTATTGGAGAAACGTGCCTCTGATGGTTCAAGTTGGGTGCTGACTTGGTTCTGTATCTGGATTTGGTTCCGTAGTAGGGAGATTGTTGGTGCCGGACGGGAAGCAGATCGAACAGATGCGATCTTTCCTTTCGAGATGACATAGACGGTGCAAAAATCTGGTGCCCCTTTTGATACACTGGTTGGAATGTTTGTAGTCTTGAATCTTCTGTGAACAAAGCTTTGCACGGTAAAAATTTTAACTCTCTAGGCATATGCAACTTATAGATGTAGATGTGTCTATTTGTTGGATAATGAGTGTGTGCTCTCATGTAGAATGTTACGAGTTTATCTGGATATACTCCATGTGTTACCTATTTCAATTGTGAAACTGTTGGAGTTCTGGTTTTAGTTTTGCTCCCATTCTAGTATATCCTTAATTAGTAGTTTGGTTACTTTGCAATTTTTCACGTCTGATAATAGAATTAGATCCTATGAAAGTATTTTTAAACTCATGGCTAGACTTGACAATTTTATTTCATTCCTGGGTTTAGCTTATGCCAACAAAATCTATTGATCCTACAAGCGTGGGTTGAAGTATAATATATTACCTGAGAAATGCATTCCTTGTTGAGGCACTGATGACCAAATTCTCAATTGCAGAATGGGAGACATATTCTATAATGGCTTTTGCTACATCCATATCTTCGATTATGATATCCTTGCATTGTATCTGGTGTATGTGAAAAAGGAAAAATATGAGAATATTAAACAAAAAATTGAAAATTAAAATTTTCGGAAATACTATAATTCAATTTTTTTTTTTTTTTTTTTTTTTTTTTTGCAGAAACACAAGATATATAGAAAATTTTTGAAACCCATTAATAAGAAATAACAATAATGGAACTCTGATACCCACATCTTTTCTTGTACAAAAGCAACGGAAGGGAAGGAACAACTCCTTGGTTTGAGCCTCAAGTTGACTTTTGTATGCTAAAGCAACATTGTCTTTCACAGCAGAAATGGCGACATGGTTCCCCACTGTAGACAAAAACAATGTAACAAAGTATATTAGCTTGAAAACATGTTCTTAAGACAGATGCAAAGTCTATATAAGGATGCTGCTTAGAAATAATATTTTTCAACGTAGTGAGCTTTTACTTCCAGATATCTAACACTTGGAATTCTACTTCAACGTTTGTTCAACATAAAATTTTTGTGGGATTCTCTTAAAAGGTCAAGATATCATTTTGAAAAAGAATTATATTTTGTACTAATGTACAGGCTAGTAGATAGTGTGTTTCTTTGTCTTTGAAACTCCACTCATGGCCATGCCATGCCAAAAGTGGACTTCTAAGACAAAATGCATTTTTCATTTGGTTGTCTTTGTGCTCTACTGATGGCAATGCCAAATTTAGAGCTACAAGTAAACTTTGCACCTTTATATTCTTTTTGATGACCCTTAAGAAAAAAAAATCCAATCGTCAAATAAGGGGTGTAGATAGAAAAAATCAGCTGGCAGTGATATTTGTGTATCAAAGCTTTAATTCTATTTTCCTTTGTGCATTCTCCACCATGGGAAGGAACCGTCTGTATCTGCAAGAACAGATTAATCAATTTTAAGATATTTAAAGCCACTTATAAGCATGCTTGATGTTATTTCTGTTAAATGCCCTGTTCTGTAGATCAAAGAGAGGGTTTAAGAGAGCTTGGAGGATTCATTTTCCTTGACCCTACTGCTTTTTTTCTTAAACAAATAAGAATTATTTCCAGTTTCAAGCTTTTATAGGAAGCACACCTCCTTTTCTCCTGCTACATCAGAATTCTGTTTGATGTTTGGACTCACTGCCTCAATCATAATGAGTTAATTGAGGCTGGCATTTCTTGTGATCCACCCACATAATCACTGTCTTGAGTTTTCTCAGAGATATCGTCATTGATTTCAGAATCCCATATATCAAAAAATTCTAACAAGGTAGCACATGAACTTGCCTGATCTTCCATCTTAAACAATGTTTCTCTTTACTTATTCTCCCGCAGAATGTAATGTTTCTACGCCAATGCATTTGATCTGACTTTTTTGGTACATGAATGGCCTTGGCATAACAGTAACGTTATGGCGACCTGGTGATCATGGGTTCGAATTGAGAAACAGCCTGTCTGCTTTAGCAGTAAGACTGCATATATCTATCCTTCTCTAGATCATACAGTGGTTTTTTTTTTCTTTAATGGCCCAAATTCCCCTAACCCCATAAATCATAGAGGAAAAAAAAAAAAAAATTACATTGTGACCTTGTTGGTAAATGTTGTTCAAATAGACATTATCATTGAGGCATTGCATTTCGATACTGATTATGTAAATTTGAGCCAACTGTTCTAGATTATGGTAGATACAAGTTTATAATCTTATTTTTCTGGTTAAAGACTTCAAGTTAATAATTAGTGGATTCTACGCCTAACAAGTTCAGCAACACACATACACAAACCAGAGAGAGAGACTTACTTGGGCCAGGAATAGATGAGACTCTTTGGTTTACATGGACTAGAATCACTGTTTGGCCCTTGCTGAGAAGATGATCAACCGCCCATTTCAAAGCATATTGACTTCCTCTGTCTTTGTCGATTGCAACTGCAACCAATCCATTTCCATCTTCTTTCCTCTCTGGGTCTACCTTGGAGAGCCTCATCCCTCTCTCTCTGTTTCTCTCGTTCTCTCTCTCACTATGTGAATTAAAAAGGATAAAATTTCAAAGAACCCTCTTCTCTTGTCTACAGATAAGATGAACCACCGACTTTTCTCTAAACAATTTTGAATTTGACCCAAATACATTGAAACATTCAATGAAAGAAGAAAAGAGGTTGAGGAAACAACCAAACCAGCTTTTGCTACTCTGGGTTTTATCTTTTTTTCCCTGTTTAGAAGCTCTAGAAAGACCCAAATCAGGAAATTTTGCTTCCTATAACCACTACAGCCGCTAGAACGCCAAGGTCATTTTCAAAAAGAGCTTTTCTTGCCGTTTCTTTGTGTTTTTCTCTCTCGTCCTTCCAAGAAAAAACAGAGTGACTTTCTCTCCTTTTTTTTCTCTCCTCCCCTCCTAAATTAAGCTTTTCTTGTTCTTATCTAATGAAACTACATTCTCCCTATACTCTCTCTCTCTCTCTCTCTCCCCCTCTCTCTCCGTACAGTTTATGGTTTGACAATTGACGACTTCATTTACATTGGGATAAAAATTTGATCTAAGTCTCAAAATCAAAATATCAAATCGAAATGGAATTTTATTGGGTTATAATTGGACTGTGTTTTTAAAATCCGATGAGTAATTGAAATCAGACCAGATCAATTGATAAGTATAAATCAAATTCACCCAATAGGTTTAAACTGAATCGATTCAATTATGAATTGATAAGAGTCAATTAAATGAACATTTTGCTAAATATATATATAGGAAACTGAAATCATAAATCAGCCTGATAAAAACTTGACATCGAACTAGACCAAAATGAAAACCTAATCAAACCCATGTTTTTTTATTAGGTCATAATTGGATTTGAGTGTATAAGACCGAAACCAATTCGACCCAGATCGGACCGAAGTAACCCATTGACACCACTAGGGAAAATTATCGTGAGAAGCTTACTTACATAATGTTGACTCTAAAGGAGACTTGGACACTTTAATAGAACATCAAGGTTTTAAAACTCAAAATTCAAAATTGGTCTTCATGGATTTGGATTAAAATAGGCAGAAAAGGGGGATAGACCTCTGCATATCCTAGATATTTAAATTTTTTGTACAAAGAAACTTGAAGATTTGAGCAAAATATGGGGTTTTATTTATTTATTTATTTATTTTTTTTTTTTTTAATGATCAAACGAAGAAAATGACAACCCTGAAGTGAAATGTTCTTACTTTTTTTTGGTGAACCATTCTTTGTCAAATCCTTCGTTCAGGGTTCAAGCAAAGTATCCCTATAGTCAACCTTAGCAATGCCAGTACAGATTTACCAAACACCTTTCAACGTAAAAAAAAAAAAAAAAAAAAAAAAAAAAAAAAAAAAGAGTTACTGTTGAAAAGGAAACGAAAAAAATTGGTAGTTATGCCCAAAAAGAAAAAGAAAGTGTTGCCAGACCGGTCATTGTTCTTTTTGATTTCATGAAACACTTGAACAATGAAATATATTATCAGATACAATATAATCAAACAATAATTGGAAAAAATTCATGTTAATTAATAACTTTGTCAACATATGAACTTACATGGCTTATTGGTTTCCTCCCATGTCTCAGTATTGTTCTTCACAACCCACATGCATAGATATTGTAATAATTAAATGGTAATATCATGTTACTTATATACATTTATCATTGATCAAGGTGAGGAAGGAAAGACTAGTTATATGAATGCTTATTTTGTGATGAAAATATATCATGCGAAAAGCTTCTCTCACACTTTTGTGTCACTCATCCTTTTACAATCATAGTTCCGCATAACTATTTCATTCTCTCTCCCTACCTTTATATCTCTCTTTTAGGATTTAATTTTTTCTTTTAATTTTATTTAACATTGAAGCTGATGCATCCCACGTCCACACCCAAGAGGTCATCTTTGACCAACACTCTATTCAAGTGGGACAACTTCATGCATGCATTTAGAAGGTTAGTTCATATTCAAGAAAAGGCCTATGATAAAGCCCAAGCTCAATTCATGATCCACAAGCACCACAATTTCGGAACCAGTCCATATGATCCATGTTGTGAAAATCAATTTTCAACACATGTTGACTTCAAGGGTATTTTTAGAAAAAATTTATTTCGAATTTTAAAACACTTAAAACATGAAAGTTGTAGCTTTATGAATCAATGATCGCCACGGGCTCCATTTCATAGGATAGATTTGGAGCTTGAAGAGGCAACTCAGCACTCAAGACCTAAGAAGCATCTAGTATGTATTTCTTTAGCATGGATACATGGAATATGTCATGCACGTCAAACAATGAAGGAGGCAAAGAGAACTGATAAGCTACTTTTCTACTTCTCCGAAGGATTTCATATGGTCCCCCATACCTGGGATTGAATTTCCTTTTCTTCCCAAACCTTCTAATGCCTTTTAATGGGGACACCTTCAGGAAAACCTTTTCACCCACCCCAAACTCGAGGTCCTTTCATTTAACGTCTACATGGCTTTTCTATCTGTTTTGTGAGATTTTAATTCTCTTAGTCGACTTTCTCACAAGTCTCTTGTATAATATTAGATCTAGGATTCGTTCTTTCATCTACTTCATTCCAGTATAGTAGAGTTTGGCATTTTCTTCCATACAAAGCCTCATATGGTGACATACGTACAATGGCTTAGTAATTGTTGTTTTAGGCGAACTCCATCAACACCTAATTCTGATCCCAACTGCTTTTGAAGTCCAAGGCACAAACTCTGAGCATATCCTCTAGAATCTGGATAGTGCGCTCAGACTACCTGTCTGTCTGAGGGTAGAAGGTCGTACCAAATTTCAGATTTGTGCCCATGGCAGTCTGCAAGCAGTCCCAAGATTTAGGAGTGAACCTCAGATCTCTATCCGATACTATATTGATGGTACCCCATGCAATCTCATAATATTATCCACATATAATCTCGCCAAACTATCCATGGTATATTGTGGACGCACTGCTATTGTAAGACCCGCATGCCGAAAATCCGGTCTAAATTGAACTTGTTGGCTTTAAGCAGGTCTTCCCACCATGAATGGAACTAAACCGATGGCTGAGTAACAAGTTTCAGCCTGATCGTCAGCTAACCCAGGTACGAACCATACAACTAGTCCTAGGCGGACCAGGGCAACCAAGCACTAGTACTATTGCCTTGTCCGGTCGCATGTAAAGGGTTGCATTTTGTGACTGGTCCTGCAGCTGGATAGGCAATGGGTCTAGGCCACGTGGGTCGAAAACGCGAAAACCTATTTAGCGAGGGAAAATGGAACATTCCCTCATACCCCCAAGTATCCTCCTGTGGGACCACACTTTATCCCACTAATCCTCATACAAGGGGGGAGTTTGTTTCCCAGACAACCCCAAGGTGAACACGTGGTGTGATAACCCCTAAAACCCATCATGGTAGAGTCCCACCCTAAGAGGGAACCCTTTTCATTTTCCAACTCCACCTACGCACTTCTCTGTGTGCAAACACTAAGAGAGAATTGTGATGCATTTGCATTACAAGGAGGAAAAGTAGAGAGGAAGAAGAAGGTGCAGCAAAGAGGGACCAATGAAACGACAAGTCCTGTCCAACCTAGCAACAACCCACATTGCGATAAGCCTTGCTCTCCCTATAATAGAGTCTAGACAAATAAATATCCTGGAGAAGGTCTTTCTTCGTAAGTACAAGGGTGGCTTTGTTTCTCCAACGTTCATTGACAACAATGTCATCCATCTTAGACGAGGGGAGAGAAGAAGGAAACCCTTAGGGAATACCTTTATCCAAAACCCTATGGCCAAGCCCTAAGGAAATTAAGCCAAACTAATGGAATGGTTGGACATAAATGCGATGTTGCACTCCTAGCAGAAAAGGACCAAGACCTAGGAAGGGATTGAGAATCAACCCCCTTACTTGGACCTATAAACCCTCAATAGGACTGCAACGGAGGGTGTCTGGAAGCAAGTCAAAAGGGAGGATCAATTACAATTCTCGTACAACCGAATGTGTCACCGAACACCCTAGTAGGCTACTGGGTAGGTCCGGTCACAACCCTGTGCAACTGGAGGTGCTGCCAGACCCTTCTAGTAGGGTCCTAGGCAGGACCGGATGGAAGTTGTGTCGCAGCCTTCCAACCGGACACTACAACCAGACAAGCCCAGAAGGACCCTATCCAGGGCCAGCCGTGCTTCATGGTGACTGATACCAGTACAACACCATCACCTACGTTTGGGAAGCCTCGACAATCATTATAAAACCAACCAATCAAGACAATGTATCTTACTGGTGAACTATATTAATTATAGGTGTGAACGGGAGAGAGTCAGGGCAATCTCTGTAGCGTAGAAGGAACATAGATCTCACTGTGAAGAATAGCTTGTTTTTATTTTATAGAGTGTTTCTAATCACCCTGCATGTCTATGTTGCATTTGCTTTACCTCATGTGCCATCCAATACCTGTGAATTATTCATGCATTTCATTATCGTTAATTATTGTTGTGAAAGCATGATGTCTGTTTAACCTGTGTGGGATTCAGGATGGGGTCGGGGACTACCATACTAGTTGACCATATAGGCACTGCTTTGCATCGCCAAATATCCTAGCAGTGCGATAGTGTCCAAGGGGTAGTCACGACTGTACTCACTACTGGGGTACAGCCATAGGTGCACTTTGTATGACATTTAGGATGGGTTAGTTACATAGACCCCATGTTTGTAACCCTGACCAGCAGGGGGTTAGGTGCTGGTGTGGGGTTAGGGATGAGGGAGTTTCTGGGCAAACCCCTATAACAAACCAACAATTGAAGCCGCGTGGCTTCGACGGGAATTACTGGGCAATACTGGGTGAGTGCCCATTCATTCTCGTGCATGGGAGGTTATACGAGCTCTGGGAGTGTAGTTGACATCTTCTATAGTGTATAGCAAACATTACCAGACCACTAATTTGAATGCCATCTCATGCATTATTGCTTGTTTGCCTATGTTGCTCCTCACTGAACTTACATTGGAGAGCGCACCCCACATCGTGTTTCTTTTTCTTAGATGACGTTGCAGGTGTTACCGTAGCTGACTTTGTTGACATACCAATGATTTCTATCCTCGCCCAACTAGAAGCATAGGGGGCTAACAAAGAGGATCATGGCTGCTATTGTGAATGTAACATTTGTGTCTTTGGATAGAAGGAATGTCGTTGTTGTCCCAACCATACCAGTCCACCTTAGTTTAGTTTTATTTTTTGGTTTATCCTTGGATATATATATATATTGGTTGTGTTTGAACAAGGAACTATTATTGATATGTTTAACTATGGTGAAAACTTGGAGGCTAATATTTACATTATCATTAGACTTTTTTAGATTCATTTTAATATGAAATTTCCATTATTTATTTATATACTCTGATTTCATGGTTTCATGCGGTTGGGATTTGGTGGTCGGAGTGATGAGCATGGTTTTTCATGGTCTGGGGGTTGGAACATGCCGGTTCGCCAGTGACTCGACCACACCTTTTGTTCGTTTAAAAATTAGGGTGTGACAAGTTGGTATTAGAGCAAAAAAGCTCTGCTATATTGTCAGACCCCAATTTCGAATAAATCAGAAGTATGAGTGAACCGCCACAATACCAACGGTTCACACCAAGATCTCAATAAGATCGTGTCCACACATATAAACCATTACACATAACCATAATCAGAATATCAATAAATACAGCGGAAGTCTTTAATTAAATGAAATGAATATTCTATTGATACTTAAAATAAATTATCCAAATTATTTAATAAACCAAAATGTAGATAAGTATCTTTACATTGTTTATAAATCAAATCGAAATAAAATAAAATAAGTTAAAACTATCCTAGAGGTACACACAGTGAGGGCATTCGCATGATGCATCATGTTCATCCTCCCCTGCTCACACATCCAGGGCGGCAACACCACCGTATACTGGAGCGTCCACATAATCCTCCACAATGTAACCTGCATCAACATCTAAAAAAGATGTATATATCCAAGGGTGAGCTCACAACTTAGCTCAATAAGAAAATCAGATAATGCAACAAGCAATATGCATGAGTAACATTCACATTTGGTCTAGTATATTTGCACAGTGCTATGGTAAGGATAGGTTGCACTCCACACCTCCATGCACGAAAGTGTGAGCACGCCCATCAATCAGGCTCCGATCCACACTACTGCTGTCGCCCCACATCACTCACTCTAGTATAGAGATAGAGCTAGAGTTTGGTGGGCAGACTATGCCTCTATCCCACATCCTCCCCCTGATACCCTGTATCGTACCAATACTTACACCCTATTGGCGAAGGCTTGCAAGTAGGTTCGTCACTAACCAATCTTATATGTCATCACAGTATCCAAGGCCATATCCCAATACAACTCCCTATGACATAGAGATAGGGCTCGAGTCTAGCAACTAGGCCGGAGACCACATGCCACGTCCTCCCCCTGATACCCTACTCGTACAAAGCATGTTAAGATAGTAGCAATATGAAAAAGTACTAGTGTGAGGAATGATCTAAGACCCCAGGCCCTTCCCATTGCACACACCAACAAAAATAATTACTTGCCTAACAATCACATTCTAGCATAGCAAGTATGCATGAACAGAATATAATAACTGAAAGTAAAGATGACATGTGAATATGCACAAACAACACTCCATGGAAACAAAAGTAGTTATTAGCAATGTTTTACTGTTATTAGTTAATTAGGGTTTGGGTCTGATTCCCTTACCTGACGGTTGATTGCTAGCTTACTCTGCGTCACAGAGTCCAACTTAGTTGTCATAAGGTCCTACATGATGTTAGGGTTTGATTAGCATTAGTTCCATAGGGTTTACGTTGGTTGGAAACCAACTGGGTCAAAAATTAACCCAAACTAGACATACCGATCGCATATACAGGTAGCAGATCATTGTACAATGTCGTGACCGGTATAGTTGACTGGACAACCTTGGCAAGCTACCCGAGAGGTACCGGTCTCATATATCGATAGCACCTAGTGCCATCACTATGGTCGATTGGTATGCCTCCGAAAAACCACTAACTTGGTGTTTATCTTTCGTCAGTCATCCATCATAACTTCTAGGGTTCCTCTTATGCATTTTAGGCCTGAGCAGCGTATTGGGTTTATTTTTATCTTCCATTAGAGTCCTAGTTTCGATGATACTTGGTCTAAAATTTACTTCTAGGGTTTATCAGCCAATTTAGGGTTTATCGATGAATAAGGGTTTTGGATCAATACATAGCCTTGCATATGGTATTGATCGACATCTAGAATAGCCTACAACTAGAGAGAGGTACAGCACTTACCATTGGTTTATGAATTATGGTGTTCTTCTTCCAACGGAGTATCCTCTGCAACCTTTCTTGGCTCCTTTCTCCTCTTCAGATCTCCTTCTCATTTATAGGGTTTGTGAGAACCAACAAAGAGGGTTTAAGGAGGTTTAGGAGTCATTATATAGGCTAAGTTAAGTTTTAGGAAGGTTACCTACGTTAAGAAAGTCTATAGGATTGAGATTTGGCAAGCGGGACCCATTGAGACCCATTTCCAAATCTAACTGGTTTGCCCGTGCAGACATACCGATTAATCGATATGGTAGACCGGTATAAAATTATTACCTCTATTTTGTCTATTTTGGTACCTGATTGTCATTCGTTCATCCCGTCTGGTCCTGTTATGATTGGAAGACCTGTCACAACATGAAATAGAGGTTTAGATCGGGTTCGTGGAGTGTGGGTCTTATAACTCCCCCACTCTTAAAAGAAATTTCATCTTCAAAATTTGCATGTAGGTCTCACAATTCCCCCACCCATTAAAAGAAATTTTGGCCTCAAAATTTACACGTACCTTCTTCATCCAAAAGGTTCGGGTATTCTTTCTACATCGCGTTATCCTCTTCCCATGTAATTTTTTCTACATCTTGGTTTTTTCAATGTACTTTGACGTAATGGATATCCTTGTTTCAGAGGTGTTGTTCCTTTTCGCTTATAAGCATCACTGGTACCACCTCAAATGTCAAATCCTTTGTCAAGTCTGGTGGGTCTGCTGTCAAGATGTGCGATGAATCCCTGACATACTTCTTCAATAGTGAAACATGGAAGATATCATGAACTCCTACCATGGATGGTGGCAGCGCCAATTGATATGCCACGTTACTACGTCTGGTCAGTATTTCGTACGATCCCACATATCTGGGGCATAGCTTTCCCTTTTTACCGAACAGTTTCAGACCTCGCACATGTGATATCTTCGAAAATACCTTGTCTCCCACTGCAAACTCCAGATCTCAACGTCTATTATCCAAATAATGCTTTTGTCAAACTTGAGCTGTCTTTACCCTTTCTTTAATTTGATCAATTGCGCAACAATTTTCTTCTATAAATTCCGGTCCTACGATCCTTCTATCTCCTACCTCATTCCTAATGAGGTGTACGATATTTTTTTCCATAAAGTGCCTCATATGAAGCCATCTGGATCGTAGCCTGATACCTGTTATTGTAAACGAACTCGATGAGCAATAGTCCTTCGTCCCAAGTTTTCTTGAAATCTATGGCACAAGCTCGGAGCTTATCCTCCAAGATCTGGATAGTTTTCTCTAACTGTCCATATGTTTAAGGATGAAAGGTTGTACTAAACTTCAGCTTGGTCCCCATGGTTTTCTGTAATCCTTCCTAAAACATAGATGTAAAGCGGGGATCTTTGTCAGATACTATACTCTTCGGCACACCGTAAAGTCCGACTATATTATCCATGTATAGGTTGGCCAACCTGTCCATGGTGTACTGAGGTCTGACAATGATTAAGCAGGCTGTCTTGGTAAGTCGATCGATTATCACCCAAACTGCATCCACTGACCTTAATGTTAAAGGTAGATCAGTGATGAAATCCATTGTAATACAATCCCACTATCATGTTGGCTCTGGTAGTGGTTGTAGTAACCCAGCTGGTTTTTGTCTTTTCACTTTTACCTGCTGGCAATTCAGACATTAAAATACTAATCAACCTACATCCACTTTCATACCCCTCCACCAATATAATCTTTTTAGATCATGGTATATCTTAGTGCTTCCCGTATGTACTGAATATGGGGTATAATGAGTTTCTGTCATGATTCTGTCTTTGATGTTTGAGTTCTCACTCTCACGTATACATAATCGTCTACGATACCTAAGTACCTTATCTGCATCCACGGTGAAATCAAGGTTGATTTTACCCTTTTTTAGATCTTCTTGCACTGTCCTGAGGTGTGGATATTGTAGGATTGCTGCTTTCACCTCATCTATCAAATCTGGCAAGATCTTCAAAGCTACAAACATGAGCGTGAAGTTGTGAATCAAGCCTTGCTCTACTGGATCCTTTGCTAACTCTAGTATATACTACTCTTCATCCCTTGTCGAGCCAGAGGCTACAGAACACAGTGCAGCATTGCTACTGGGTCCTAGCTCTTTCAATACCCATTTTCTACCTAAAGCATTAGCCACAATGTTTGTTTTACCTTGATGATATTAGATATTACAATCATAGTCTTTCAGTAAATCCAACCACCTTCTTTGCCACATGTTCAAATCCTTATAAGTGAAAAGGTAAGTCAAACTCTTGTGATCAGACTTGATTTGAAACTTTTCACCATATAGGTAATGCCTCCAATTCTTTATCACATGAATAACCACTACCAACTCTAGATCATGAGTAGTGTAGTTCTTTTCATGCTCCTTCAACTGTTTAGAAGCATAGGCAATCACCTGCTTTCCTTGTATTAATACACATCCAATTACCAAACCTGAGGCATCCATATATAGAGTGAACAACAGGCCTGGTGCTGGAATAGTCAAGATATATGGTGCAGAGACTAGTATCTTGACTTGAGAGTCTGGAAGCACTTCTCACACTCATCCGTCCATATGAATTTCTCTCCCTTCTTGGTTAGCCTGGTGAGTGGAACAACGATCCTTGAATAGTCTTTCATAAATCTTCTATAGTAACCAGCTAAATCTAAGAAGCTACGAATCTCAACAACTGATTTTGGTGCTTCCCATCCTACTATGGCTGCTATCTTGCTTGGATCCACTTTGATACCATCTACAGATACCACGTGACCCAAGAACGCTACTTCCTTCAACAAGATTCACACTTCTTGAACTTGGCATAGAGCTTCTCCCTTCTCAGTCATTGTAGGGTTGCTTTCAAGTGTGTTGCATGCGTATCCTTGTCCTTTGAGTAAACTAATATGTCATCAACGAATACGATGACCAAAGTATCCAACATGTCATGAAACACTCGATTCATCAACTCCATAAATGATGCTAGGGCATTGGTCAAACCGAATGACATTACTAGGAACTCGTAATGCCCATATCTTGTCTTGAAAGTAGTCTTCGTACCCAGATCTAATATCAATCTTTGAAAAAACCTTTGCACCTTGCAACTGATAGAACAAGTCATCAATCCTAGGCAAAGGGGTACCTGTTCTTGATGGTTAACTTGTTCAACTCTCGGTAGTCGATACATAGACGTACGCTACCATCCTTTTTCTTCACGAACAATACAAGTGCTCCCCTCGGTGATATACTTGGTTGTATGAAACCCTTGTCTAACAATTCTTGTAGTTGGATTTTCAACTCCTTCAAATTTGTATGGGCCATCTTGTAAGGTGCCTTAGACATCGATGCCGACCCTAGTATACGGTCTATCATGAACTTTGTAGCCTTGTCTGGAGGTAGCCCAAGTAGAACTTCTAGAAATACATCTGAAAACTCTCATACCACATTTAGATCTTCCATCTTTGGCACCTTTGCAGCAATGTCGACTACAGATTAAGCACCTTTTGGCTTTGAGAGCAGAGAAAATAAGCTTTCGCTTCCTAGGTAACTTAGTCCCTATGAAGTTAAATTCCTTTCCACTATCATCCTTGAAAGCAAGCTTCTTCTCGACGCATAATAAACTATTGAATGATGGCCTAACCAATCCATCCCCAAGATGACATTAAAGTCTGCCATCTCGAGTTGAACCAGATTCGATTCTAGGTTTCGCCCATCAATGTGAATTGGGCACGGCCCATAACATTCACTCTAAACCACTTCTACTCCCAATGAAGAATGAATTATCAAGCTCGGAGTCAAGGGCTTGACAGGTAACTCCAATTTCTTCCCAAAGGATATAAAAACAAAAGAGTGTGTAGCCCTAGAGTCAAAGAGGACTCTAGTGGGTACACCAGCTATATTTACAATTCTTAGAATTTAATAAACCTTAGGCTACATGCTCACACATGATAATGCAATAAACTGAATAGCAATGGAGGAAACCATACCAATAACCACATCAGGTGCTACAACTGCTTCCTTAACAGTGACTACAAATACCTTCCCTTGCTGCGACGATTGCTTTTTAGGCAGAGTGCAAGTCTTGTCATAATGGCCTACTTGCTGGCAGTTAAAACATTTAATGTTGGTACTCTGTCCTGCTACCTACGGTGGTGGTCCAGTAATATTTCTTGCTAGCACCACAGCAGTCTGAGCCCTGTAGGGGCAGAAGCGTCTGGTGTTCCCTCCACCTGGGGGCTCAGTAGTAGGCCTCTTCAGTCCCCTGTTTTGAGCAAAGAAGTTGTCTCTTTGGCTTGATTCGATCACACGAGCGATTTGTATAGCTTCATTGTACACTTTCTTCTTTAAGCCCAAAACATGCTCCCGTATGCTTCCTCGCAATCCCATAGTAAACCTATGGGTCATCTTCTTGCATGCTAGCTAGAGAGAAGAAAAATAACTCTTCGTACCTTTGCTGGTACGCATCCACGGTCATCTGGGACTGCTATAAATTGAGGAATTCCTTCTCCATCTGATCCCAAGAACTCTTTGGGAATTACTTATCGAAGAAGGTTGCTTTGAATATTTCCCAGGTGGTTTGGGTGTGCTTCGTCTCTAGGTATGGCCAGGTAAAATTCCACCAAGTGTTGGCATCTTCCTTAAGTATGTGTGTAGCAAACAATACATTCTCGTCCTCTGTACAAGTCATCAGACAAAAGTTCTTCTCCATCTCAGGAATCCACTGTGCTAGCCATAATGGTTTCCCTAGCTTCCTTGTTAAGGTAGGGGGTTTCAGATTCAAAAACTTGTCCATGGCACCGCTAAGGTCGTTCTGTGGTGGTGTAATCATTCCATACCATGGTGGCGGATACATATACCCCCCTTGATAGGCAGATGCTGTCGAAATCTACTGTGGTGGTTGCAGATTCTGTTCTTGACCCATTGGTCCAGTACTGCCATCCATTGGGTGTGAGGTATTATTTCCTCCAGATTCAGGTGCACCTTCTGTAAGGATGTGTCCTGGTGGCCTGAATATCTTCAGCATCTCGTTAAGAATGCCTTCTGCTGTGCTTCCATTTGGTAGATCAGATTTGTCAATATGGTCTCTGAGTTTGTATGAGGAGGGTTTGGCAAGTTGGTTGATGCCCCATGATTATGCCCATTCCCCTCATTTCTCATTGGGGTCCTTGCTTCAGCATCCCTCTCTGGATTTCCTTCTTCTGGATTCAGATTCTGTCCACCCGCATTTTCTGCTTCTACATTGTCCTCAGTATGATGTACCCTTGAGTGATGACATTTCCATGACCCTCTACGACCATTCATGCTTGCTATCTCAGATTAATTTTCCCTGATTGGATCTGAGAAAAGACATAACATGCGAGACATGTTCGAGCAATTATATCACAGTAGTGTTGGTCTTAGCAAGTACAAGGCAAAAATTTGAACGGAAACCATTAATATTTAAATTTTTCCATAATTTTCTGAGTCACAAAATTTTTTTTCCGGTCGAGGCACTATAGAGTATGTGCAATCAGTATGTCCAGGTGGACATTTTTTTCGGTCTTCCCGAGGTGTACCGGTCACATATACCGATCGCTGCACTGTAGAGTATGGTGCAACCGATATAGTCGACAGGACAAAAATTCTCTCCTGACTGAGAGGTACCAGTCGCATGCCCCAGGGGGTACCGGCCGACCGGTATAGCCCAAACCATCGACCAGTATGCCCTAAAAAGCCTTTAAAACCTGCAATTTGAGTCATGCAACTCAACTCTTCACTTCCCTCCTCTCCAGTGGCAATTCCTCTCCACCAAACTGAGTCTCTACAATTCGATTGGTGTCTTTAGAAGCGATTATTCTCAATCAAGAGTGCTCAACAACCACTCTAGGTGAGTTCCATCCTTCCTCACTCACTTTTACATCGTTTTCTTCTCCATTTCATGCCCAAATCCAAATTTTTCTTGATTATAGATATTCTAACCGTAAGAATTTCTTTTCTTCAGCTTAGATTTAGTTTTGGGACCTCTATAGACAAAAGCCCACAACTTATTTGAGGTCTCACCGGGTGGTTTGTTCAAAATCACATTTTTTTTGGATTTGACCTAGGTTTTCCCTAGATTTCGAATATTCTTGAATTTGGCTTGATGTATTGCTTTGTTTGATGCTCAATTGGTTTCTAGATGTTATTATGTGATTACGTAAGTCCTCCTACCCAATTTCTGGGTGAGATCGAGGCCTTTACTTGAATTTCTATCATTATGCTAGCGGAGTAAATAAATAATAGCTTGTGAAACCGGTATAAAATTATTACCTCTATTTTGCCCATTTTCGTACCTAATTATCATCCGTTCATCCCGTCTGATTAGAAAACCTGTTGCGACATGAAATAGAGGTTTATATTGGGTTTGTAGAGTGTGGGTCTTACATTGATAATGCCAACCTACCTAAACAAAGAAAATACAAGCCCAAGAAAACTATGAAATAGGAATTATAAAACATTAATAAGAAACAAGATTTAATAGAAACCTAGCACATTACCTTAGATAGGTTTGAAACTAAAAAGAGCATAAACCATTAAATAAATATCTTAGTGAAATGAATGGAGTTCTCAAATTTATGAAACCAAATTGTACTGTTGAAAATATTCAAATAGGGTATGGTCTACAAGACAAACCATTACCCAAACAAACATGATGAAGTAAATCATAAGAAGGGATCCACTGAGATCTTGAGTGCTTTGGGGGGGGGGGCTAGACTTATGTTGTCTCGAAAAAGAACTTGAAAACCGTTGAGGATACTCTATCAGAGCCGGAATAGATGTCGTCATCTTATCTGGATTGTTTGTAGGTAAAATACCAACTCTCACCACACCTCTCTCTGCAGCCTCAGCTCAGTCCAAAGGGCATTTGTCTGGTCAAAAGTAGCATTCTGGGCATTCTGGAGACGTCGGAGCGGATTCTCCACTGTGAGCACAAGCTGACGATGATCAACCCGGATACCACGTACCTCCACCAGCATCTCATCCATCTATGCCCTCAATAGGCCCATAGTCGTAGGGGCATAAGCAGGACCAGCATTGAAACCACCTCCAGTAGCAGGTGGGTCCTTTATCTCCATCTCCATGGGGCCTTCCTGTCCCACCCTGATGCCAACTACCTCAGCAGCCTCCGCTACAGGTGGAGCCACCATAACAATGACCGGGATCTTCTATAGTGACTGCCAAACGACAACGAGTATCTTGACAGCTCATAATGCATTGGCACGTGTCTCCATGTATTATGAGCGACCAAGATCCACACTGCCAACGACAGTCACTATAAAGGATCCTTACGCCCATTGCACGAGGACAAACTAAACAGACAACATGCTTTCACAGTAATCATAACAAGAACATAATGCATATGTATGAGCAGTTATCACTAGTTTTGGATGACATGTTATTCACACAATGTGCAACACATACATGCGAAGGTGATTAAAAATACTCCATAAAATAGAGTCAAATATCCCTCACCTGGTGAGTAATATCTATGAACCCTCTGAAGCATAGAGATTTGACCTGACTCGCTTATGCCAATGATGTTATGTCTCATTAGTTATCACATGATTATTATAAGCAGCTGACTAATAATTACCAACGCTTCATAGCATTTCGTGATGGTGTTGTACCTTTACTTGCCATTACAAAACACTATAAGTTACGTTGCATACAATATTGGGTCTGTCTTGTTGGAGGGTCCAGTTAGAGATCTGCGACCAGACTTCCCTCCGGACCAGACTTGGACCTCTCGGGAAGCGTTTGGAGGCATGTTCGATCGCAACTCTATGTGACCAGTCCTTGAGACTGGACACTCCTGTCACACCCCAAGTCTGAATCAACCAGAATGGTGTGATGAACCGTCTATGATCCAATGGTTCAACCAGGATCTCAAATAGGTTGTGTCCTTTTTCTTAAACCATACACATCCACAACCATAATCAGAATAAATACACAATAGCGGAAGTCTTTAATATTTAATGAACTGAGAATCTAATAGTGATAACATAAATAAATTATCCAATTATCTCCAAAAGACTAAGACATAAAATAAAATAAATTAATCAATTACATCTTTTGAATAATCCCACTAATAAATCTAATCAAATACGCATGAGTTACACTCACACAATGAATCATGCGACTCCATCGTAGCTTCTGCACCCATCGCCGCAACATGCCCATACGTTGGAGCATTCATATAATCTTTTACTGTGGTACCTGTATCATCAACTAAAAATATTCGATGTCGAAAGGGTGAACACACATCATGGCTCAGTGAGCAAACAAAACAATGCAACAAACATATGCATGCATTCAATTCATATCTTTGATCTGGTTCATAAGTTTACAATGTGCAATAGAAAGGATAGGTGGCCGCTGCACCTTTATACAAGAGTGTGTGAAGTCGCCCAATGGATCAAACACCATTGTCGTCCTACATGCACCCATCATGGAATAGAAAAAGAGCTAAAGTGTCCGGATCAAACACTGCATGACACTTCCCCTGATGCCTTACCCATACCAACACGTAAGCCCTTATTGGTAAGGGCTTGCAAAATGGGCTCACAACTAACCAATCCTAATGTCAAACAGTGTATCCAAGGCCTCACCCCAGCATCCCTCAATACGTCCATAGAGATAGAGCTAAGGCCCCCCCCACAGAGTCAGAGACTACACGGTCCGAGACCACCTCCCCTGATGCCCTACAATATAATAGCTCTGCTAAGGTAATGGTGATACGACGATGTCAGTGGACAAGACTTGAGTAGAAATAGAGCTAGAGTCTGGTGACCAAAATGAACCACAGTGTCAGGTCCTCCCACTGATGCTCCACTCACATCAAGCACACTAACCACACACATATATTCACATGCCTATTCCTAACATCATCATCATTATCATGTTATAAATAAATTGAATTAAATATGCATGAGCAGTAATAACAGAAATATTGGATGACATGCGAAATGTACAATACACGCATATAAGCATAGAATCATTCATGGCATTGGACTCAATAAATAAAAATAGTTTATTATTAGCCAATTAATTTAGATCTTGTTCCCTCACCTTTGATTGATAGTAAATCCTTATTCAAGCTTGTAATTCCCTCTTGGACCACTTGGAAACCTAACAAGTTGATAAATTTTTAATTAGAATTAATTTACATGTGTTTAGACTAACAGAAACTGAGGGGTTACAAGTGGGGCAGCACCTGTGGTCTCAGTTTCTGCGACCACACCCTCCCTGGAAACTTTTCGAGGGTATGTGGTTGGACATGTGTGTCTTGTGGGGTCGGACATCATGCGACCTCACGTGCGACCACACGTGTTATGGTCGACCTTTTACTCTTAATTTTATTCCTTCATGTTTGAATCCTTTGACTTATCATCATGGTCCTTCCTATGATTGTTCTATGGCTCAAAATTATTATTTTATACACCATCCATTGTCCACATAATTTCCTCCATGGATTTTTTTGGAATTTATCCATGGATGGATGATTTGGATTTCTCCTAATCCTATCTTCTTCATGAAATATCCTAGGCTCTCAATTTAACATGGAAAATATGTTCACACCTTATGCTTGCTGAAGATTTAGAGTTTTCTCTGAATTTTCCTTCTTCTTAGTCTACTTCTTCAATTTTCCTTTTCTTCCTTCTCTTCTCTTTCTCTCACTTTCAATTGGAGTTCTAAAAGGATGAAAAAGGCTAAGGGACGTCCTATTTATAGAGGAAAACCCTCCATAATATGCCCTAATGAGTTTAGGAAAGAACCCCTTTTGGAATAGGAAGGTTTCCTAATTTCGATTTCTGACTGGGTTCCGTAGTGTTGGAGGTGGGGTCGCAGAATCCGTCGACCCTACCTTTTGAAATGTCCGACCACACGGCCAAAATTCATGTGGTTGGACTATTTTGAGGTGGGGTCGGTCACACCTATTTAGGCATGCAACCACACGCTCATAATTGATTGTTTCTGGGTTGATTTCATACCTGGTCTTGTGGTTTCTTCACGCACTTGGTCCACTTGGTTTGACCATGATAGGTAGACCTGGTACAAGGTGGTAAGACCGGTTAGTTCGATACAGGTCTTACAACTCCCCCCTCTTATTAGAAATTTCGTCCTTGAAATTTACACATACCTTCCGAGTCGAAAAGGTGAGGATATTGCTTTCGCATAGCATTCTCTTCTTCCCATGTGATCTCTTCTATATCTCAGCTTCTCCAGGCGACCTTAACATAATAAATGTCATGATTGCGTAGACGTTGAACCTTTCGGCTAGTGATTTCAGGTGGTGCTACTTCGAATGCCAAATCCTCAGTTATACCTGGTGGATCTGCTGTTAGAACGTGTGTTGGATCTTTGACGTACTTCTTCAGTAATGAGATATGAAATACATCATGCACACTTGACATAGATGGGGGTAGTGCTAATTGATATACCACTTTTCCACGTTTAGCTAGAATCTCATATGGCCCGACATATCTCGGACTTAGCTTCCCTTCCTGTCTGAATCGTTTTAAACCTCGCATAGGTGATACTTTCAAGAATACCTTATCACCTACGACGAATTCAAGGTCTCGACGTCGAGCATCTGCATATTGTTTCTAACGATTCTGAGCTGTTCTAACTCTTTCCTTGATAATGTCGACTACTCGACAAGTCTCTTCAACAAATTCTGGTCCAACGATACTCCGTTCATCAACTTTATTCCAAAACAAAGGAGTTCGACACTTCCTACCATACAGTGCTTCATAGGGTGACATCTGTATAGTAGTCTGATAGATGTTGTTATAGGCGAACTCGATCAATGGTAGTTTTTCATCCCATGATCCCTTGAAATCAATAACACAGGCTCGAAGCATGTCTTCTAAAATCTGAATGGTACGCTCCGACTGTTCGTCTGTCTAAGGATGGAATGCAGTACTGAATTTCAGCGTGGTACCCATAGCCTTTTGTAATCCTTCCCAAAACTTTGAGGTAAAGCATGGGTCTCTATCGGACACAATGCTTTCAGGTACACCATGTAGTCTGACAATATTATCCACATATAGCTTGGCTAACCTCTCTAGGGTATACTGTGGTCGAATAACTATAAAGCGAGCTGTTTTAATCAGATGATCTACAATCACCCAGACCGCGTCAACTACTCGAGGAGTCAATGGTAACTCGGTAACGAAGACCATAGTAATGCAGTCCTATTTCCATACTGATTTTGGCAGTGGCTGCAACAATCCTACAGGTTTTTGCCTTTCAGCCTTTACCCTCTGACAATTTAGGCATTGAGACACAAATTTAGCTACATCTGCTTTCATTCCTCTCCACCAATATAATTTTTTCAAATCATGATACATCTTTGTACTTCCAGACTGTACCGAATAAGCGGTGGTGTGAGCTTCCTTCATTAGTCTGTGTCTAATGTCCAAGTTTTCCTTTTCAGGAACACATACTCTTCCTTTGTACTTCAGTACCTTTTCATCATCCAAGGTGTAAGACCCGTATCGAACTCACCGGTCTTACCACCTTGTACCAGGTCTACCTATCATGGTCGAGCCAAATGGACCAAGTGCGTGAAGGAAATAGCGAAACCAGGTATTAAACTGACCCAAAAATAGTAAAATAGAGGGCAGGGTCGCATACCCAGATAGGCAGGGTCGACCCCCCCTCATTAAGAAGTCAGACCCCTAATATTTTAACTGGGGGTCGGACAACTTAGAACTGAGGGTCGACGGGATCTCCGACCCCCTCTTTGCCGACAGAAATCGCAAATAAGAAACTTTCCAAATTTCAATGGGGTTCCTTCCTAATCTCAATGGAACTTATTTTGAGAGATTATCCTCTATAAATAGGACGTCCCTAAGCCTCTTTCACTCCTTTTGAAACCCTAATTGAAAGTGAGAGAAAGAGAAGAGAATGAGAAGAGAAGGAAAGTTGGAGAAGAATAATAAAGTGAAGAATTCAGAGAAACCTCTGAATCTCAGCAAACCTAAAGGTATGGGTATGTTTCCATTAATGACTTAAGACCTTAGAATAGTTCATGAAGAGGGTATGGTCTAGGAGAAACCTAAATCATTTATCCATGGGAAGATTTCAATGAAATCCATGGAGGAAATCATGGTAGGCAAAGTAAGGAAGAAACCTAGAGTTGTAAGCCATAGAACAAGCATAGAATGGATTGTGGAAGTAAGCCATAGGACCCAAACATGAAAAAATGGACTGTAGGATAAAATTCTCGACTCAAACCACGTGGGGTCGCACATGGGGTCGATTGGGAATCGACCCTACCAGACCACAGGATCGACCCTAGCATTCAGGAAGTCCGGGAAGGGGGTGGTCGCACCCAGGGTCGATGGAACATCCAACCCTGACATCGACCCTACCCTGGGGGTCACAGTAAACTGCTACCCTACCTGCGACCCACCCTGAGATCCTTGCTTAACAGCAAGCCTAAAATTATCGGAATGACTTCTAACTAAAATCTATCGACTTGTTAGGTTTTTCTATTGATATAAAAGTGATTCTTAAAGCTTGAAAGAGGATCTACACTCAAGCAAAGGTGAGGGAACAAGACCTAAACTAATTGGCTAATAATAAACTATTTTTATTTTCTTGAGTCCAATGTCATGACTGATTTTATGCGTGTATGCTTGTAATGTGCATTCAACATGTCATCCAATATTCTTGCTATTAATGTTCATGCATCTTTAATTTTATTTTATTTATAACATGATGATGATGATGATGCTAGGAATAGACATGTGAATGTATGTGTGTGGTTAGTGTGCTTGATGCGAGTGGAGAATCAGGGGGAGACGTGACATTGTGGTTTAGCCTGGTCACTAGACTCTAGCTCTATCTCTACTCAAGTCTTGTCCACTGACATCATCGTATCGCCATTACCTTAGCATAACTATTATGTCGTAGGGTATCAGGGGAGGTGGTCTCGGACCATGTAGTCTTCGACTCTACCGGGGGGCCTTAGCTCTATCTCTATGGATGTATTGAGGGATGCTGGGGTGAGGCCTTGGGTACACTGTTTGACATTAGGATTGGTTAGTTGCGAGCCCAGTTTGCAAGCCCTCGCTAGCAGGGGCTTACGTGTTGGTATGGGTAGAGTATCAAGAGAAGTGTGATGCGGTGTGGTCCTAAGCACTTTAGCTCTATCTCTATTCCATAGTGGGTGCATGTGGGACGATAATAAACGTTAACCTTTGGGTGGCTTCACACACTCATGTATAGAGGTGAGGCGACCACCGAACCTTTCTATAGTACATTGCAAACTTATATACCAGACCACAGATATGAATTGAATGCATGTATATGTTTGTTGCATTGTTTTATTTTCTCACTGAGCCGTGATGTGTGCTCACCCTTTTGACGTCGAATATTTTTAGTTGATGATGCAGTTACCACTGTGAAATATTATATAAATGTTTCTGTGTACGGGCACGTTGCTGTGATGGAGGCTGAAGACGTAGTGGAGACGCATGACTCCTCATGCGAGTGCAACTCATGCGTTTTTTATTAGATTTTTATTTGAACTATTAAGAAAATATAATTTGATATTTTATTTACTTATGTCTCGGTTGATACAACATAATTTGATATTTTATTTATGATTATCACAGTTAGATTCCTCAGTTCATTTAATATTAAGACTTCTGCTATTGTGTATTTATTCTGATTATGGTTGTGGATGTGTATGGTTTAGTTCTACCAGGACACAACCTATTAGAGATCCTGGTTGAACCGTTGGTTTATTACCAGTTCATCACACCATTCTGAATAGTGCAAAATTGGGGTGTGACACAAGGTGAACTCAAGAATAGTCCTACCTTTTTCAATGTCTTCTTGTACCTTTCTCAGATAAGGGTCTGATCTAAGAGCGGCTTTCACTTCATCTATTATATCAGGTACAATCTTCAATGTTGCGAACATATTTAAAAATCGATGAATAAACCCTTGGTTGGTTAATCCACCCGGTGCATCTATCACGAACTGCTCATTACCACGATGGAATACTTTTCCTGTAACACACATTGCCGCAGTCGTGTTAACCTCTCCTTGGGATTTTATCATTGCTTTTCTTCTTAGCGCATCAGCAACTACATTAGCCTTCCTTGGATGATACTGGATATCGCAATTGTAATCTTTTAATAGTTCCAGCCATCTTCTTTGTCTCATGTTCAACTCCTTCTGATTAAAAAGATAAGTGAGACTCTTATGATCTGATTTAATCTGAAATTTCTCTCCATACAAATAATGTCTCCATATCTTGACAGCATGTACTACTATTGTGAAATCCAAGTCATGAGTGGGATAGTTCTTCTCATGTGTCTTCAGTTGTCTTGAGGCATACGCAACTACTTGTTCTCCTTGCATAAGTACACATCCTAAACCCAACCCAGACGCATCAGTCTACAAGGTAAATGGTTGTCCTGGAATAGGAATAGTCAAGATGGGAGCAGATATCAATCTAGCTTTCAATGTTTGAAAACCTTCTTCACATTTATCGGTCCAAACAAATTTTTCTCCTTTCTTGGTCAAACTGATGAGAGGTACGGAAATTCTAGAGTAGTCTTCCATGAATCGTCAGTAATACCCAGCTAGTCCTAGGAAACTTCTGATTTCTGCAACACTCTTAGGTGCTTCCTGTTTCACAATGACTTCAATCTTGCTAGGATCCACTTTAATTCCTTCAGCGGATACAACATGGCCTAAGAAAGCGATCTCATTTAGCCAGAACTTACACTTTGTAAATTTGGCATAAAGCTTCTCTTTTCTTAATCGTTGTAGAGCGGCTCGTAGATTCATGACATGAGTTTCCTTGTCCTTGGACTAGACCAATATATCATCAATAAACACAATGACTGACGTATCCAACATATCATGGAATACCCGATTCATGAGTTCCATAAAAGTTACGGGTGCGTTAGTCAATCCAAAAGACATGACTAAAAATTCCCATATCTTGTTCCGAATGTTGTCTTTGGAATATCACCTTTCTTAATCTTCAGCTGATAGTATCCTGACCGAAGATCAATCTTGGAGAACACCTTGGCACCTTGGAATTGAACAAACAAGTCATCGATCCAAGGCAACGGGTATCGATTCTTGATTGTAAGCTTATTCAATTCCCGATAGTCTTTACACAATCGAATGCTACCGTCCTTCTTCTTCACAAACAATACCCGCGCTCCCCATGGTGATATGCTGGGTCTGATATAACCCTTGTCCAGTAATTCCTACAACTGTACCTTTAGTTCCTTCAGCTCAGTAGGAACCATTCGATAGGGTGCTTTAGATACTGGTGTGGCTCCGGGTATCAGATCTATAACGAACTCTATCACTCGGTTGGGTGGTAGTCTTGGTAGTTCCTCAAGAAATACATCTGAAAAGTCACGCACAACATCAATATCTTCCATTCGTGGTACTTCCTTGGTGAGATCAACCACGGATACTAGATACCCAACTCCTCATTTCTTGAGGCATTTTCTAGCCTTTAATGCAGAGAGGATGAGTTTTCGTTTACGGGGTAGTCTGGTTCTCGCAAAACTAAACTCTGGTCCTTCTTTGTCTTTAAATGTCAACTTCTTTTCTGCACATAATAGGTTTGCAGAATGCCGAGCTAACCAATCCATTCCCAAGATAATGTCAAAGTCTGCCATCTCGAGTTGAATCAAGGTTGCATCCAACATCTTCTCGTCAATAAGAACTGGACATGCTCCCTAATCTTTTTTTAATTCCATTTCTAATCCCATAGGTAATCGTACAAGCAATTTGTAGTCTAACGATCTGAGGGGTAGATTTAACTTCATTCCAAATGACACAAATATAAAAGAATGAGTAGCTCCAAAATCAAAGAGTACTTTGGCAGATATGCCGTTAATAGGTACAATACCTGTGATTTGTTTTAATTTAGTCTACATGCTCACACAAGGTAATACAAAATGAAAGGTTCAGGTCATACCTGTAACCATATCAGGCGATGCGGCAGCATCGTCAGATGTAACTGCATAAACCTTTCCTTGTTGTAGTTGCTTCCTGGGCTTAGGACACTCCCTTGAATAATGTCCCATTTGATTACAGTTATAGCATTTTACTCCTTCACTATTTTACTTCTGTTGAGGTTGGACTGTTGGAGTAGACTTGGCTGTAGCATTAAATCCTTGAGTACGGAAGGGTTTAAACGTCTTTGTGTTCCCTCCGTTATAAGAGTTTTCATTCGGCCTTTTGATACCTCTATTCTGAGCAAAGTAGCTCTCCCTCTGGCTGGATTCTAGTACTCGAGCAATCTGCACGGCTTCATTATAAACTTTCTTTTCTAGCCCCAATACATGCTCCCAAATGTTTCCCCTAAGTCCCATGACGAACCTTCGGATTTTAGTATTTTCCTCCTGCATGCTAGAGGGAGCAACGAAAAATAGCTCTTCATAATGCTGTTGATATGCATCCACAGTCATCTGTCCCTGATACAAACTCAGGAACTCTCTTTCCATAGCATCTCTAAAACCTCTGGGAAAATATTTCTCGAAGAATGCCTCTTTATAGATTGCCAAGGTTAATTGGGCGTGCTCTGTTAACAGATAACTCCAAGTAGACTTCCACCAGTGGTGTGCATCAACTTTCAACATAAATGTGGCACACAGTATTTTTTCTTCCTCATTAACAGTCATCATCATAAAATTCCTTTTCATTTCATCGATCCAATGAGCTGGCCACAAAGGATCTGTTGGCTTGCCATTATATTCCTTAGGCTTCATTTTCAGAAAGCGCTCAGTTAGTCGAGAATGGTCCAACTGATGCTGAGCATATGCCTCATACATAGGTGGTTGATAATGGTAACTGCCTTGGGCTACCTTAAGGTTCTGTACTAGAGCTTATACAACTGGCGTTTCTACCCCCTGGTACTGTGCTAGCTTGTCTGGCTGGCATAGGTGTAGTATGTACAACTAGAAAAACCATTCCCATAGCAGCTTGTATATTGGCTTGTACTTGCTGTATCTGTTGCAGCTATTGTGCAAAGTTCATAACTGTTGTAGCCAAATCTATAGGTGGGGCTGGTAAGTTTGTAGGATTTGTCTGGCCATTAGCTCCTGGTGGTGCCATATTCTGATTCTCTTGTCCTTCAGAATTTTCATGGCTATCTTCCTCTACAGGTGGTGGTGGTGGTGGAATTGGGTTACGTCCTCGCCTGGTTACTCTTCGTCCAGCCATTTCCTGTTCTGATGGGTGGTAGTGTCTGAAAAATCATAGAACATGTGAGGCAATCATTATATAAGTCATTCTTATGTCAAAATCCAACTAATCAATGTAAAATTTCAATTTTCCAAGTCATTCAGTCAAAATACTGTATTTTCCATCGTCGGGTCGATGGTGGGGTCGCACTATGTCCGACCACAGGGTATGCGACCTCACAAAACCCTGTCAGCTCATCGAGAGCCTGGGGTCGATATTCAACGTCGGAAACATCACAACATCTTGGTGATGTTCCTACCAAAGGCTCTTTTCCCTCCCTAATAAACGCGGTCTTATCAAATAAGGAATCAGACCGCTCCTGGTGTTCGAACTAATCATTAATGGTCGGTCGTAGGGTCGGTATATGTCCGACCACAGGGTCCAACCACACGATGTCTGTCAGCTCATCGAGAGCCTTGGGTCGATTGTGGGTTCGGTCGTGGGGTCGCACATTTAGTCGAATTTTACAACCGTATGACCCCAAATCAGGTTTTTAACCCGATTTTTAGAGTCATTTCCCACTTTCTCTTTTTTCCTTTAACTCAACTCGCTTCCCTTGAGTTGCTACAGTATCAACTACTTGTGTTTGGTGATTATTTCTTCCATTCATGACTTTCGTTCCCTTCCTTCAGGTGTGTTCCCTACTGGTCCTCACTTTTAAGCTTTCAAAGCTAGTTTTTTCTCCATTTATAGCGTTTTCTTCTAATTAAAATTTTTTTAACCGTAAAAATTTGATTTTTATTGGGGGCTTTTGCTATTGGCCACCCAATGGACGAAAGCCCTCAAGAAAATTTGAGTTTCATCGGTTAGTTTTTGAGAAACTTGAAATTTTCCACTTTTGACCTAATTTTTGGGGTTTTTTCCAAATTGTCGAAATTTCTTCAAATTCGATCTTCCTTGTTTAAATTTCTAACTATATGAGCCTTGCAGGATGGTTTGGAACATATGTAAGTCCTGCTGCCCAACAGTTTGGGTGAAAAGTGAGGCTTTTGGCCAAATCATGCCGTTATAATGCCAAAATTTTGAATTTTTCTCTATAACTAATATCTTGCTTATTTGTCTATGTTTTTGCAGATAGCATGGCTCGCACCAAGGTTCCCAGAGTTCGTGATCCCATCTGCTTCCGATCTAATGTAGCAGAGGCTCAGTATGCTCGTTATGAGCGTAAAAAGGTGGAAGGGGTCGTTGTGTAAACTTGGCTAGTCTAGCCTTGTTTAATGTAGAGGGGGCTTTTGGGGACATGGGTTGGCTCCCCGTGATATCGTATGAGGCTTGCACCTGTCTTGCTCTGGTGAAGTAGTTCTATTGCAACCTTCAGGTAGTGGGTGATCCAAATGATACAGACAGGGATAGGGATCTCCGGATCACCAGTTATGTGAAAGGGATGGAAATTTTCTTTAACTGCCAGGAGTTGGCTAATCTCCTGGGTATATCAAACGACGGCCCCTTGGTGTACTGTGCACCTAAGGAACCCCAGTTCCTATCTTTGATAATGCGTGCAGAGATTGATCGCAAGCTTCTTAGAGGTGATCGCTGGGAGATGAAGGCACCGGAACCTCGGGTGTACTGCAAGTTTATTCAGCACAACCTGATTCCTCAGAGTGGGCATTATGAGAGGATTTCTCAGTTGACCCAGTATCTCCTATATTGCATCTGCACTAGGCATCCCGTCTGTCTTCTATACATTATCATCAGGATGATGATCCGTGCTACGACGCCTGGTCAGATAGGGAACCTGCCCTATGTGCGTTTGATCACTACCCTGCTCACTCGCCTGCATGTCAACTTAGTGATGAGAGGATTCATGAGTACACCTTCTCGTCTGACCTTGACTGGGAGGCCATCTGCAAGATGGGGATGCGAGATGTGCAGGTCATGAGGAGAGGAACGCTATGGTGCGTCCCCGTACTGGGGTCGAGATAGCAGACACTGAGGCGGTAGCAGTAGCAGCAGCAGCAGGAGTCCATGGAGGTGATGCTGAGGATGATGATCGTATGTACATAGATGCGGATGTCATACCTCCTCCACTACCATTTCATTCCACTGGAGCTGGCCCTTCTCAGGTTCCTCCTCACTCAGCTGGTCCTTCGCACCCACCACCAGATGACGTTATGGGGTTGCTGCGTGAGATTAGGGAGGCCCAGCGCCGTCCCGATCAGTGGATGGCCGAGCTGGCAGTTAGTCTCCAGGTGACCCAGACTCAGGTAGCCTGGCTCAAAAGGGTGTATGTTAAGGACTATGACTGAGATCGTGAGGCACCTCCTCCTCCAGCACCTCCAGCTCCATGATGCATTCTTTTTTCTTTTTCCTTGTACTACAGAGTAACTGTCCGAATTGTGGACCGTACTCTGATTTGGATATATGTATATATATTGTTTTTATTCAATGTGTATATGAAACTTGTTTCTCCTTTTATATATGTATTATTCTCTTTCTTAATTTTTGTCTCATACAACACATGTGCTTATAGTGTGTTCTTATTAAAGCTTTTAAATTTTATCCTAACTCAGTTCACGAACTTTTGTGGAAGTATACAAATTTAAAAGAC
>CM053274.1:76243475-76449654 GCA_028583415.1 Protea cynaroides
CCAAGTTGTCACACCCCAAGTCTGAACCAACCAGAATGGTGTGATGAACCGTCTATGATCCAATGGTTCAATTGAGAACTCGAATAGGCTGTGTCTTTTTGCTTAAACCATACACATCCACAATCATAATTAGAATAAATACACAATAGCAGAAGTCTTTAATATTTAATGAACTGAGAATCTAATAGTGATAACATAAATAAATTATCCAATTATCTCCAAAAGATTAAGACATAAAATAAAATAAATTAATCAATTACATATTCTGAATAATTCCACTAATAAATCTAATCAAAGATGCATGAGTTGCACTCACACGACGAATCATGGGACTCCATCATAGCTTCTGCATCCATCGCCGCAACATGCCCGTACGTTGGAGCATTCATATAATCTTCTACTGTGGTACCTGCATCATCAACTAAAAATATTCGACGTCGAAAGGATGAGCACACATCATGGCTCAGTGAGCAAACAAAACAATGCAACAAACATATGCATGCATTCAATTCATATCTTTGGTCTGGTTCATAAGTTTACAATGTGCAATAGAAAGGATAGGTGGCCGCCGCACCTCTATACACGAGTGTGTGAAGCCGTCCAATGGATCAAACACCATTGCCGTCCCACATGCACCCATCATGGAATAGAGATAGAGCTAAAGTATCCGGATCAAACACCGCATGACTTGGTTCACAACTAAGCAATCCTAATGTCAAACAGTGTATCCAAGGTCTCACCCCAGCATCCCTCAATACGTCCATAGAGATAGAGCTAAGACCCCCCGACAGAGTCAGAGACTACACGGTCTGAGACCACCTCCCCTGATGCCCTACGACGTAATAGTTCTGCTAAGGTAATGGCGATACGACGATATCAGTGGATAAGACTTGAGTAGAGATAGAGCTCGAGTCTGGTGACCAGGATGAACCATAGTGTCACGTCCTCCCCCTGATGTTTCACTCACATCAAGCACACTAACCACACACATACATTCACATGCTTATTCCTAGCATCATCATCATCATCATCATGTTATAAATAAACTGAATTAAATATGCATGAGCAGTAATAACAGGAATATTGGATGACATGTAAAATGTACAATACACGCATACAAGCATAGAATCATTTATGGCATTGGACTCAATAAATAAAAATAGTTTATTATTAGCCAATTAATTTAGGTCTTGTTCCCTCACCTTTGATTGATAGTAGATCCTTGTTCAAGCTTGTAATTCCCTCTTGGACCACTTGAAAACCTAACAAGTTGATAGATTTTTAATTAGAATTAATTCCCATGTGTTTAGACTAACAGAAACTGAGGGGTTACAGGTGGGGCAGCACCTGTGGTCTCAGGTTCTGCGACCACAGGGCGTGGGGTCACAAGGTAGGGTCGGACATACTCCAACCACACGTGCAACCACACCCTCCCTGGAAACTTTCCGAGGGCATGTGGTCAGACATGTGTGTCTTGTGGGGTCGGACGTCATGCAACCTCACGTGCGACCATACGTGTTATGGTCGACCTTTCACTCTTAATTTCATTCCTTAATGTTTGAATCCTTTGGCTTATCATCATGGTCCTTCCTATGATTGTTCTATGGCTCAAAACTACTATTTTATACACCATCCATTGTCTACATAATTTCCTTCATGGATTCTCTTGGAATTTATCCATGGATGGATGATTTGGGTTTCTCCTAATCCTATCTTCTTCATGAACTATCCTAGGCTCTCAATTTAATATGAAAAATATGTTCATACCTTATGCTTGCTGAAGATTCAAAGTTTTCTCAGAATTTTCCTCCTCCTTAGTCTTGTTCTTCAATTTTCCTTCTCTTCCTTTTCTTCTCTTTCTCTCACTTTCAATTGGAGTTCTAAAAGGATGAAAGAGGTTAAGGGATGTCCTATTTATAGAGGAAAACCCTCCATAATATGCCCTAATGAGTTTAGGAAAGAACCCCCTTCGGATTAGGAAGGTTTCCTAATTTTGGTTTCTGACTAGGTTCCGTGGGGTCGGAGGTGGGGTCGCAGAATCCGTCGACCCTACCTTTTGAAATGTCCGACCACACGACCAAAATTCATGTGGTTGGACTATTTTGAGGTGGGATCGGTCACACCTGTTTAGGCATGCGACCACACGCTCATAATTGACTGTTTCTGGGTTGATTTCATACTTGGTCTTGTGGTTTCTTCACGCACTTGGTCCACTTGGCTCGACCATGATAGGTAGACCTGGTACAAGGTGGTAAGACCGGTTAGTTCGATACAGGTCTTACAACTCCCAATAGTCTACTAGGAGGCCCCTAGTCATGTTTGGTTGCACAGGATGTGCAACTAGACCTCCTTCCAGACCTATCTACTGATAGTCACCATTGCAGATTTGTGAAGGGTCTTTGGTCCAATCAATGGAGTTGTCATTCAACCCCTTCCATTGTTGGGTTCCTTCCTAGTTAGGATTGTAATCTACTTACAGGGTCTAAGTCTTTCATCCGCTTTGGGGAGATCTTCTAGGGTTTAGTTGAAGGCTTAACGATGGGTCTCTCCTAGGTTTACATCGTCTCCCGCATGAGATGGCTGGGTATAACGTTGATGGACATTGGGAAGCAAAGCTTCCCTTAATTAACGAGGGAGGATGGTCTTTCCATGAATCCTCTTTTATTAACTATTAATAGGTGTAGGAAGCTTACTGTTAGTATAGGTTGAAGGTAGAATGGACAAGGTCCAATGTCTCATCGATTTTCCCTTGCTACAGCTCCCCCTCCCTCTTTTCTCCTTTCTCTAGAAAGATGGATGGGTCGGAACTTTTTCGTATGGTTTGAGAATGGTGTGCGTACTAAGGAGAGTGCCTTAGTTAGTCTAGAGTTCCCTTCTTAGAGTAAAACTCTAACTTTAGGTTCCTAGAGAATATTCCGCCACGTGTCCACATGTGAGGAATTGGGAAATTAATTCCCTAGTGGTACGAGGTTTGGTGGATTCAAGGGTTATCCCACATGGGTTTATACTGGAGGGGGAAAGGAATATTCTTCTCACCCTCCCTTGGGTCGGTTTTGGAGCACCCAACCCGTCGGGGTCGAATTCATACCCTGTCCATCGTGCTTTGGTTTGTACTGGAAGTCATACCTGGTTCTTTGTTGTTTGTGCCAGTACGACTTACCTTGCCATTAGTTCGGCCTGGTTCATGTTAGGAAGACCTGCTATGAGCCAAAAGTTTTAATTAGACTGGATTTTCAGCTTGCGGGTCTTACACGGACCATTATTCCATTACCGAAAGAGTTCTCAAGTGCTTTTGATGCATGCCACGCCCAAACCTGTGTGGTCGACCTGATAAGCTCTCTATTCAAGCAGACCAACCTCATGCTTTTAGAATGTCAATCCAAATTGAAGCCATGGCCGAAGGAAAATCCCTAACTCAAATCTTGGTCACAGCACCACAACCTATTTTGGAACCAGCACAACTAAGTTTGGACCACCTCTTATGGTCCATGCTATGAAAACTCAATTTCAACAAATGTACTGACTTAAAGGCTATTTTTGGAATATCTCCATTTCAAAATTTTTATTTACTTAAAACATGAAAGTTTTAGCCTTATGAGTTTACTTTCATATGAATTTAAAATAAGGTTAATACAAGTTGTCTGTAGGGAGTTGTGATATTTTTCTAAGCATTTGCAGAATAGTGTTTTCATGTGTTTTAGTGAATGATGATGTGGACACTATTCTGAAAACCACCTTCTCCACCAATGTGACTTTTCATATGGATTTATTTAAGAGAATCTTTCTAGAGTCTTCTACTTGAAGTGAGTTTCTATGCCTAAGAACAAGTATCAATACCTAGGGACAAGTTTCAATGTATTAGAATTATTAAATCATTTGCCTTTCTTTTATTCTCTCTATGTGCAATCCCAGTCCTAGAATTATAAAGGATGGTTGAGATTATTTTAATAGACTTAAGGGTTTTGAAAACCTATAAATAGTGGCTAGGTCTCATGTAGTAAGTAGTAATTTTTTGAATGAAAAAGTGGATTGTAGCATGTCTTCTCCTTTGAACGATGAAAATTTACCTTGAAACATAGAAGAGTTTCACTTCAACCTATAAGAGTTGAAGCTTTTCTATCCCTTCTTGCATCCTAAAAGAGTTGCAAATCCATTGCAGCTACAGACACATCGTAGAAGAGTTAACTCTAAACACATATCTATCGCCATTCATTTTATTTTATTTTCAGAATTTTGTCTTTGTTCATGCCCTAGCTCACGATTTTGAGCCCTTTGTTGTGTAATCCCTGGCTGAACGAGAGTCTCTCGCCGCCGATACCCTAAGAAAAATGGGGACCCAACCAACCTCGCTTGCACAATGGAAAGAGCCACGGGTTGTATCTCTCCACGAATCAAATTAGCCAAAGGTGTGCGTTCATGAGCCCATGCTAAAGCTTCAATCAATTCCCGCCAATATCCACGCCGGGAAATTAAGAACATAAACCAAGAGCCCAAACAAGATGTCCAAATAGGAACATCCACGCCCGACCGATAAACTATTCATACCAAAGGGTTATATCCATTGATAAGTTGTGAAGAGTTTAACCATAGATAATCTCTTAACCATCCCATCAAATAAGTGGAGGATTCATTAAACCGTGAAACGTTACCCCGCCATAATGTGTGTGCTTCCAATGCCAATAAAAAGTAACCCATCCAATGGTATTTAACATCCGAAAACCGCTAAATAAAATGCGTCCCAAGCCGAAATATCACAAGTACCGCCTCGTCCTGGACCGTCGCAAGGAAAACTATAACCAAAATCTTTTTATCCGGCTTAACTTGGAACCCGTGCATCTAAAGCACCTTTTACTAAGATCATGTAGTTGTATGTAAACCTAGAGCAATCGCATGATGACCAAAAGTCTACAGGACCTATTGTTAAGAATAATGAATTACTATTCTCATTAATGCAAAAACCCCCCCGCCAACCAAAAGCCCCAACCCCCCTTGAACTCCGGGCCCCTGGGTGAGGGAAAAAGTACATCGAACCCATATGAACTCTTACCATGAGCAGATTGTATCCATTGGGAAAATATGGGTTCGATCAAGATTTGTTTCTCCAGAGTACCAAAAGCGAGCATGACGTCGTTATGAACATAAAGTCCCAAAGTATGGAACCCCAGAAAGAGGCTGACCCAACTTAAAAGAATTTTCATAAATATTGTAGGTTTGTGTGTCGTTGTTCAGTAGGCTTTAAATCAGCTCATTTTGACCTATATTGAGTAGGATATACATATTTTTCTGAGTCTTGTGTTTGTGTGTGAACTTGTTCAACTCACTTTCCTGGTCCGTTATTTTAAGAAGCCTAGGTTGGTTTACATCAACTTTTCTACAAAAATCTTCGTAAAGCAATGTGCTCACAGTCCACTCTGTATCAAGATCTTATCTAATTCTAAGATTCATAAACAAAGAATCCCATGAAACGGCATAGAACAAAGAAGAAGTGTTACATTTTTCTTATCATTGATTTTGACTCCGATGGTGGTCAGTCTGCTTTATAAGGTGTTAATCCTGTTCAAGTGTTCTTGGAAAGGGGGGCTGTCCTTCATTTTCAAACTGTATAATCGTGGACGAAATTTTTTTTATTGGACATTGTCTTTTCCTTGTAAATATTCTTCAACTTTTCCCACAAAACTTTAGTAGTGGTTGATCAGAGACATTAAAGAGAAAAAATCATCTAGTGCAAATAGTAGATCCGCTATCGTTGTTTGATCCTTTTGAGTTGATTCCTCATTTTACATTCCTATCGAATTTTTGTCTTTGCCTTCAAGAGCAATGGCACATCCATACTAGCACGACTTGGATTTTTAGTTTCCACAATGAATAATTTGATCCATTAAATTTGGTGCCTCGAACTTTGTAGAAGTTGATTCTGCCATAGTATAATGTCGAAACACATATGTCGATGTCGATCATGAGTTGTCAAGGCTTCTTGATCTTTAGCTCTGATAACAATTGTTGCAAAAAAACATCACACACAATTGGCAAGTACAATATCAAAATGGGGTTTGGCCGGATGTGCATTCTCAAGCACTGAAACACTAGTTGTCTATAGCTGAGAAGATTGTGCTTGTTCTTGGGGCTGTTGATAGAAGGGTATGGATAGGGAATCAACTGGTCGGTTTTCAGTGAAATCTTCTTGGGGTTTGATGTGTAATTCTTATATGGAACAACCTTGGGCATCAATGATCTGGCATCGGAGTCTTCATCCATGGGTATCCTATTTTGCATGGAAGTACTGGTGTTGGAAAAAGCTGTCCACTGACGATATAGTTCAATGAAAAGGTATTTCATTGGTATCTAAGTGTTCCCTGTGTATGGTGAATACTGAATCGTTTGATCACCTTTTTTGTGAATGTCAGTTTGCTAGAGGAATTTGGGATGAAATTGGGTGTTTATTCGGTGTATTAATTCCCAATATCAGTTGCGCTTCAAAGTTGGCAATTTGGTGGAGGAGGAAGGCAGGCGTGGTCCCTATTCGTCACCTATGGAATGGATGTTTGTTTGTGGCTCTTGAAGCGATCTAAAATGCAAGGAATCACTATATCTTCAGAGGCAGAGTGGGCTCTTATATGATGTCTTAGAATGTAATCAAAAGAAGATGTAAAGAGATATCTATTAGGAAGCCAGTCCTGGTCAAGTCTTTGGACAACTTTAGAATAGTGCGATGCTTGAATTTGTCAACAAAAAAAGGGGGCCAAGGTAATATCTTAGAAGTGCGATGGTACTCTCCTATAAATGATTGGTGTAAGATTAACTCAGATGGATGTAGTGGTTAAGGCGTTTCTATCTGGGAATATGTCTTGGATTTTCCAGCAAGAATGGTTGGGTATTTCAGCAGCTATGCAGGACTGTGAGCTCCGGTATACACATTGTTTTCGTGAATTTGATACTGTAGCGGACATATTGTCAAAGAAGGTTGCGTCTGAGAAACAAAAATTCACCTGGTGGGTTTGTTCGGATATTGTGGCCAGGGAGGTGGTGTGGGATGCTTCTTGTAGACCACACTACATATTTACTTAGTTCAGTCTGGATGGCCTTTGCTAATGGCAATGCCGAAGGTGGAGGTTTAACATCCAATAGGGATGTAATTGTTCTCTTTTTTTTCTTTCGTTTAATACAATTAATTTTTTAGCCAAAAAAAAAAAAGTACAATATCAAAATGATGAAAAATGCAAAGCATAGTAAAAAAAAAAATACAAAGACACAAATATTTATGTTGTTCGGTATCAGTGTGGTAACATACATCCATGGAGCAGGCTCATAGATCTCACTTTGCTATATCAAGTAAAATTACAAGACAAACCCCTCACCTTGACAACAGTACGTGGGTCCCACACTCGATAAAATGTCACAGACAGTACAATTCCCACAACTACTCCATAAAAAACAATAACCAAGAGAGATCGTATACCCCAATACTTTTCAAGGAGAACCCAAACCCAATACAAGAACCCAACCCATAGAATCCCAACTCTGGGCCTAGAGACTTAATTCTCTCAAGCTCTCTTTCTCTCCATCTGTTATTGCACTTGGTGTGTTGTATCTTGAGATTGTTCCCCCTTCCCTTTATATAGAGGGGAGGGGAAGCATCTATTTCTTTGCCACATCTCCGCGTGCATGAATATCGTAATGCATTTTGGCATGGCATATTATCTTTCAAGCATTGCGACACAACGTCCCTCACAATAAGCTTTGTCAAAGTTGTTGTTGGCAGCCCACCGCAAAGCACAAATGTTAATTGAATTAATAAGAGAGAGGACAAAGAGAAGAAAGCCCTTCTTCTCTAGTTCTCTCATGTCAGTATCAACAACAAAACATGGGTGATGAGATGGGTAGTAGAATCACCCATAATAACTTCCACAGTCATTACAACATATGTTATTACATGACTATGTAACTAACATCAAATCATTCCATATTTTACTTTACATCCAAATCATTTGCATTTGAAAAGTAAAATAAAATATACATCTAATAAGTATCATTACAAAATATGATAAAAAATTTAGATAATTTATACAATCACGATGTGTTATAATTATAAACTTTTCTTTTTTAGGTTTAAAATTTTTACTTCCCTTCCCTTTAATTTCCCCTCCAACCAAACTGAGCCTCATGGTCTCAATGTTTAATTGGGCATTTCATCTATCTCGTGGCTACAAGATCCAAAACTTTTTTTTTATTAGCTTTGAAGGCCTCATCATGATGAGCTACTTCTATCTTTTCCTTCAGTTATTGTTTATTGTTACTTGGTACTCTTCATTTTGTCTTAACGGGAGAGCATGATTAGTCCTATATTTCCCTGCTCGAGACTCTCATGTCTTCTGTTTAGGTTGTGTTTGGTAATTACAATATTGCTTTGAAAGAGTACTACTTTTGATATTGTTTGGATATTCTGTTCAAACTTCAAAGAGTGTAATTACAGGACTGATGTTTGGTGAACCACGTGAAATAAGTGCTTCCGCGTTTTGGTTGATTACAGGGCTAATGGCAAACAATGGCAAGAGTCGAGTTTTTTCCTCTATCAAAAGAAAAAAAAAAACTTTTCTTTCTTTTTTTTTGTGCTCTGTTGAAAATGCTCGTACTTTCTCTCTGTGAGCAAAAACAAAAAACAAAATCAATTGTGCCAAACATTATTCTGCTCACAATTTAAATGTATTGAGCAAGAAATCAATAAAATCACTTTCAGAGAGTGTTAGCCAATGCAGCATTAAAGTTTCTCTTTTCACTTCTATGCCTTACATGTTGGTGTAAATATATTTCTTACTTTCACTTCACTTCAAGAGAGGAACTATGATCTTCTTCTTCTTCTTCCATCTTCAACTATATTCTGAGGATTTTTGTGGTTTGGGCATTTTTCTGAAATTTCGCACATGGCATTATCCAAGTGCATCTTGGCACCCAAAGGAATGTTAGAACCGATAGGATTTACCTTGGATTACCGGTGTAAATTTACGGTCGGATCCAAATTTACACCCCTAATCCGAAAATGTCTAATAGTTTTCTGTTGCACGATGATGGGAGGGGTTTGTACTCCATGGAAAAAGATGGGAGATTTATTAATCCCACATTGTTTCAATAGCAAGTCAATGTTTGGCTTATGACCCTAGGCAAGAGGAACTTGGCTTTCCTATAGCCGTACAGCCCCTGCAGCCACGTCCAGGCTATTCTGCACATACCCCAATGCACTCTAACAGCGAAAATGAAACTGTAGGGGCTGCATGGCTGCATACGATCTTTCCTTCTTGAAGTTCAAACTTTTGGGTTGGAAGTTCTCATTTCTTACTATCTAATTTACGTGGATTGATAACAGATTCAAAGAAAAACAAGTACAATAAGAAAAATAAGCAATAAAAACCAAGTGTTCATCTTTCTATTACCGCAACCCCGTAGAAACTAAAGAATTAACAACCCAACCAGTTCAAACCACCAATGAAAGAAAACCCTAATTCCAACTTTAAAACCTGCGGAGATGACTAAAACATGAACACTGGTTTCCAGCCTCAAACTTCTTTAGATATTGTCATCAACTAAGACCAACCCAAACCCCAACACAGCTATTATTCTTCTCAATTTATAGAGGAACAGAAACCTCATCGGAGGTAGTCTTAGAGTTTAATTCATCATCGTCTCTCTCTTTCACTTCTTCAATCTTCTCAACTGCATCAAACAAGTCCAATCTCTTCTCCAAATCTTCCTCACAACAACTCAATGCAATCTTCAGAAGCTTCATCATTTCTCCCTTACCATTCTTTGTCCCTTCCATCTCAATGTCAAAAACCACTTTTGTCCACTCTTCCTTTGGAATAGAGTTAACCCAACTTGCCAAATCCGGGTCATCACTCCCCTTACCTTGCATCAGATAATTCACTGGGAGCTTACCTGTTAACATCTCTAATATTAGTGTCCCAAGACACCATACATCGCTGCTCTTCGTCACACGTCCCTCTGCCGCGTACTCCGGTGACTTGTATGCCACCATAAGTTGTGCAGCACTTTCATTGTTGATTACAGGTACTAGACCATAGTCTGTAAGAAGGGGCTCTCGAGATTCATTTAGAACCACATTGGAGGACTTGAGGTGAGCATGAGGGATACTCAAGCTAGGCAGCTCCTTATGGAGATAAGCCATGCCACTTGACACTCCTTTGATGATTTTCAGGCGGGTTGGCCAGTCGAGCCCTTGCTGGTTTTGAGTCTTGTTGCCTAAATACATAAGATAATTAGTTAGTTTCATCCAAAGTTGTTATTAAATTTACCAATTTCACAGGATTCAGAAAAATTCGAACTGATAGGTGGAATGATTCCCATGCCAGGTGTATAAGGGGGTTGTAGACTAATTGATAGTCGGTGGGACTAAACTCCCAACATTCCCCTACATGCTTGAATGGCAAGGTGCATGAGGGGGTTGTAGACTAATTGATAGTTGGTGGGACTAAACTCCCAACATTCCCCTACATGCTTGAATGGTAAGGTGCATGAGGGGATTGTAGACTAATTGATAGTTGGTGGGACTAAACTCCCAACATTCCCCTACATGCATGTATGGTAGTATGTACTGTGGATTGAAAACAGTGAAAACCAACTTTGATACCATGTTAAGTTTTTATCCTAAAAGTTCGACCTTGTAGGTGGAGGACGAATTCTATCAAACTCCCAGGTCTATAAAGGGATTATAGACTAGATGGTAGTCAATGTAAGAAAAAATTCCCGACACATGGACACTACTTAACGAAGGATCTCATGCATAATTGACAGACTAAATGGCATCCATAAATGTGACGAACCAAATGGTATGAGAATGGCTTACTGTGAAGCAGAGAAGCCAAGCTGCCATTTTCCATGAATTGAGAAACCAAGAGCTTTTCTTCTTTCCTATAGTAGTAGGCCACAAGAGGAAGTACGTTAGGGTGTCTCAATCTACCAAGTCTTCTCATATGCTCTTGAAAGTCTTCTCTGCCACCTTTGTTCATATGCCTGAACCTCTTCACAACCATAGCTTCTCCAGAAGCCAGAACAGCTTTATAAGAAGAACCAAAGGATCCACTTCCCAATACTTCAGCTGAGGCTCTAAGCAAGTCTTGCAACTCAAACCTCTCTCTGTCATCCCTCAAAAAGGTCAACTTATTTGCATTATCTGACTTCTTACTAGAGGTAGACTGATCTTGTGATCTAGTTTCCATTTGATCATCTTCAGAAGCTACAACCTTAATTGATGAGGGTCGACCCAGCCGCTCTGTTGTACGCCTCCTGCCGATTACTATGATAACTACAAAAAGAACCAGCAGGGTAGCTGCTATGGCTATCACAATGATAAATATTAGTAATGTAGTCGACATCTTATTAGCTGATGGGCAGGCCTCCTTCAAAGGTGCCCCACAAAGACCCTTGTTGCCTGCACAAGCAGTAGCTAGTGTGTCAAATACCATATACATATCTTACCGGAAGTAGATGGCTAAGAGCCTAAGAAGGAAAAAAAATTGCAAGAGAAATTGTTCAAAAATGGATTCTGTTGTGTTTGAAATGTATTCTAGATCAAGAACACATTATGAGATGACAAAAACAGTTTTTGATATGCAATCTCTATTTTGAATGATGAAATGCGTTAGAAAGCATCTGTATTCCATTCTAGAACGTGTTTATTATTTCATTCTGCGTTTTGAGCCTATAATAGAATTGCTTCCTTTTAACTTATTCTCTTCTTATTTTATAAATGTATTTTTTATTCTAAGAATAAATTTCAAAAAATGCATTCTAAAAATATATTACAAGCAAAACCTAAATATGTGTGTAGAAAAATTCAATTGCTAAGATGGTTCATTAAAATCCAATGATGAAGACATGGTTCTTCACATCATCTTGGGGAGAAGGTATTCATTACTAGAATCCATCTCTGTCTCTGACTACTTTCTACTATGACTGGTCACCTAAAAAATGTCTCCTATCTTGGTTGATAAAGACACTAGTTTGGTAGTTACCAAGTCTTCGGATGGTGCTAAGGTTGGATTTAGAAAAACCACTAGTACCTCTCATAAAAAAATTAAATAAAGAGAAGATCATTTCCCTTGAAATCCTTTAAATTTATTTGTATATGGAAATGCGGAAATCTACGTGCTCTCACATTCATATTTCAAGATTTGAAGGACAGTTGTACAGATGGGGGGACATCTTTGAACCCTTAAAGAAAGTCCTCCCTAGTCCATTATCAAATAAAATAAGAATCAGAAACAATACAAATCACCAAGCGCATATATCAACAATATCAACAATACAAATCGGAATCAATAATTCTCCAGTGCATTGGGTGCCTCAGTTATGATCTAATGGTTGGACATCACCAAGCGCATATATCAACAATACAAATCGGAATCAATAATTCGGTTTTGATGGTTTTTTGCAAACCTTAAAAGTAGAGACGTCGGACGGTTTTCTTTTCTTTTCTTTTCTTTTATGTTTTTCCTGAATTCAAATTATATTTTAGGGAAGAAGATCTCTGTTCTGGAGAGCTTGGAAATCAAAGACCAGGATTAAAGGAAGGGTAGTATCCAAACTTAGTAAAAAAATAAAAAATAAAGGGTAAGATTTTGTTCGCTTTAGAGATTGGAAACCCACAAACCACGGATACCTAATCTGCCAATCAGAAAAACATTTTATTATATTTTATTTCAAAATGATCAGATCGATAACAACTAGTCAAAACCAGATTTAAACTACAGAAAACAGATTAAGACATTTTGTCTAATCTTAGCTTTCAAAAGTAAACGTGTCACCATTTCATACATGGAAGATGGAGACTTCATCCTCCCCACATATAACTGTTTTTCGTTTTTAAAATGTGTGGAGAACATACAGCTCTTCCACTACAATGGCCTGATTTAGGACTTCATTCCTTACTATCTGCATCATAGTTTTACTAACTGTTTTTGGTCGAGGGAGAATAAAATTCAAAATCATTTTTTTATTATTTTGTAACCATATCGGTTGCATGTCGTTTATCCACTGATTGCACCACTTATTCATATCGATATCGAATGGGTTTTGGCATTGACCAATACCATTATCTGACACCAATGCCAATACCATTATCTGACACCAATATCTTGATCCTTGCTCTGAGTTTGGAATCCCTCTTCCATTCCAGCCTATATTAGATTCCTTCTTTGCAATTAATTGTAGGGTTCTTAAATCTATGAAATGAGAAGTAATGAGGGGAATATAGGAAAAAAAATTTCCTCAAGACCGGACAGTTGCCCGGTTACTTGTGCACCGATGTGGAATCTGTTTCTTTTCCGAGTTTACAAATTCCCCTTAGATTTTTAGTACTTTCTAAAATACCTTTTAACGGAAACAAGATTCCATATGGGTGAATGCTCTTACCAAAAAAAATATGGGTGAATGCAAAACCATATATATAGAACATGATGATTCGCAAGAAATTAAGTTTGAGGTTATATACTACTCTACTGACCTTCAAAATCTGCTGGACTTGCCTTGGAGAGACCTGCTGGAATGGGACCCACCAATTGATTGTTAGCCACAGTAATCTTTCTCAAGTCCTTCTGCTGAAAATCTGGAATATTTCCTTCAAACTGGTTCTCATCCAGCTTTAACTCCAAAAGCCGAGGTAACCTCGCAAGCGACGATGGAATCTTACCAGTAAATTCATTCCTTGACAAATGAAGAAACTTCAAAGAAGCCATATTTGCAAACTCATCAGGAATCTCACCATAGAATTGATTCCTTGACAGATAAACAGCTTTCAAAGCACCTAGCTTCCATATATTAGGAATTGCAGAATGGAAATTATTGTTTATCAAGCTTATATATCTTAAGGATTTCAAACCAGCTAGGGTGTCAACATCGATGGTTCCTGTTAGACCCAGACCCTCCAGTTGCAAACCATGGACATTCCCATCTATGCATCTCACACCATTCCAATTGGTTGTGCAGGGGTTAGTCTTTGCATTCCAACTGCTATCGAGTGCTGTGGTATTGATCAGAGAAGACTTGAATTTGAGAAGAATGTCTGATTCTAGTGCTGGAGACGCAGATGAGGCCGTTTGCGCCGTGAAGATTACACAGAAGAAGATGACAAGGGCTGGTAAATTATTACCAGCCATTGTCATGAATGGGTTGGAGCGCGCACAAGCGTGACTGCTATGTGCGCGCAGCAACATGGCTTTTATTCACAACTTGTGTGGGCGTCGTCGGGGCGAGGCAAGGAGGTATGAGGGGGGGGAAATGGGTTTTTGATGGCTTTTGGTTTTGAGAGAGAGAGAGAAATGAGGAGAAGGAGAGAAGGAGAGAGGGAGAGAGAGAGGTGGTGGTTGAGGAGAAAGGAGGGTGTGAAATTGTAAGGGCTAATTATAGAAAATAGTGTGGTTGGATTGAGAATAAGAGAGGTGGGATGTATGTGTATGAGTTGGATGATGATGGTGTTTCATGAGAGAAATGTAAGGCCGGCCTCTGAATTTTGTTTAAATTTAATTTGTTTATAATGTTATTTTATTGGATTTTCTCATCTATCTTATCATATCTTGTTGTTTATTTATCTATCATCTATTGCTGGGTGGTTGTTACATTAATTTTGAAGGCCTCTTGATCGATCAGTTGTCAAGAATGGCAATAATCTTAGGTACCCCGGCCTTCTGGTTGCATGACAGGTCGAACAGTCTGGGCCCCTAATAACTTGCCACCTGGTCTTTGCCAGAATCATCTCCATTCTGAGAGGCTCCACCCACCCTTTGTTATGCTCTCCCTATTTGTGGATAGGTTCATCGGTTGATGCGGTCTCGAGGTTGGGTTGTAATTTTTTTTTTTCGCTAACGAGGAACCCACTGTCCATTCAACAGGTAAATCCCAGAGTCCATGTAGATCCATCATCCACGTGTATCAGGTTAATTCAAGGTCCTTGAGAATCATCAAGTCATCAAGCCTTAAGCCTTGTGTACGTGAGTGGTCTCAAAAGATGAAAATGATCTTCCTAAAGCATGATTTCTTTTCAACCGAGCTATCCGTTGAGGTTAATCTTGAGTGTGGCAATTTTCTCTCAACTTCTTCTTCTTCTTCTTCTTCTTCTTCTTCTTCTTATCTGCGCTTATTGAATATAATCTTACTCATCCAAGATATTTATTTATTAGGACGTGGTATCCAAGGAATTTAGAGCATAATTTGTCTAAATTCAAGGATGAGAATTTGGCCAGATTGTTGTACACGCTAATGACACAGTCCTCCTAGAAAAGGTATCAGCAATGTTATTTTTCTCCCTAGAAATAAAAGTGAAAATATAACTTCTAAAATACGTTTGAAGGTGGACAATATCTTCAAAGATCCCATTGCACTGAAACACTAAAGTCCCTGGCTTCCCGAGTAGATAATCCACAACTTACTAATTATCAGATTCCAGAATCAAAAGCTCCACCCCTTCATTGATTGCTACCAGTAGAGTGGCTCGAATAGCCAAGGCTTCTCCAATAATAGAGAGAGGAAAACAAGAAGGTTCAAAGATAGAGAAGAGAGGTATACCCCCAGTGATCATATACTGTTGTAACTAATTAAGAAGAATTAACGTAATGAGTCAAGACTTATCTTCTTTTGAATCAGAAATTTGAAATCTGTCCACTTGATGAAGCAACACGAAGAAGTTGATGAAGTAACGAGAACAAGTATAGAGTTGAGTCGTATCGGAATACTCTCCTTAAGGTTTTTAGATGCCCCTTATAAGTGCAATCCGGGTTTTCGTACTTTTATACCTCCAAGATAAAACAACTCTCAAATCACATAAGGTTGCACACTTAAATGTGATTACAAAGAGAGTAAGAAAGCAATGCTCACAAAGTCTAAAAATAGAATGAAAAGTAGAGAGTTTTTTCTTTTGAAAAACATTAACGTAGAATTGAAATGGGTAGAGTGTTTATAGAATGCAAATACCTCTTCATCACCTCTCTTTGTGAATACATACCTTTTTCTATGAAAGAGGTGTCTCTTCACATGCCTATATGTGAATAGGTGTCTATTATGCATAGGTACCTTTACTAGAATAGGTACTAACCAAAAAGGTACCAACTTTGAGATTCACAACTCTACCAAAAATAAATTCAAAAATCAAAACCTTGGAGGGACACGAACATCAAACCAAAAGAGATAAAAAATAAAAATTTACTTTTATTAGAAACTTACATTATATATATAATATTCGATTATTAAATACAACAATTCCCCCACAAGTTTCGATAAAAGCAATAAGAGCAAGAATAACTTAATGAGCATTTGAAACGCAGTAGGACACATTATCGCTGGTGTCTTTCAAACTTGAACCTACACTAGGTCTGATGAACTATGCTACAGAGTACGGGTGAAGTCACACTCCTTGAACCTTTCCTCAGCAGTGTAGCCAACTAGTTCACCATCCATATCCTACTAGTAGACCTTCTCTACATCCCTATAATAATAATGGACATTTTAAAACCGGCCTTGTCCCCTATCTTGGTCTCATAGATGTTTAGAGAATTCGCCTATAAAATTCTCATCGGTAGGCGGCCTCACCTCCTACATCCACTTAGGTCAGCCCATAGTGTGCACCACAGTTAACACACCCCCATATTTCATGAGATCCGGCTTATTAAGAGTTATTACTCAGCCTCTTTTCATTGTGGTGATACTACTTTCTCATCTACCTAGAATGAGCCAAATTGTAGTAGTATTTATCAAGTCATCCAGTGACTTAGTTTTTACCCTTTGAACCTAATTCAGAATAAACCTCTTCACATAGGTTGAGTGTCCATCACATGACTTATGTCACAGGTCTTAAGCTCATTCTTTTAGAAGACTCATGTATGATGCTTGTAGGCAGAGGCTTTGTGAACATATCTACCAGATTTCCTTCTGACCTCACAAAATCGATAGCTGTCGTTCCTTCATTTATATATTGCCTAACAAGATTGTGTCTTAACCGGATGTGTCTCCGTTTATCGTTGTATACTTTGCTTTTAGCTTTTGCAATTGCTCCTTGACTATCACAATGCAAGGATATAGAAGGCACTGGCTTTGGCCACAATGGTATATCTGCTACCAAATTTCGAAGCCATTTAGCTTCAGTTCCGACCTTCTCTAAAGCCACAAATTCTGCTTTCATGGTAGAGCTTGTACCACAGGATTGTTTTACTGATTTCCAAGAAATTGCTCCACCTCCTAGTGTAAAAACATATCCACTAGTTGCTAATGATTCATTTGTATCTGAAATCCAATTAGCATCACAATATCCTTCTAGTACAGTCGGGTTTCCATTATAGTGTAGAGCATAATTTATTGTACCCTTCAAATACCTTAGTAGTCTGTTAAAGACATTTATAGCATAGAGCATAATTTATTGTACCTTTCAAATACCTTAGTTTGATACAAAAGATTTAGGTGAGACTGATGTGATTCTTGGCATTAAGATCATCAGAGAAGAAAATGAGATTATATTATCTCAGGCCCACTATGTTGAGAACATGCTTAAAAAGTGTGGTTACTATGATGTTCAACCTATTAAAACACCTTTGGATGTTGGATGTCACTTAAAGAAATATGTGGGTGAAACAGTTTCTCAAAAGAGATATTATCAAATAATCGGTTTGGTTTCATATTTGATGAACTGTACCAGGCCTGATATGCATTGGCAATAGGGAAGTTGAGTCAATACACTCATAATCCTAGTACAAAACATTGGAATACCTTAGACAGACTACTAAGGTATTTGAAGGGTACAATAAATTATGCTCTACACTATAATGGAAACCCGACTATACTAGAAGGATATTGTGACGTTAATAGACTCAACTTCCCTATTGCCAATGCAATATCAGGCCTCGTACAGTTCATCAAATATGAAATCAAATCGATTATTTGAGAATATCTCTTTTGAGAAACTGCTTCTGTAAGACCCGTATCAAACTAATCCGGTCTTACCACCTTGAACCATGTCTACCCATCATGGTCGAGCCAAATGGATCAAGTGCGTGAGGGAGATCACGATCCCAAGTATTAAACTGACCCAAAAACACTAAAAATAGGGCGAGGTCGCATACCCTGCAAGGTAGGGTCGGACCCCCCCAGTATAAAAGTCAGACCCTGAGTTTTTAACCGGGGGTCAGAAATTTTACAAACAGGGGTCGACGGGATCTCTGACCCCTTCATTGACCCCCAGTCTGCCGACAGAAACCGTGATTTGGAAACTTTCCAAATTTCAATGGGATTCTTTCCTAATCTTAATGGGACTTATTTTTGGAGTTTCTACTCTATAAATAGGATGTCCCTAGGCCTCTTTCACTCCTTTTAGAACCCTAATTGGATTGAGAGAAAGAGAAGAGAAGGAAAATGGAGAAGAAAATCAAAGAGAAGGCTTCAGAGAGACAAGCCTAATTCTCAGGTATGGGTACTATCTCCATGTAATTCTATAGACCTTAGAATGGATAGTGAAGAGGGAATGATCTAGGAGAAACCCAAATCATCCATCCATGGTTAGGTTTTCATGGAAAACCATGGGAGAAATCATAAAAACCATATAGGTAAATGAACTACGGTTCTAGACCATAGAACATGTGTGGAATGGATTGTAGAAGCAAGCCATAGGACCCCAAACACGAAGGAATGGACTGAAGGATGAAAATTTGATGAAACCCACAGGGGGTCGCACGGGGGGTCGATGGCCAATCGACCCTACCAGACCCTAACAATCGACCCCCAGTGTTTGGGAAGTCTAGACTGTGGGTGGTCGCACCCAGGGTCGATGGAACCTCCGACCCTGGCATCGACCCTCAGTTAACAGCATGCTTTTTAAAATCAGAATTAATTCTAATTAAATTCTATCGACTTGATTAGGTCTTCTAGTGATATAATATCGATATATAGTTGATTCTTAAAGCTTGAAAGAGGACCTACGATCAAGTAAAGGTGAGGGAACAACACCTAAACTAATTGGTTAATAATAAATTGTTTTACTCTTGAGTCCAATGCCATGATTGATTTTATGCGTGTATGATTGTTATGTGCATTCAACATGTCATCCAATATTTCTATTATTATTGTTCATGCATATTTAATTATTGTTTATAGCATGATGATGATGATGATGATAGGAATAGGCATGTGGATGTATGTGTGTGGTTGGTGTGCTTGATGCGAGCGAGTATCAAGGGGAGGTGTCGTAAGCGGGGCCTCAGCACTCTAGCTCTATCTCTAACTCAAGTCTTGTTCACTGACATCGTCGTATCGTCATTACCTTAGCAGAACTATTACGTCGTAGGGTATGAGGGGAAGTGGTCTCGGACCGTATAGTCTCTGACTCTATCGGGGGGCTTTAGCCCTATCTCTATGGATGTATTGAGGGATGCTGGGGTGAGGCCTTGGATACACTGATTGGCATTAGGATTGGTTAGTTGCGAGCCCAGTTTGCGAGCCCTCGCCAGCAGGGGCTTACGTGTTGGTATGGGCAACGGGTACAGCAATAAACGTGACCTTTGCGTATACATTGTCCATGGTGGGTGCATGTGGGTCGACAATAAACGTTACCTTTGGGCGGCTTCACACACTCGTGTATAGAGATGCGGCGTCAATAAACGTGACCTTTGGCCACCTATCATTTCTATAGCATATTGCAAACTTATTTACCAGACCAAAGATATGAATTGAATGCATGCATATGTTTGTTGCATTATTTTATTTGCTCACTGAACCATGATGTGTGCTCACCCTCTCGACGTCGAATATTTTTAGTTGATGATGCAGGTACTACAGTTAAAGATTATATGAATGCTCCGGTGTATGCGCGTATTGCTGCAATGGAAGCTGAAGACTTGGAGGATATGCATGACCCCTCATGCGAGTGCAACTCATGCGTATTCTATAAGAATTTTATTTGAATTTATAAAAAGATGTAATTGATATTTTATTTATTTATGTCTCAGTTGATACAACAATAACTTGATATTTTAAATTATGATTATTATATTTAGAGTTCTCAGTTCATTTACCATAAGACTTTCGCTATTATGTATTTATTCTAATTATGGTTGTGGATGTGCATGATTTTATTTTTAATGGATACCGTCTATTAGAGTTCCTGGTTGAACCGTTGATTTATTAGCGGTTCATTACACCGTTCTGAATGGTGCAGAATTGGGGTGTGACAGCTTCACCCACATATTTCTTTAAATGGCATCCAACATCCAAAGGTGTTTTAATAGGTTGAACATCATAGTAACCATACTTTTTAAGCATGTTCTCAACATAGTGGGCCTGAGATAATATAATCTCACTTTCTTTTCTGATGATCTTAATGCCAAGAATCACATCTGTCTCACCTAAATCTTTTGTATCAAACTTACACATTAAAAGATTTTTAGTTTGCTTAACAATTTTTAAGTTTGTTCCCATGACCAACATATCATCCATATAAAGTATAATGAAGACACATTTTCCTTGATGAAACTTACTACATAAACATCTTTCTGAATCATTTACATGGAACCTACTTGACAAAAGTACTGAATTTAATTTTTCATACCACTGTTTTGGGGCTTGTTTGAGTCCATATAAAGATTTTACAAGTTTACATACCTTGAGTTCCTTTCTAGGTACAATACAACCTTTCGGTTGTTTTATATATATTTCTTCCTCTAAATTACCATTTAGAAATGCTGTTTTCACACCCATTTGGTGTATTACCAACTTATATATAGATGTTATAGCAATCATAATCCTAATAGCAATGATTCTAGCTACTGGTGCAAAAGTGTCAAAATAATCAAGGTCTTTCTTTTGTCTAAAAACTTTTACAATAAGTCTAGCTTTAAATTTATCGATAGATCCATCTGCTTTCAGTTTCTTGCGAAATATCCATTTTGTGTCTAACACTTTAAAACCTTGAGGAAAATTTACTAATTCCCAAGTATGATTAGAAACAATTGAGTCTAGTTCACTTTTAATGGCCTCTTTCCAAAAAATGGCATCTGGAGATATAACAGCCTCTACGTAAGTAAAAAGATCTTTGTCTATAAGATAAACAAGCCAATCATTTCCTTGATATGTGGCCTTTTTCTGTCTTTTACTTTTTCTAATATGACTTCCATCATCAGGGATTGATGTGCTAGATCCTTCAGGTATGTTAATACTATTTCTTGATATTTCTTTATCTAATACGAATTCATCACCATTTACCTTATTATATAGTAAACCTAATTTATAAGAAAAATATTTTCAAAAAACTCTGCATCTCTAGACTCAATTATAGAATTTTCTTCATACACACCATCTATGGATTTAATAACTATAAACCAATAAGCTGTGCTATGGGTTGCATATCCTATAAATATACAATCACAAGTTTTAGGACCTATTTTTCTATTCTTAGGTTCAAGTATTAATACCTTTGCCAAACAACCCCATGTCTTCAAGTATTTTAAACTTGGTTTGTGTTCATACCATAATCAAAAGGTATTCTTCCAGTCTTTTTATGAAGTACTCTATTAAGTATATAACAAGCCGAAAAAATAGCCTCCCCCCACATGTCACGTGGTGCTCTCGAACTTATAAGCATTGCATTCATCATCTCTTTTAAAGTTCGATTTTTTTCTTTCAGCCTCCCCCATTAGACTCAGGTTGATAAGGGGTTGTCACCTCATGTATAATTCCATTTTCTTTGCAAAATTTTATGATATTTGAAGTTCCATATTCTATACCTCTATCATTTCTTAGTCTCTTAATTTTTCTTCCTATTTGATTCTCAACTTGTGCTTTAAAAGACATAAAAATATTTTTAGTTTCATCCTTAGACTTAAAGAGATAAATCCAAGTGAATCTAGAATAATCATCAATAAATGTTATAACATATTTTTTTTCACCTCTTGATTCATATGATTGAAATCACATAAGTCACTATGTATTAAATTGAGAATACCACTTTGTCTTTCCACGGATTTGTAAGGCTTTTTGATAAATTTAGCCTCTACACAAATGGGACATTTGTTTAAAGAGGATTCGAACTTAGTATTTATGAGACCTAAATTACATAATTTAGTGATATATGATGCATTACAGTGCCCTATCTACCATGCCACAGATCATAAGATTCAACAAAATAAATAGATGAAGCACTAGGCTCGTCTTTTATTAATTCAGCAACACTTAATACAAATAAATCATCATTAAGATAACCTTTACCAACAAACACATCATTTTTTTATGAGAACATATTTATTTGACTCAAATGACATCTTCATCCCGGCTTTGTTGAGTAATGATCCCGAAACCAGATTACATCGGATCTCTGGCACATGAAGAACATCCTTTAAGACTAACGTCTTCCCCAAAGTAAGCTTCAAAGTAATTTGCCCCTTGCCAACCACACTTGAAGTTTGAGAGTTTCCCATGAAAACTTTCTCCTTGGAGTCAATAATGGTATACTTAAATAAAGAATTTTAGTCTCCGCATATGTGCCTAGTAGCACCAGTGTCAAATACCCAATTCACTGGGTTATTAACTAAATGTACTTCCATGAGCATAGCAGCAAAAATGTCAACCTCAATGAGATTTGCCCTCGCTTTATCATAATTCTTCATTTTTCGGCAATCCTTCTTGAAGTGACCCGGTATACCGCAAAAGAAACAATTGCTCTTCTTCTTTTTGAACTCCTTGTCTTTCTTAACATGAAATCCATTTTTAAACTTTTTAGTTTCAATAATATTGGTTTTGAGTTGGTCAAACTCCTCGCCCTTGGCAACTTTGTCTTTAACATGGTTCCGTTCTTCAATTTTAATCCGAACTACAACTTGTTCGAAAGTCCATTCCTTCCTCTTATGCTTCATATCAAGTTTGAATGAATCCCAAGAGGTTGGAAGTTTTTCAATCAAAGCACTAGTCACAAAAGCATCGGGAAGTATCATATTTTCTTTAGCCAATTTTCCAACTAATATTTGAAACTTGTCAATTTGAGATGAAATGCTCTCTCCATCATGCATATTAAATTTCAGAAAATTACCAACAACATACTTCTTAGTTCCAGCATCTTCTATGTAAGACCCGTATCGAACTAACCGGTCTTACCACCTTTGTACCAGGTCTACCTATCATGGTCGAGCCAAATGGACCAAGTGCGTGAAGGAAATAGCGAAATCAGGTACTAAACTGACCCAAAAATAGTTAATTGGAGGGTAGGGTCGCATACCTAGATAGGCAGGGTCAACCCCCCCCCCCACTAAGAAGTCAGACCCCTGATATTTTAACTGGGGGTCGGAAAACTTAGAACTGGGGGTCGACGGGACCTCCGACCCCCTCATCGACCCCCTATTTGCCGATAGAAATCGAAAATAGGAAACTTTCCAAATTTCATTGGGATTCCTTCCTAATCTCAATGGGACTTATTTTGTGAGATTCTACTCTATAAATAGGACGTCCCTAAGCCTCTTTCACTCCTTTTGAAACCCTAATAGAAAGTGAGAGAAAGAGAAGAGAAGGAGAAGAGAAGAAAAGTTGGAGAAGAAGACCAAAGTGAAGAATTCAGAGAAACCTCTGAATCTCAGCAAAACCTAAGGTATGGGTACGTTTCCATTGATGATCTAAGACCTTAGAATAGTTCATGAAGAGGGTATGGTCTAGGAGAAACCCAAATTATACATCCATGGGAAGATTTCAATGAAATCCATGGAGAAATCATGGTAGGCAAAGTAAGGAAGAAACCAAGAGTTCTAAGCCATAGAACAAGCATAGAATGGATTGTGGAAGTAAGCTATAGGACCCAAACATGAAAGAAGGGACTGTAGAATGATATTTTCAACTCAACCCACGGGGGGTCGCACGTGGGGTCGATTGGGAATCGACCCTACCAGACCACAGGATCGACCCCCAGTATTCGGGAAGTCCAGGAAAGGGGTGGTCGCACCCAGGGTCGATGGAACATCCGACCCTGGCATCGACCCTACCCTGGGGGTCACAGTAAACTGCTACCCTAACTGCGACCCACCCTGCGACCCTCGCTTAAAAACAAGCCTAAAATTGTTGAAATGACTTCTAACTAAAATCTATCGACTTGTTAGGTTTTTCTATTGATATAAAAGTGGTTTTTAAAGCTTGAAGAGGATCTACATTCAAGTAAAGGTAAGGGAACAAGACCTAAACTAATTGGCTAATAATAAACTGTTTTTATTTTCTTGAGTCCAATGCCATGACTGATTCTATGCGTATATGCTTGTAATGTGCATTCAACATGTCATCTAATATTTCTGCTATTAATGTTCATGCATATTTAATTCTATTTTATTTATAACATGATGATGATGATGATGATAGGAATAGACATGTGAATGTATGTGTGTGGTTAGTGTGCTTGATGCAAGTGAAGTATCAGGGGGGACGTGACATTGTGGTTCAGCCTGGTTACTAGACTTTAGCTCTATCTCTACTCAAGTCTTGTCCACTGACATCGTCGTATCGCCATTACCTTAGCAGAACTATTACGTCGTAGGGTATCAGGGGAGGTGGTCTTGGACCGTGTAGTCTTCGACTTTATCGGGGGGCCTTAGCTCTATCTCTATAGACGTATTGAGGGATCCTGGGGTGAGGCCTTAGGTACACTGTTTGACAATAGGATTGGTTAGTTGCGAGCCCAGTTTGTAAATCCTCGTCAGCAGGGGCTTACGTGTTGGTATGGGTAGAGTATCAGGGGAAGTGTGATGCGGTGTGGTCCTAAGCACTTTAGCTCTATCTCTATTCCATAGTGAGTGCATGTGGGACGACAATAAACGTTAACTTTTGGGCGGCTTCACACTCTCGTGTATAGAGGTGAGGCAGCCACCGAACCTTTCTATAGCACATTGCAAACTTATAAACCAGACCATAGATATGAATTGAATGTATGCATATGTTTGTTGCATTGTTTTGTTTGCTCACTGAGCCGTGATGTGTGCTCACCCTTTTCGACGTTGAATATTTTTAGTTGATGATGCAGGTACCACAGTGGAAGACTATATGAATGCTTCTGCGTACGGGCACGTTGCTGCGATGGAAGCTGAAGACTTAGTGGAAACGCATGACTCCTCATGCGAGTGCAACTCATGCGTTTTCGATTAGATTTTCATTTGAATTACTAAGGAAATGTAATTGATATTTTATTTACTTATGTCTCGGTTGATATAACATAACTTGATATTTTATTATTGATTATCACAGTTAGATTTCTCAGTTCATTTAATATTAAGACTTTCGCTATTGTGTATTTATTCTAATTATGGTTGTGGATGTGTATGGTTTAGTTTACATGGACACAACCTATTAGAGATCCTGGTTGAACCGTTGATTTATTAGCGGTTCATCACACCATTCTGAATAGTGTAGAATTGGGGTGTGACAATCTTGAGCATACTTCTTATGTAAGACCCGCACCCTACTAACTTGGTCTAACAGTGTCGTCCCAGGTCTTTCCATCATTCCTGGACCAAGTGGACTGAGCGTGTGAAGATAAATCACAAACCAGGTATGAGAATCGAGTTAAAAACACTAAAAACATACCTAAGGTCTCATGCCTGGGTAGGTATGGTCGACCATTAGGACAGGAACCAAAAATCTCAAATCCAGAACCCCACAGTTGATGATTTCGACCCTACGGTCGACAATTTATGCGATCGTATAATCGACCGTGAGAACCCACATCAGACTCCGAGTTTTGAAAACTTTCCTAAACTAAGGGATTGCTTTCCTAATTGAAAAAGGACTCTATATATAGAGTTTTCTTCTATATAAAGGACGTACCTCAGCCCTTTTTCACTCTTTTAGAACATTAGTAAACCCTAGAGAAAGAAAAGGAAGAGAAAAAAGAGAAGGAGAAGAAGAAAAAGCTAAGGAGAAGAATTTGCTGAGAAGGGATTGGCTCTCTATCACAGGCCAAGGTATGAAACGAATCTCTGGAGATATAAACTCTAAGGAATAAGACTTCTATGGAAGATAGGCAATATCCACCTATTATGATCTATGTAATTTCCTTGAGAAAATCCCAAGGAGAACCATGAGGAGTGAATTTGATGATTAGGGTTGATAAGAAATTACTAATGATGGCCATAGGATGACCTTAGAATAAACCCCATTGAAGAACAGAATAATTGACCCAGGAAGAACTCGAATTTCAAGTAGACTGTGATCAGAAATCACAAGGTCGCAGCTACGGTCGACCATAGCATGACCAGTATGACCAAAAGATCGACCATAGGCATTCGGAAAGATTTCAAAAATCATGTAGTCGCAGCTACAGTCGCACCATATGCGACAGTAGGGTATCCACCATAGACAGTAAGGTCGATACAGCATGAGACCATAGGACTAATCAGACACCTATCAGTGCTCTGTTTTGATTTTCGACTACTGTAACATGTCACATATGAACCCTAACTTAAATTCATATAACTTTTAGGTTGTTAAATCAATTCAAAGAGAATTTTAAGGCTTGGAAAGACATCGAGAATTGCTAACAGGTGAGGGAACAAAATCTAAACTAATTGGATAATAACAAACTATTTATTTTTATTGAGTCCAATGCCATGATTGATTCTATGCTTGTATGCTTGTAATATGCATCTCATATATCATCCAATATTCTTGCTATTACTGTTCATGCATATTTAATTCTGTTTATTTATAATATGATGATCATGATGATGATAGGAATAGACATGTGAATGTATGTGTATGGTTGGTGTATTGGATGCGAGTGGAGCATCAGGGGAGGACGTGGCATGGTGGTCTTCAACCTCGTCACCAGACTCTAGCTCTATCTCTACTCAAGTCTTGCCCACTAACATCGTCGTATAGCCATTACCTTAGCAGAACTATTACGTCGTAGGACATCAGGGGAGGTGGTCTCGGACCGTGTGGTCTCTGACCCGATAGGGGCCTTAGCTCTATCTCTATGGATGTATTGAGGGATGTTGGGATGAGGCCTTGGATACACTGTTTGGCATTAGGATTGGTTAGTTGCGAGCCCAGTTTACAAGTCTTCGCCAATAAGGGCTTACGTGTTGGTATGGGTAGGGCATCAGGGAAAATATTAGTGGTTTTGATCCAGACACTTTAGCTCTATCTCTATTCCATGGTGGGTGCATGTAGGACGGTAATGGTGTTTGAACCATTGGGTGGATTCACACACTCGTGTATAGAGGTGCGACGGCCACCAAACCTTTCTATAGCACATTGCAAACTTATTAACCAAACCAAAGATATTAATTGAATGCATGCATATGTTTGTTGCATTGTTTTGTTTACTCACTGAGCCGTGATGTGTGCTCACCCTTTCGACGTCGAATATTTTTAGTTGATGATGCAGGTCCTACTGTTGAAGAATATATGAATGCGCCGACGTATGGACACGTTACTACGATGGATGTAGAAGCTGAAGAAGACACGCATGATTTATCATGCGAGTGCAACCAATGTGTTTTTGCTTAAGTTTAGTTATAATTTGAACATCGGATATGTAATTGATTATTTATTTTTATGTCTTGTGGTTTGAAGATAATTGGATTAAATATTTATTTATCACTGTTAGACTCTCAATTCATTATCTGTAAGACTTTTGCTTATTTGTTTATTATCTCTGATTATTAATATGGAATGTGTGTGTGGTTTGATATGATGGGTACGAATCCTGGGTGAACCGTTGATTTATTAGCAGTTCATCACACCATTCTGGTTAGACCAGAATTGGGGTATGACAACTTGGTATCAGAGTATCTCAGGTTCTACCCATTGACCTAACTACTTCCACATGAGTCATGAACTCAGTTAGGATAAAATTAAAAATTGTAATAAGAACACACCATAAGCACCTGTGTTGTATGAGACATAAACTAAGAAAGAGAATAATGCACATATGTAACGGGAAAACTAATTTTATATATATATATATATATATGAGAATAAGACAAGTGTACATCAAATTCAGAGTACAGTCCACAATCCAGACAGTTACTCTGTAGTATAAAAGGAAATAAAATATAATGGCAATCATGGAGTTGGAGGTGCTGGAGGAGGAGGTGCCTCACGATCTCTATCATAGTCCTCAGCATATACTCTCGCCAGCCAGGCCACCTGTGTTTGAGTCGCTCGGAGACTAGCTGTCAGATCCACTACCCGGTGGTCCGTAGAGCGTTGGGCATCTAGAAGTTCTCTTACTCTCTAATCAGTCACGCGCTGAGCCTCTCTAATCTCATGTAACAGTCCCATCATGTCATCTGGTAGTGGGCGTGAAAGACCAGCAGAATGAGAAGCCCTAGAAGGGCCAGCTCCAATAGAATGCTGTGGCGATGGAGGAGGGATGGCATCCACATTCATGTACATTCGATCATTATCCTCCTCATCACCACCCTCATATGCCTCTGTTGCTACCTCTGCTGCTGCCGCCTTTGCATCTGCTGTCGCTACCCGAGTGGGAGGACGTCTCATAGAATTCATCTCATCATTACTAACCTGTATCTCTCTCATGCCCATCCTACTGATGGCCTCCTAATCAAGGTCAGCTGAGAAGGTGTCCTCAAGGATCCTCACATCCACTAGGTCCACCTGTAGACGAGCGAGCAAGGTGGAGATCACCCGCCCATAGGGCAAGTTACCTCTCTAGTCAGGCAATGTAGCTCGGTGCATAGTCCAGAGAATAATGTATGGGAGACAGACAGGCTACCTAGTACAGATACAGTATAGCAGGTACTGAGTCAGCTATGAGATCATCTCATAATGTACGCCCTGGGGAATCAGATTATGCTGGATAATCTTGCAGTAGACACGTGGCTCTGGACGCAGGTTGACTGCTTTTATCTCCCAGCGGTCATCCCGAAGAATCTGACTATCTATTTCTGCACGCATCTGTGTAGACAGAATTGTGGCTCTCTGGGTGCACAGTAAACCAACTGTCCAACATTGGAGATACCTAAGAGATCAACCAACTCCTGGCAGTTGAAAGAAATCAGAACCCCTTTCACCCAACTGGTAATCCGAAGCTCTCTGCCCCTCTCCACATTCTCTCGGTCTCCCTCCACCTGAAGGTGATAGTAAAACTGCTTAACCAAGTCCGGGCGAGTGCAAGCCTCATATAGGATCACTGAAAGCTAACCCATATCGCCAAATGCCCTCTCCACATCAAACAGGGCTAAGTGGGCTAAGTTCACGCATCGACCCCCTTCAACTTTCTTTCGCTCAAATTAAGGATATCACACCTCTGCTTTAACAGACCTGAAGCGTCGTGGGCCATGAACTCGAGGAACCTTAGTGTGAACCATGATAACTGCAAGAGAAGAAAATAAGAAAACAAGTTAGAAAAATTTAACAGCATAACTATGTAAAATGGAAAAACCCCACTTTTTATCCAAACATTTGAGCCGGAGGACTTACATAGGCCCCAAACCATCCTGCAATGCATATTAAATCAAAAATTTTAACTAGGTAGGTTGTATTTGAAAATTTTTGACAATTGGGCAAAAACCCCAAATTTTAGGTCAAAAATGGAAATTTCAAAATTTTTACCAAACCAACCGATGAAACTCAAATTTTCTTGAGGGCTTTCATCCATTGGGTGGCCAATAGCAAAAGCCCCCAATAAAAATCGAATTTTTACGATCAAAAAAATATTAATTAGAAGAAAACCCTACAAATGGCAAAAATCCTAGGTATGAAAGCTTAAAAATGGAAGAGAGTCAAGAACAAAACTTATGGAACGGAATGTAGGTCGTAGATCGAAGGAAAAATCACCAAGTTTGTATGGTCGACACTGTAGCAACTCACTGATGGCGAGTTAAGTAGAGACAGTAGGAAGAAGAAGGAGAAATGAGAGGGAAACTAATAGGTTTTTAAAAACTGATTTTGGATCTTACGGTCGTACAATTCGACCAAAACCATCGACCATATGATCAACCGTATGATCGACCATAGGGTCTCGGTAAGTTGCCAGGGATTTGATGGTCGCACCTATGGTGGCACAACATGCGACTGTAGGCCATCGACCATATGAGCTACTGTTATCTGCATTTTGATTCTTTTTGAACTTTTGCCTATTGATTTTGTTTTTCTCTTGCCTTCCATTGTGAGACTAACCCAATACTACCATCATATCTTGTCTCACATGTACAGCCTTTCCAAGTACCATTCAACCAAGAGTTTAAATGGATGGACGCAGAGTAAGTAGAAGGAAACAAAATGCAAACCCATCTCCACCACCTATGAAGACTAATGACAATGAAGGTCAGCAAGGACAGGAAAGAAATATTGGAACTCAAAATGCTACACCTCAGAATGTGCACACCCAAGCCAACCCAACCAACCTACCTGCACCACCTACAGATTTGGCTACTGCGGTGATGAATTTAGCATAACAATTGCAGCAAATACAGCAAGTGCAAGCCAACATACAAGCTGCTATGGGAATTGCTTTCCTAGTTGCAAACACAACACCTCTACCTGCAAGACATGCTAGTACTGCACCTGGTGGTAGCAACACTGTACCTCAAGAACCGCAAACACCAGCAGTACAAGGCCAAGTGCAAAACCCTGAAGCACTGCAAGGCGGGTATAACCAAGGAAATTATCAGTACCAACCGCCTATGTATGGAGCATATGTACAGTATCAGCTTGATCACTCCAGACTAATCGAGCGTTTCCTAAAGTTAAAGCAGAAGTAATTTACAGGTAAGCCATTAGATCAGTTATGGCCAGCTCACTGGATCGATGAAATGGAAAGAAACTTTATGATGATGACTATAAATGAAGAAGAGAAGGTATTATGTGCCACATTTATGTTGAAAGGTGACTCACACCACTGTTGGAAATCTACTCGGAGTTATCTGTTGACAAAGCACGCCCAACTGACCTGGGCCATCTGTAAAGAAGCTTTCTTCGAGAAGTATTTTCCCAGGAGTTTCAGAGATCAAATGGAAAAGGAGTTTCTGAGTCTATATCAGGGACAGATGACTGTAGACGCATATCAACAACGTTATAAAGAACTGTTTTTCTTTGCTCCCTCTAGCATGCAGGAGGAAAATACCAAAATCTGAAGGTTCGTCATGGGACTTAGGAGAAGCATCCATGAGCATGAATTGGGACTGAAAAAGAAGATTTATAACGAAGTTGTACAGATTGCTCGAGTACTAGAATCGAGCCAGAGGGAAAGTTATTTTGCTCAGAACAGAGGGAACTCAAAGACATTTAAACCCTTCCATACTCAAGGCTTCAATACTACAGCCAAGACTACTCAGACAGCCCAACTTCAATAGAAGCAAAGTAATGCTGGAGTCAAATGCTTTAATTGCAATCAAGTAGGACATTATTCAAGAGAGTGTCCTAAACCAAGGAAGCAACTACAGCAAGGAAAGGTTTATGCAATTACATCTGAGGATGACGTCGCATCGCTTGATGTGGTCACAAGTATAACTTAAATTGTTCATTTTGTACTACCTTGTGTAAGCATGTAGACTAAATTAAATCAAATCACAGGTATCGTTTCTATTAATGGCTTACCCGCCAGAGTACTCTTTGATTCTGGAGCTACTCATTCTTTTATATCTATGTCGTTTAGAAAGAAGTTAAATCTATCCCTCAGACCTTTAGACTACAAACTGCTTGTACGATCACCTATGGGATTAGAAGTGGAACTAAACAAAGGTTATGGACCATGTCCAGTTCTTATCAGCGAGAAGATTTTGGATGCAACCTTAATTCAACTTGAGATGGCAGACTTTGACGTTGTCTTGGAAATAGATTGGTTAGTTCGGCACTCTGCAAACCTATTATGTGTAGAAAAGAAATTGGCATTTAAAGACAAGGAAGGAGCAGAGTTTAGTTTTGCAGGAACCAAACTTCCCCGTAAACAAAAATTCATTCTCTCTGCATTGAAGGCTAGAAAATGCCTCGAGAAAGGAGGAATTGGGTATCTAGTATCTGTGGTCGACCTCACCAAGGAAGCACCACGAATGGAGGATATTGAAGTTATGCATGAATTTCTAAATATATTTCCTGAGGAACTACCAGGACTATCACCCAATCGTGCGACAGAGTTCGTTATAGATCTTATACCCGGAGTCGCACCAGTATCGAAAGCATCCTACCGAATGGCTCCTACTGAACTGAAGGTACAATTATAAGAATTACTGGACAAGGGTTATATTAGACCCAGCATATCACCATGGGGAGCGCCAGTATTGTTTGTAAAAAAATAAGGACGATAGCGTTCGAATGTGTATAGATTATCGAGGATTGAATAAACTTACAATCAAGAATCGGTACCGTTGCCTCGGATCGATGACTTGTTCGATCAGTTGCAAGGTGCCAAAGTGTTCTCCAAAATTGATCTTTGGTCAGGATACCATCAGTTGAAGATTAAGGAAAGTGATATTCCAAAGATAGCATTGTAAGACCCGTATCGAACTAACCGGTCTTACCACCTCGTACCAGGTTTACCTATTATGGTCGAGCCAAATGGACCAAGTGCGTGAAGGAAATTGCAAGACCAGGTATGGAATTGACCCAAAAATAGTAAAATAGAGGGTAGGGTCGCATACCTAAACAGGTAGGGTCAACCCCACCCAAATCAGAAGTCAGACCCATGACTTTTAGTCCTAGGGTTGGACAACTGAAACCCTAGGGTCGACGGGATCTGCGACCCTAGCATCGACCCTAGGATCACCGCCAGAAATTGTAAATAGGAAACTTTCCTAAATTCAAGGGGATTCTTTTCTAATCTCAATGGGACTTATTTTGGGAGGTTTTCCTCTATAAATAGGACATCCCTTAGCCTCTTTCACTCTTTTTGAAACCCTAATTGAAGGTGAGAGAAAGAGAAGAAAAGGAGAAGAGAAGGAGAGTTGGAGAAGAAGACTATAGAGAAGAAATTCAGAGAAATCTCTGAATCTCAGCAGACCTCAGGTATGGATATGTTTTCCATGAATGGTTTAAGACCTTAGAATAGTTCATGAAGAGGGTATGATCTAGGAGAAATCCAAATCATCCATCCATGGAAAGATTTCAATGAAATCCATGGAGGGAATCATGGTAAACAAAGTAGGTGTTTAACTTGGAGTTTTAAGCCATAGAACAAGCATAGAATGGACTATGGAAGTAAGCCAAAGGACCCAAACATGAAAAAAGAGACTGTGGAATGAAAGGTCGACCTAAACCACGTGCGGTCGCACGTAGGGTCGATTGGGAACCGACCCTACCAGACCACAGGATCGACCCCAAGCTCTCAGGAAGTCTAGGGAAGCTGCGGTCGCACCTAGGATCGATGGGACAACCGACCCTAGCATCGACCCTATACCCTGGGGTGGCATAAACCTGCAACCCAACCTGCGACCCATCCTGTGACCCTAGCTTTACAACAAGCTTAAAACTATCGGAATGAATTCTAATTAAAATCTATCGACTTGTTAGGTTTTCCTATTGATATAAAGGTGATTCTTAAAGCTTGAAAGAGGATTTACACTCAAGCAAAGGTGAGAGAACAAGACCTAAACTAATTGGCAAATAATAAATTATTTTCATTTATTGAGTCTAATACCATGTATGATGCTATGATTGTATGGTTGTAATGTGCATATCACATGTCATCTACTATTCCTGTTATTACTGTTCATGGTTAGTGTACTTGATGCGAGTGGGGCATCAGGGGAAGTGTGATGCGGTGCGGTCCTAAGCACTTTAGCCTTATCTCTACTCAAGTCTTGTCCACTGACATCGTCGTATCCCCATTACCTTAGCAGAACTATTACGTCGTAGGACATCAGGGGAGGTGGTCTCGGATCGTGTAGTCTCCGACTCTGTCGGGGGGCCTTAGCTCTATCTCTATGGACGTATTGAGGGATGTTGGGGTGAGACCTTGGATATATTGTTTGACATTAGGATTGGTTAGTTGCGAGCCCAGTTTGCAAGCCCTCGCCAATAGGGGCTTACGTGTTGGTATGGGTAGAGCATCAGGGGAAGTGTGATGTGGTGCAGTCCTAAGCACTTTAGCTCTATCTCTATTCCATGGTGGGTGCATGTGGGGTCGGCGATGGTGTTTGATCCGTTGAGCGGTTCCACACACTCGTCTATAGAGGTGCGACGGCCTCCAAACCTTTCTATAGCACATTGCAAACTTATATACCAGACCACAGATATGAAATGAATGCATGCATATATTTGTTGCATTGTTTTATTTGCTCACTGAGCCGTGATGTGTGCTCACCCTTTTCAAATTTGAATATTTTAGTTGATGATGCAGGTATGACCGTGGAAGATTATATGAATGCTCCTGCATACGGGCACGTGGCTACAATGGAGGCTGAAGATATAGTGGAGACGCATGACTCCTCATGCGAGTGCAACTCATGCGTTTTCGATTAGATTTTTTTTAAATTATTAAGGAAATGTAATTTGATATTTTATTTATTTATGTCTCGATTGATACAACATAATTTGATATTTTATTTATGATTATCACAGTTAGATTCTCAGTTCCTTTAATATTAAGACTTCCGCTATTGTGTATTTATTCTGATTATGGTTGTGGATGTGTATGATTTAAGCTAAGGGACACAGCCTATTTGAGATCCTGGATTGAACTGTTGGTTTATTAGCGGTTCATCACACCGTTCTGAATAGTACGAAATTGGGGTGTGACAGCATTCAAGACCAGATATGGATATTATGAATTTTTAGTCATGTCTTTTGGATTAACTAATGCACCCGTAATTTTTATGGAACTCATGAATCGAGTATTCCATGATATGTTGGATATGTCAGTCATTGTATTTATTGACGACATACTAGTCTACACCAAGGACAAAGAAACTCATGTCACAAATCTAAGAGCCGCTCTGCAGCGACTAAGAAAAGAGAAGTTTTACACAAAATTTACAAAGTAGGAGTTCTGGCTAAATGAAGTCGTTTTCTTAGGCCATGTTGTATCCGTTGAAGGAATTAAAGTGGATCCTAGCAAGATTGAAGCCATTGTGAAATGAGAAGCACCTAAGAATGTTGCAGAAATCAAAAGTTTCTTAGGTTTAGCTGGTTACTATCGACGATTCGTGGAAGATTACTCTAGAATCACCATACCTCTCACCAGTTTGACAAAGAAAGGAGAAAAGTTCATTTGGACTGATAAATGTGAAGAGTGTTTTCAAACATTGAAGGCTAGATTGATATCAGCTCTCATCTTGACTATTTCAATCCCAAGACAACCATTTACCTTGTACACTGATGCGTCTGGGTTAAGTTTAGGATGTGTGCTTATGCAATAAGAACAAGTAATTACGTATGCCTCAAGACAACTGAAGACACATGAGAAGAACTATCTCACTCATGACCTAGAATTAGCAACAGTAGTACATGCTGTTAAGATATGGAGACATTATTTGTATGGAGAGAAATTTCAGATTAAATCAGATCATAAGAGTCTCACTCATCTTTTTAATCAGAAGGAGTTGAACATGAGACAAAGAAGATGGCTGGAATTATTGAAGGATTATGATTGCGATATCCAGTATCATCCAGAAAAAGCTAATGTAGTTGCTGACGCACTGAGTAGGAAAGCTATGACAGAATCCCAAGAAGAAGTTAGTGCAAATGTTATGGCGTGTGTCACAGGGAGAGTATTTAATTATGGTAAAGAGCAGTTCGTGATTGATATTCCAAATAAATCATCTGATCAAGAGTTTATTCATCTATTCTCAAACATGTTTGCTACATTGAAGATTGTACCTGATCTATTAGATGAAGTGAAAGCTGCTATTGAATCAGACCCTTATCTGAGAACGGTGCAAGAAGACCTCGAAAAAGGTAGGACTACTCCTGAGTTCACCTTGGACGTTGAAAAGGTACTAAAATACAAAAAGAAGGGTATGTGTTCCTGAAAATGAAGACTTGGATATTAGACACAGACTAATGAAGGAAGATCACACCACCGCTTATTAAGTACATCTTGGAAGTACGAAGATGTATCATGATCTGAAGAAACTATATTGGTGGAGAGGAATGAAAGCGGATGTAGCTAAATTTGTATCTCAATGCTTGAATTGTCAGCAAGTAAAGGCTGAAAGACAAAGACCTACAGGATTGTTGCAGTCACTGCCAGAACCAGCATGGAAATGAAACTGCATCACTATGGACTTCGTCACTGGGTTACCATTGACTCCTCGAGTAGTTGACGAGGACTGGGTAATTATGGATCATTTGACCAAGATAGCTCGTTTCATAGCTATACGACCTCAATATACCCTAGAGAGGTTAGCTAAGCATTATGTAGATAATATTGTCCGATTACATGGTGTACGTGAAAGCATTGTGGTGCTTCCTTGGTTAGGTCGACCACTGAACCATGATACCCGACTGCTCCCTTCTCAAGGCACTTCTTAGCCTTTAGTGCTGAGAGTATGAGTTTGCGTCTACGGAGAAGTTTGGTTCCCGAAAAACTGAATTCTGCTCCTTCTTTGTCTTTAAATGTTTGCTTCTTTTCGGCACATAATAGGTTTGCAGAATGCCGAGCTAACCAGTCCATTCCCAAGATGACGTCAAAGTCTGCCATCTCAAGTTGTATCAAGGTTGCATATAAGGTTTTCTCGCCAAGAGAATTGGACATGGTCCATAACCTTTCTCTAATTCCACTTCTAACCCCATTGGTGACCGTTCAAGTAGTTTGTAGTCCAATGTTTTGATGGGTAAATTCAGCTTCTTTCTGAATGACACAGATATAAATGAATGAGTAGCTCCTGAATCAAAGAGTACTCTGGCGGGTACGCCATTTATAGGTACGATACCTGTGATTTATTTTACTTAGTCTACATGCTCATACAATGTAATTACAACTTAAAAGGTTTCAATCATACCCGTGACCACATCGGGTGATGCGGCAGCATCCTCAGATGTAACAGCATATACTCGTCCTTGATGTACTTTTTTCTTGGGTTTAGGACAATCCCTGATCATATGTCCCACTTGGTTGCAGTTGTAACATCTCGGACCTTCAGAATTTGGCTTCGGTTGTTGCTGAGCTGCTTGAATGGTCTTGGGTGCAGCAGTGATATTTTGAGGACGGAAAAGTTTGTATGTCTTGTTATTACCTCCTTTGTAAGAATTTCCCGCTGGCCTTTTCATGCCTCTGTTCTGTGTAAAGTAGCTTTCCTTCTGGCTCGATTCAATAACTCGAGCGATTTGGACAGCTTCATTATAAATCTTCTTTTCTAAGCCCAAAACGTGCTCTCTGATGCTTCCTCTAAGTCCCGTAACAAACCTACGGGTCTTGGTGTCTTCTTCCTACATGCTGAGTGGTGCTAAGAAAAACAGCTCCTCATAACGCTGTTGATATGCATCCACTGACATCTGTCCCTGATATAAACTCAGGAACTCCTTCTCCATAGAATCTCTGAAGCTTCGTGGAAAATACTTCTCAAAGAAAGCTTCTTTATAAATGGCCCAAGTCAATAGGGCGTGCTTGGTCAATAAATAGGCCCGGGTAGATTTCCACCAATGATGGACGTCGCCTTTGAGCATGAAAGTGGTACATAGTACCTTCTCTTCCTCAGTGATAGTCATCATAAGAAAATTTTTCTCCATCTCGTCGATCCAATGTGCCGACCATAAAGGATCAGACGGTTTGCCGTTAAATTCCCTGGGCTTCATCTTCAGAAATCTCTCAACCAGTTGAGAGTAATCCATCTGATTTTGGGGATATGCCCCAAACATAGGTTATGGATACTGATAATTAACCTGGGCTACTTCCGGACCTGGTACTGGAATCTGTACAGCTGGTGGTTGAAGTTTTCAGGTGCTAGGTGGTTACCCACCGGTGCTGCACTGGCTTGTCCCGTCTGCATGGGTGTGGCATGTGTGGCTTGGAACATGATTCCCATGGCAACTTGCATTTGAGCCTGTGCATGTTGCATCTGTTGCAGCTGTTGTGCTAAGTTCATCACCACTGTTGCTAACTCTGGTGGTGGAGGTGGCAAATTTGTAAGATTTGCCTGATTTGGATTTCCTGGGACATATACATTCTCCTGACTAGTTTCCTCCACAGGTGGTGGTGGTGGAACTGCATTTCGGCTCTATCTGGTTACTCTTCTTCCAGACATATTTTCCATCTGAGATGGGTGGTGCATCGTTAATGCTAAATTTCAGTTTTTTTTTTCCATTAACTCCTTATCTCCCTTTTTCTTTCTTGTTTGCAGATACCATGGCTTGTACCAAGGTACCCAAAGTTCGTGATCCGCTTCGCTCCCGCTCCAATGAAGCCGAGGCACAGTATGCCGACTATGCTCGTAAGAAAGTGGAGGGTGGTCGTATGGTGAACTTGGCTGAGCTAGCCTTGTTCAACGTAGAGAGAGCATTCGGTGACATGGGGTGGCTCCCTGTCATCACTTACGACGCGTGCACATGTCCGGATTTGGTGCGCCAGTTCTATTGTAATCTCCAAGTGGTGGGGAATTACAATGATGTCGAGAGGGGTCAAGAGTTGCGCATCACCAGCTACGTCAAAGGGGTGAATATCTCATTTGACTATCGACAACCCGGCCGACCTCTTCGGGCATTCCTTATGATGGCCCCATGGTCTACTGTGCGCCTGGAGAGCCCCAGTTTGTTTCCATGGAGATGAGGGTAGAGATCGATAATCAGCTGCTACGACCTGATCGCTGGCAGATGAGAGCTTGTTACCTGCGTCCAGCTCCACGGGTCTTCTGTAAGATTATCCAGCATAATCTGATTCCGCAGAGTGGGCACTATGAGAGGGTTTCTCAGCTGACCCAGTTTCTGATATATAGTATCTGCACCAGGCAGCCAGTCTGCCTTCCCTACATCATCATGCGGACCATGATTAGTGCTACATTGTCTGGTCATAGAGGTAATCTACGCTATGGACGTATGATTATTGTTCTACTGACCCGTCTGGGGGTTGACTTAGCGGATGAGAAGATTCAGGAGAAGACCTTCTCGTCGCCTCTAGATTGGGAGGCTATCTGCAAAATGGGCCTGCGGGATGCCAAGTCAGTGATGAGGAGAGGAACGAGATGGTACGCCCTCACACTCGCATTGAGATGGCTGACGCTGAGGCCGCTGCTAGAGCTCCTGTGGATCCTGTCGATGATGACGACCGTATGTACATGGATGTCGACTCGATACCACCGCCTTCACCTACGCATGCGGCTGAAGTTGGTACTTCTTCTGCGGCAGATCCTGTACCTGAGACTGGTCCTTCTTAGGCGGCTGGATCTTCACGCCCACCTTCTGATATGATGGAGATGTTGCATGAAATCAGGGAGGCTCAGCGCAGATCTGATCTGATGATGGAGGAGTTACTAGACGCTCAGCGTGTGAGAGTGGATGAGCTATTAGCCGCCCAGCACATATCAGACACGCGGATGGGAGAGCTCATAGAGGTTCAGCGTGTGACTGATCGGAGGGTAGCCGATCTCACAGCTAGTCTACAGACGACCCAGACTCAGATAGCCTGGTTGACGAGAGTCTATGCTGAGGACTATGACAGAGATCGTGAGGCACCGCCTCCTCCTTCACCTCCAGTTTCTTGATTGTATTTATTTTTCTTGTACTACAGAGTAACTATCCGGGTTGTGGACTGTACTCTGCTTTAGTTATGTATATACGTTTTGTTTCTCTCTCTCATTGTATGCAACTTGTTTCCCCTTTAATAGATGCATTATTCTCTTTTTTTTTAAATTTGGTCTCAACCATCACTTGTGCTTACAGTGTGTTAATATTACTATTTTTATTTTTATCCTATCTCAGTTCACAATTGTCTTGAATGTATGTTAGTTCGGCAGACAAGGCCTGAGAGGCTCTGATACCAAATTGTCACACCCTAAATTTCGCACACTTCAGAATGGTGTGATGAACCGCTAGCAAACCAATGGTTCAACCAAGATCTCGAATAGGCTATATCCGTGTTATCTGAACCCCATACATCCATAATCATAATCAGAGTAAATATACAATAGCGAAAGTCTTATAATAAAATAAACTGAGAATCTACTGTGATATTAATATTTAAATAGAAAATTATTTTGTATCAACTGAGACATAAATAAATATCAAATACATGTCCATAATAAATCCAAGTAAATAAACCTAAGAAAAATATCTAATCGAATACACATGAGTTGCACTCGCAAGAGACGTCATGTGTATCCACTTCATCTTCAGCTTCCATCGCCGCTACATTCCCGTACGCTGGAGCATCTAAATAGTCTTCAACAGTATAACCTGCATCATCAACTAAAAATATTCGACGTCGAGGGGTGAGCACACATCATGGCTCAGTGAGCAAACAAAACAATGCAACAATACATATACTTGCAATCAATTTATATCTTTGGTCTGGTTTATAGTTTGCACTGTGCTATAGAAAGGATAGGTGGCCGCCGCACCTCTATACACAAGTGTGTGGATACGCCCAATGACTCCAGCACTGTCACCCACAGCACCCAAAATGGCACAATATACACCCCATGAAAACGGCATGGCTGTACCGGTTGATACCATACCAACAAATAAACCCCTGCTGGCTAGGGTTGCAAACTGGGCTCGCTACTAACCAATCCTAATGCCAAACAGTGTATCCAAGGCCTCACCCCAGCATCCCTCAGAGCAACCGTAGAGATAGAGCTAAGGCCCCTCGGTAGAGTATAGGACTCAAGGACCGAGACCCTCCTTGATGCCCTACGTCGCAATAGTTCTGCTAAGGTAATGTCGATACGACGACATCAGTGGACATGACTTGAGTAGACCATAGCACAATATACACCCCATGAAAAATGGTCATGGTTGTACCGATTGATACCATTCCTACCCTCACCATATACACTGGCCAAACACAAACATTCACATGCCTATTCCTATCATCATCATCATCATCATGTTATAAACAATAAAGTAAATATGCATGAACAATTAATAGAAATATTGGATGACATGTTAAATGCGTATACAAGCATACACGCATAGAATCAATATGGCATTGGACTCAAGAAGTAAAACAGTTTATTATTAACCATTTAGTTTAGGTCTTGTTCCCTCACCTTAGCTTGCTAATAGATACTTTTTCAAGCTTTAGAATCACCTTTATAATGTTATTATATTGCTAGAAGACCTAACAAAGCTGATAAAATTTAATTAGATTATTCAGCATTTAAAAACCATTATGTTAACTGAGGGTCGGAGGTAGGGTCGGAGTCCTGATCGACCCTGGGTGCGACTCTCCCCAAAATCTAAACTTCCCGAACACTGAAGGTCGATACTCAGGATCACCTAGGGTCGGATGGTCATCGACCCTCGATGCGACCCTCGATGTATTTTGGTCAATTTTTCTCCTTTTAGTCCATTCTTCGTTTTTGGGGTCCTATGGTTTGCTCTTACAGTCCATTCAACATGCATTCCATGGTCTAGAACCATGAATCATCCCCCTAAATAGCTTTCATGTATTCTCCCATGGTTTTCTATGAAAACCTAACCATGGATTGATGGTTTGGGTTTCCCCGAGATTATATTCTCATCAATATCTATCTTAAGGTCTGTAGAAACTCATGGAATTAGTATCCATACCTGAGAAGAATACTCCTTCTCTGCAACTCTTTTCTTTTGGCTAAACTCTCTTCCTTGCTTTTCTTCTTCTTCTTTTCCTTCTCTTCTCTTTCTCTCAATTCAATTAGGGTTGTAAAAGGGGTGAAAGAGGCTTAGGGACGTCCTTTAAATAGAATAGGAACATCCTAAAATAAGTCCCTTTGAGATTAGGAAAGAATCCAAATAAAAAATCTGAAAATTTCCTAATTTCAGTTTCGGCGACAACTTAGGGTCGATGGGAGGGTTGATGATCTCGTCGACCCTAGGTTTCTAATGAGTCCGACCCTCCCTTCAAAACTGAGGGTCTGACTTTCTGTTTTGGGGGGTCCGACCCTCTTTGGCTGGGTATGCGACCCTCCCCTTAAATTAAATATTTTTGGGTCGATTTGATACCTGGGATCTCGATCTCCTTCACGCCCTTGGTCCATTTGACTCGACCATGATGGGTAAACCTGGTTCAAGGTGGTAAGACCAGATTAGATTGACACAGGTCTTACAGTATCCACCGTAGACGATAAGGTCGATACAGCATGAGACCATAGGACTAATCAGACACCTATCAATGCTCTGTTTCAATTTTCGACTACTGTAACATGTTACATATGAACCCTAACTTAAGTTCATATAATTTTTAGGTTGTTAAATCAATTCAAAGAGAATTTCAACGCTTGGAAGGACATCTAGAATTGCTAAAAGGTGAGGGAACAAAATATAAACTAATTGGATAATAACAAACTGTTTATTTTTATTGAATCCAATGCCATGATTGATTCTATGCTTGTATGCTTGTAATATGCATCTCATATGTCATCCAATATTCCTGCTATTACTATTCATGTATATTTAATTCCGTTTATTTATAATATGATGATGATGATGATACTAGGAATAGACATGTGAATGTATGTGTATGGTTGGTGTGTTGGATGCGAGTGGAGCATCAGGGGAAGGATGTGGCATGGTGGTCTTCGACCTCGTCACCAGAATCTAGCTTTATCTCTACTCTAGTTTTGTCCACTAACATCGTCGTATCGCCATTACCTTAGCAGAACTATTACGTCGTAGGGCATCAGGGGAGGTGGTCTCGGATTGTGTGGTCTCTGACTCTGTCGGGGGGCCTTAGCTCTATCTATATGGACGTATTGAGGGTTGCTAGGGTGAGGCCTTGGATACACTGTTTGGCATTAGGATTGGTTAGTTGCGAGCCTAGTTTGTAAGCCCTCGCCAATAGGGGCTTACGTGCTGGTATGGGTAGGACATCAGGAGAAGTGTTGGCGGTATTTGATCCAGACACTTTAGCTCTATCTTGATTCCATGGTGGGTGCATGTGGGATGACAATGGTGATTGGACGGATTCACACACTCGTGTATAGAGGTGCGGCGGCCACCAAAGCTTTCTATAGCACATTACAAACTTATTAATCGGAACAAAGATATGAATTGAATGCATGCATATGTTTGTTGTATTATTTTGTTTGCTCACTGAGCCGTGATGTGTGCTCACCCTTTCGACGTTGAATATTTCTAGTTGATGATGCAGGTCCTACTGTTGAAGAATATATGAATGCATCGACGTATGGACACGTTGCTGCGATGGATGTAGAAGCTGAAGAAGATGCGCATGATTTATCATGCGAGTGCAACCAATGTGTTTTTACTTAAGTTTAGTTATAATTTGAACATCAGATATGTAATTGATTATTTATTTTTATGTCTTGTGGTTTGGAGATAATTAGATTAAATATTTATTTATCACTGTTAAACTCTTAGTTCATTATCTGTAAGACTTTCACTTATTTGTTTATATATCTGATTATTAATGTGGAATGTATGTGTGGTTTGATATGGTCGGTACGACCTATGCGAGATCCTGGATGAACTGTTGGTTTATTGACGATTCATCACACCATTCTGGTTAGACCAGAATTGGGGTGTGACATCTTATCCAAAGCATTCCAAATTAAATGAGCATATCCGAGAGAATTATAAACACTACAGAGATCATTTGTCAAAGCATTCAATATATGGTTCTTGTGTTGAAAATCGGATTCAATCCATGCTAACCGCTTTAAATCCAGCTCAAGATCAACCGATTAAAGGGTTTTGGGGTCAATTAAAGCAAAGGCAACCCCAACTTGAGTTAAGGCAAACAAAATCATATATTTCCACCTTTTGAAGTTAGAGCCTCCAAATGGTTCAATCTTATCAAATTTTGTAACCACATTCACCTTATTCATAGTTGGTGGAAGGGCAACGGTACTTGAAGAATCGGTAGTTCCAACTTTACCATCCATTATCATCAACTCACAATATATTTAAAAACCTTAAGATTGTTGTAACTAATTAAGATGAATTAACGTAATGAGTCAAGACTTATCTTCTTTTGAATCAGAAATTTGAAATTTGTCCACTTGATGAAGCAACACGAACAAGTTGATGAAGTAACGAGAACAAGTGTAGAGTTGAGTCGTGTCGGAATACTCTCCTTAAGGTTTTTAAACGCCCTTTATAAGTGCAATCCAGGTTTTCGTTCGTTTATACCTCCAAGATAAAACAACTCTCAAATCACATAAGGTTGCACACCTAAATGTGATTACAAAAAGAGTAAGAAAGCAATGCTCACAAAGTCTAAAAATAGAATAAAAAGTAGAGAGTTTTTTCTTTTGAAAAATATTAATGTAGAATTGAAATGGGTAGAGTGTTTATAGAATGCAAGTACCTCTTCATCATCTCTCTTTGTGAAGATATACCTTTTTTATGAAAGAGGTCTCTTCACATGCCTATATGTGAATAGGTGTCTATTATGCATAGGTACCTTTACTAGAATAGGTACTAACCAAAAAGGTATCAACTTTAAGATTCACAACTCTACCAAAAATAAATTCAAAAATCAAAACCTTGGAGGGACACGAACATCAAACCAAAAGAGATAAAAAAATAAAAATTTGCTTTTATTAGAAACTTACATTATATATATAATATTCGATTATTAAATACAACATATACCCTAAACCACCAACCGTCTAAGTTTTAAAACTAACATCTGTATTAATCATGAAAACGTATGGCGGTAGAAGAGTCCAAAGTTCTATATTCAGTCACCGACTAACATATCATTGTGTACAAGTTTGAATTAATGTAGCCACTATGGAATGCTATGACAATAAGAAAGATAACTTTATCCAGCTACCTCAATGACCTCAGACAGAGTGAGGCTTTGACGATCAAAGACATGGTCATTCCTAGCAAGCCACAGATGCCAATAGATAAATGAATACAGAGTCATGATCTCCCGACTTTGCATTTTACCCACCGTCAAAAAAGATGTCCATCCATTAATCCATTCATGAAGCAGTGGTAGTACAATCGACTCTGGAACCTTGTAGTCCAAACTGCAAATGAATTAGACTAATCAAGGGAAAAGGCAATCCAAGAGAATGTGAGAAATTGACTCCTCCTCTATGCCACAGCGAACACAAAAACTATATACTAATATGTTCATCTTAAATCCATTGTTGTAGCCAAACCAGAAGCACATGCGTGCCATAGAAATGACAAGTTTTGGTAAGGTTGGAAGATCCAGATTCTTTTCCAAACAGACTCTGGCACTGTCACACCCCAATTTTGCACCATTCAAAACGGTGTGATGAACCGCTAATAAACCAACGGTTCAACCAGGATCTCTAATAGGCGGTATCCATTAAAAATAAAACCATGCATGTCCACAACCATAATCAGAATAAATACACAATAGCGGAAGTCTTATAGTAAATGAACTGAGAACTCTAAATGTAATAATCATAATTAAAATATCAAGTTATTTTTGTATCAACTGAGACATAAATAAATAAAATATCAATTACATCCTTTTATAAATTCAGATAAAATTCTAATAGAATACGCATGAGTTGCACTCGCATGAGGGGTCATGTGTATCCTCCAAGTCTTCAGCTTCCATTGCAGCAATATGCGCATACATCGGAGCATTCATATAATCTTCAACTGTAGTACCTGCATCATCAACTAAAAATATTCGACGTCGAGAGGGTGAGCACACATCATGGCTCAGTGAGCAAATAAAATAATGTAACAAACATATGCATGCATTCAATTCATATCTTTGGTCTGGTAATAAGTTTGCAATGTGCTATAGAAAGGATAGGTAGCCAAAGGTCACGTTTATTGACGCCGCACCTCTATACACGAGTGTGTGAAGCCGCCCAAAGGTAACGTTTATTGTCGGCCCACATGCACCCACCATGGACAATGTACACGCAAAGGTCACGTTTATTGCTGTACTCGTTGCCCATACCAACACGTAAGCCCCTGGTGGCGAGGGCTCGCAAACTGGGCTCGCAACTAACCAATCCTAATGTCAATCAGTGTGTCCAAGGCCTCACCCCAGCATCCCTCAATACGTCCATAGAGATAGGGCTAAAGCCCCCCGGCAGAGTCAGAGACTACACGGTCTGAGACCACTTCCCTCATACCCTACGACGTAATAGTTCTGCTAAGGTAATGGCGATACGACGATGTCAGTGGACAAGACTTGAGTTAGAGATAATGCTAGAGTGTTGAGGCCCCGCCTATGACACCTCCCCCTGATACTCGCTCGCATCAAGCACACAACCACACATATACATCCACATGCCTATTCCTATCATCATCATCATCATCATGTCATAAACAATAACTAAATATGCATGAACAGTAATAATAGAAATATTGGATGACATGTTGAATGCACATAACAATTATACACGCATAAAATCAATCATGGCATTGGACTCAGGAGTAAAATAGTTTATTATTAACCAATTAGTTTAGGTCTTGTTCCCTCACCTTTACTTGATCATAGGTCCTCTTTCAAGCTTTAAGAATCAACTATATATCGATATTATATCACTAGAAGACCTAATCAAGTCGATAGAATTTAATTAGAATTAATTCTGATTTTAAAAAGCATGTTGTTAACTGGGGGTCGATGCCAGGGTCGGAGGTTCCATCGACACCGGGTGCGACCACCCACAGTCTAGACTTCCCAAACACTAGGGGTCAATTGTTAAGGTCTGGTAGGGTCGATTGGCCATCGACCCCCCGTGCGACCCCCTGTGGTTTTCGTCAAATTTTCATCCTTCTGTCCATTCCTTCGTGTTTGGGGTCCTATGGCTTGCTTCTACAATCCATTCCACACATGTTTAATGGTCTAGAACCGTAGTTCATTCACCTATATGGCTTTTATGATTTCTCTCATGGTTTTTCATGAAAACCTAACCATGGATGGATGATTTGGGTTTCTCCTAGATCATTCCCTCTTCACTATCCATTCTAAGGTATGTAAAATTACATGGAGATAGTACCCATACCTGAGAATTATGCTTGTCTCTCTGAAGCCTTCTCTTTGATCTTCTTCTCCACTTTCCTTCTCTTCTCTTTCTCTTCTCCTTCTCTTCTCTTTCTCTCAATCCAATTAGGGTTCTAAAAGAGTGAAAGAGGTCTAGGGACGTCCTATTTATAGAGTAAAAACTCTAAAAATAAGTCTCATTTAGATTAGGAAAGAATCCCATTGAAATTTAGAAAGTTTCCAAATCACGATTTCTGTCGACGAACTGGGGCTCGATGAGGGGGTCGGAGATCCCGTTGACCCCTGGTTCTAAAATGTCCGACCCCCGGTTAAAAACTCAGGGTCTGACTTTCTATCTTGGGGGGTCCGACCCTGCCTAGCTGGGTGTGCGACCCTCCCCCTATTTTTAGTGTTTTTGGATCAGTTTAATACCTGGGATCGTGATCTCCCTCACGTACTTGATCCATTTGGCTCGACCATGATGGGTAGATCTGGTTCAAGGTGGTAAGACTGGGTTAGTTCGATACGGGTCTTACAGGCACCGTTTGAATAGATGTGGAAGAAGTACATGGCCTGAAGAAAGAGCTTTAGCATCCAAATTTGATAATAAATGATATGTAGTCTTCACCGAAAAACTTACATTTCTAGTTGCACCCCCAATGACAGTATCATCACAAGGAAATGATACAACACTCCTTGGGGCCTATAAGTTCCAAAAAAAAAAAAAAAAGGAAAAAGCGCAGATGGAACATTCATTTTCCAAGTCCGATTAACAGGAACAATCAATTGGGAAACCTTGGTAACCGAACAAGTGGATGAAGGACTGGATTCCAAGAAAACCCGGTAAAGATGGATCCAATTATGAGTAAATATTAATATGATTTCTAAATCCAATCTGCCATGGCAATCAATCTTTTTTTAATGACATTCTTCCCTACGCAATGCTTTCCCAGGCCCAACTTGGTGGATTACCAGTATTGGCTGATAGAAAGTCCCCATTTGGTTTGTAGATGGATTTCATAAAAGAGACCCAAAATGACGAAGGTTCCTTCAATAATCTCTATGCTACTTGGCATAATAAGACCCGGTCATGCATGGCTGGCTCTCGAAAACTCAATCCTCCATTTTCTTTTGATCGACATTGCAAGACCCGCACTCCATGAACCCTATCTAAACCTCTATTTCATGTCGTAATTGGTCTTCCAATTATAACCAGACCAGACGGGACAAGCGGATGACAATCAGGTACGAAAATGGACCAAATGTATAATAAATTTTCATACCGGTCTCATCATACCGGTCTACACACCGGTTAACTAGTATGTCTGCCCAGGCAAACTAGTTAGATCCGGAAACGGATCTCTGTGGGTCCCGCTTATCAAATCTCGGTCCTAGATACTTTCCTAACATAGGAGAACCTTCCTAAACCCTATCCTAGTCTATTTAAGGACCTCTAAACCTCCTTAAACCTCTTTGATTGATTCTCACAGACCCTATAGAGGAGAAGGAGATGGGAAGAGGAGGAGAAGCCGATAAAGGTTGAAGAGGAGCCTCCGTTGGATGAAGAACACCATAGCTTGTAAACCAACGTTGAGTGCCTAAACTTTCCTCTAGGATAAGTATTGATCAATACCATGCAAGGCAAGGTATTGATCTAAAACCCTTAATTTGTCGTCAAACCCTAATATAGTCAATAAACCCTAGATTTGAATTCTAAGCTAAGGATCATCGAAACTAGAACTTGAATGGATCATAAAATAAACCCTAATACATTGCTCAGGCCTAGAATGCATAGGAGAAACCCTAGAAGCCATAATAGGCGACCGACAGAAGATGAACACCAAGTTGGTGGTCTTTCGGAGGAATACCGGTCGACTATACCGGTTGCACTATATGTGACGGGTACTGCAATCGGTACCTCTCTCGGGAGCTGGTCATGAAGGGACCGGTCGCACCATTCCGGTCGCACCATTCCCTACAAGGCATCGATCGGTACATGCGACCAGTATGCACTGTATCGGGTCTATTTTGATACCAGTTGGTTTTCGACCAACGTAAACTCTAAGAAACTAATTCTTATTAAACCCTAACATCATGTAGGACCCTGTGATAGCGAGATTGGATGCTGTGATGCGGAACAAGCTAGCAATCAGGCGTCAGGTAAGGGAATCAGACCCAAACCCTAATTAACTAATAACAGTAAAACGTTGCTAATAATTATCTCGTGCTATGGAGTTTTACTTGTGCATATTCACATGTCATCTTTACTTTCAGTATTATATTTTGTTCATGCATACTCGCTATACTAGGATTGATGCTAGGTATGTGAATGTTTTCGTTGGTGTGTGGAATGGGAAGGGCCTGGGGTCTTGGATCATTCCTCACACTAGCACCTTTTCGTATCGCTGTTATCTTAGCATGCTTGGTGCGGGTAGGGTATCAAGGGGAGGACGTGGCACTGTGGTCTCCGGTCTGGCCACCAGACTCGAGCCCTATCTCTATGCCTTAGGGAGCTGTGCTGGGATAAAACCTACTATGATGACATATAGGATTGATTAATTACGAGCCCAGTTTATAAGCCCTCGCCAATATGGGCTTATGTGTTGGTATGGATAGAGTATCAGGGGAAGTATTGGCGGTGTGTGATCCGGATACTTTAGCTCTACCTCTATTCCATGGTGGGTGCATGTGGGACGAAATGGTGTTTGATCCATTGGACGGATTCACACACTCGTGTATAGAGGTGCGGTGGCCACCAATCATTTCTATAGCACATTGCAAACTTAAAAATCAGACCAAATGTGAATGTTATTCATGCATATTGTTTGTTGCATTATCTGATTTTCTTACTGAGTTAAGTTGTAAGCTCACCCTTGTATATATACATGTTTTTAGATGTTGATGCAGGTTATACTGTGGAGGACTACGTAGACGCTCCAGTGTATGGAGGTGTTGCTGCCTTGGATGTGCAAGCAGGGGAGGACGAGCATGACACATCATGCGAGTGCCCTTTCTGCGTGTACCTCTAGGATGTTCCTAGTTTAGTCATTTTATTTTATTTATTTAAGTTGGATTTTACAAATGATGTAAGGATATTTTATCTACGTTGTAGTATTTGGATAATTAGATAATTTAATTAAGTATCATTACAATACTCAGTTCATTTATATTAAGCCTTCCGCTGTATTTATTTACATTCTGATTATAGTTATGTAAAATGGGTTGTGTAAATGGATACGGCCTATTCGAGATCCTGGTGTGAACCGTTGGTTTAGTGGCGGTTCACTCACACTTCTGGTTCAATCAGAATTAGGGTGTAACAACTTGGTATCAGAGCCCTCAGGCTCTATCCAATAAATCATACATGCACGTAACGGAGTCAATGAACTGAGATAGGAAAAATTAAAAGCTTTAATAAAAACACACCTTAAGCACCTGTTTGATGCCTGAGACTAAATATGAAAGAGCATAATATACTATACTAAAGGTGAAATTAATAAACAATCATGCTCTAGATAGGAACCATAATGACAGGTGAGAATAATCATAAACTTCCACCAAATTGAAAAGGAAACTGTATCAAGAGTAGAATATAGAACATCCAAAGAACTAGAAGTTAATTGTACCACAGGGTACAGTCCACAAGCCGAACAGTTATCTTGTTATAATAAAAACTATACTAAGAGGAGAGAAAAATAAGGTGGTCCATCATGGGGTTGGGGGCATAGGAGGAATAGGGTCAGCAATGTCATAGTCACGCTCATATGCTACCCTGAGCCAGTATACCTGCTCCTGTGTGACCCTGAGACTGCGAGAGAGGCATCCCAAGTCACGGTTCATCTCGCGTTGGGCATCCCGAATCTCTATAAACATACCCATCACGGTCTCAGGAAGAGGCTAGGATGGTTCTGCTGTAGGTATGGGCTGGGGTTCTGGTGCAGAAATATCATCCATCTGTCCATCATCATCACCCCCTAACTCCTCTACATAAGTTGCATTGGCTGCTGCTGCTGCTGCTGCCACTGCTGCTACCCTCCTAAGCGGACGTGGACGATCTATCTCCTCATCATTAATCGACAGATTGTCCATCTTCATCCTGACAATAGCATCCCAGTCAATGTCAGATGTCATGGTATCCTCAATCGTAATCTCATCCCTCAGGTTCACTCGAAGACGCTGCAGGATCGTGGTGATCAGTCGGCCATAAGGAAGGTTGCCTATCTGGTCGGTAGTAGTAGCGTGAAGCATAATCCTGATAATAATGTAAGGTAGGCAGACCCTCTCTCTGGTGCAGACACAATAAGTCAGGTACTGGGTGAGCTGAGATAACTCACTGTATTGGCCGCTCTGAGGGACAATATTATGCTGGATAATGAGGCAATAGACTCGAGGGAGAAGTCTCAAACTGGCAGCTTTCATGGGTGCCCCTGGGTTAAGGATCTACTCTGCAACCTCTTGGCGTAGATCATCAGTAAGGTAACCCTTCACCTTGGGAGCGCAGTAAACCAGGTCACCATCATTAGGGATCCCCAAAAGGTCGACGAGCTGGTGGGTGTTGAACGAAATGGGAACACCTTGACAAAGCTAGTAACGCGGATGTCCCTACAATGGTTGAAGTCATTAAGATCCCCCTCAACCTCCAGGTTGGCGTAGAAGTGTTTTATCAAGTTGGGTCGAGTAATCACTATATAGATGATCACTAGTAACCACTTAAGTGCACCAAAAGCCGCTTTAACATCAAACCATTGGAATTGTTCTAGATTCACGCACCATTCTGACTCGATATTTTTATCCTCAAACCATGGAAAACGGGCTTCCGCCTCCGCCGAGCGAAACCACCACACATCGTATTGAGGAACAGGTGGGTGCGGGCGGTTCATGCTTGAGAAAAATGCCTGCTTACCAGCACCATGACGTCAAGACATTGTTAACTACAAAACAAAACAGCACAATGGGAATTAGTCGAGATTTTTAGAAATTTTGACAGCATAATGACAGCATTTCAAGTAAAGGCCTTAAACTTACCCCAAAATTTGGGTAGGAGGACTTACGTAATTATTTAACAACGAATAAAGACCAAATAATTATCAAACAAACAAGAAAATTCAACATTTTCAAGAAAAATCGATTTTGACCAAAACCTAGGTCAAAAACCCATAAAATTTTGATTTTGAGCAAACATACAATGGAACATCAAATAATTTGAGGGCTTTTATTCATAGAGGTCCCAAAACCATTTCTAGGCCGAAGAAAAAGAGTTCATATGGTTAGAATCTTTTAGATCTAGAAAAAAAACATAGTTTTTGGGCAAAAAACCATAAAGAGACGATGTAAAAGAGAGAGAGGAAGAAAGAAACTTACTTGGAGAGGTTGTGAAGTACTCTTAGGTGAGAAGAATCGCTTCTATAAGCACCGGTCGGACTGTAGCAACTCACCAAGCCAGAGGGGAATCACCACCGAAGAGAAAAGAAAGAAGAAAAGTGGGAAAATGAGTCAAATCGTGGTTAAAAAGGGGTTTTTAACCCATACCGGTCGACGGTTTGGGCAATACCTGTTGACCAGTACCCCTTGATACCTACCCTTGATACCTGCGACCGGTATCTCTAGGCCAAAGAAAATTTTTTGACCGGTCAACTATACCGATCGCACCATACCATACAGAGCTACGACCAGTATATTGACCGATACCCCTCGGGAAGTCCGAAAGGGTTGTCCGCCTGACCATACCGGTCGCACTATATTCCACAGTGCCACGACCGGTATGTTGAGACTGGACAAGTATCTAAGCTTAAAAAATTTTGAGAAAAATTTAAAAATTTTGATTTAAAGTTTTCGTTATAATTTTCACCTCGCACTTGTTAAAGACTAACACTATTATGACAAATGTGACTATTCGAATGTACCTCATGTGTTATGTCTCCTTCTCAGATCCAAACAGGGAAGAGTAATCTGAGATGGCAGGCGAAAAATATTGGTGAGCAACACCTGAACCCAGAGGAAGGAAACCAGATGGGAGATGATGGGAACAGGACACCAATGAGGAATGGTGGAGAAGGGCAGAGTCACGGAGCACCAACAAATCTATCGGGCCCTCCTTACACTAACTCTGAAACTATAGTGACGAATCTAGTCTACCAGATGGAAGCTCAGCAGAAGGCATTCTTGAACGAAATGCTGAAGATGTTCAGGCCACCGGGGTATGTCCCTACAGAAGGTACGCCTGAGTCTGGAGGAAATAACACTGCACTACCAGTGGATGGTAGTACCAGGCCGATGGGCCAAGAACAAAATCCACAGTTACCACAGCCATTTTCAACATCATCTGCCTATCAAGGAGTCTATGCGTATCCACCACCATGGTATGGGACAAATGCACAAGGGCAGAACGATCTAAGCTGAGCAGTGGATAGATTTTTGAAGCTAAAACCCCTACCTTCACAGGGAAACTGGGGAAACCATTGTGGCCTGCACAATGAATTGCTGAGATAAAAAGAACTTCCGTTTGATGACTTGTACAAAAGATGAAAAGGTGTTATTTGCTACACATATGCTCAAGGAATATGCTAATGCCTGGTGTAATTCTACCTGGTCATACTTGGAGACGAAGATCACCCAAATCACCTGGGAAATATTCAAGGGGGCCTTCTTCGATAAGTACTTCCCAAAGAGTTTTCGGGACCAAATGGAGAAAGAATTCCTCAACCTACAATAATCCCAAATGACTGTAGATGCGTACCAGCAGAGGTACGAAGAGCTGTTCTTCTTTGCTCCAGCTAGTATGCAAGAGGAGGAAACGAAGACCCATAGATTCACTATGGGGTTGCAAGGAAGCATTAGGGAACATGTTTTGGGCTTGGAGAAGAAGGTGTATAACAAAGCTGTGCAAATCACTATAGTGATCGAATCAAGCCAAAGAGACAGCTTCTTTGCTCAAAATAGGGAACTGAAGAGGCCTGCTATTGAGACTTCTGGTGGAGAGAACACTAAACCATTTCGCCCCTACAAGGCTCAGTCTGCTACAGTTCCAGCAAGAAATACTACTGCACCATCACCACAAGTAGCTGGTGAGAACCCCAACGTCAAATGCTTTAACTGCCAGTTAGAAGGTGTCAAATGTCCATGCGACGCCCCATTCAACAACCACTGATAATTCATCGTTGTAATGCAGGTAATGACCAAATCCACCCAATGAGCATGAAAATCACATAATGGCCTTAAGATAGGCCTAGTCCACCCTATCATAAGCTTTCTTCATGTCAAGCTTTAGAGCATCATTGTATGGTAAATTGGTTTTAACAAATTTTAAGGTTTCCCTACATGTATGGGCTTCATGACCATGCATTGGACGCACTATAAGGGTATAGGGGAGATTTCACAAATAAATATATCTTTGAATTAATGGAAATAAAAGAAATTATAAAACAAGAAAAGAATTTCATTTCAACTCTTTTGGGAAGTTAATGAAAACATATGAGAGAGAGAGACAGAGAGAGCTTCACTTTGAGTTGGTGTTGAGAAAATCTTTGATCCTTGAGAGCCCTATGTTCAAGAGTGGTTGAGATTTGTTTTGAGTGGAGAAAATCTGAGGTTTGGGGTACTGAAATAGTGGGTTTACAAGCTGGGATTGAAGGAGGTTGAAGTTTTGAAGTTGCAGAGAATTAGGGGTTCAAGGTCAAAAAACGATTTCAGCATTAAAGAGTTGTCTGATGGTAGAACTTTGAAGTTTTTCAAGTGAAAACTGAGGTAAGAACTACTGTGTATTGATTCTTAATGCTTACATGTTAGTGTAGGTGGGATTCTCGATGAAATGGGAGGAATAGCTATACCAGTGGTCTCAAAAAAATTCTCCTATTTTCAGACGGTTACACACTTTTGTATTACCTCTTCTTACTGTCATATTTATAAGGTTATAGACATGAAGGTAAGTTTTAATGGAAGTGGAAGATGATGAATAGTAAAGGTAAATTTCAATTTTGTAAATGTTAGTTTGGATGGCATATTGCCTTTTTGGATGGCTGGGAACATCAATAAGATGGTGTAAACATCTCCTACGGGTGTTATAGTAGCCAATAAATGTGTTGTGATGGCAAGTGAAGAAGAGGAATGAACTGTAGAGAGTATTGTCATGAGGCTATGCTGAATTTTTTTTAAGTCGATAGTTGAAATTAATGTATTATAAGGAATGAATAATCATTTATGAGGTTATTAGAATATGTTAGTATGCTTTAAATCATGTTTACAGCGGATATTGGAGTGATAGGCAGAGAAATTAGGGGCTGGGAAGCAAAAATGAGGTGAACAAGCTTCTGGGGGTGGGCGGTCATGCGGCCTACTAGGTGTTCGACCAAATGCCCCAATTGGTCGACCGCCCACCTGCTGACCAACGATCGCCCAGCCTTTTTGGGGGATGTTAGCGGGATGCTATGGGGATGTTTCTGGGTCATTCCCATATGGTTTTGACTACTCACATGCCCAAGTTACTATTTTTCTTACACATTGATGTTGAATAGGTGTACTCAAAGGCAAATCTACTTGAAGTGCTTCAAGAAAAGGGTTTCAAAGGCACTGTGGGCTGTGGAAGGTAATTTATATATGGTTTATGGATGCTCAGTTTGCAAGCAGTGTTTGTACTAAATGGAGATAGGTATTGTACCTTGCTTATTTGACTTACTTTAAAATTTTCCTCTCCCCTAGGAGGTTTTGAAAGCTGAGTTGGAGGTCATCCTAGTGGGGTTTATTTTGATTGTATTTTGGGCAGCAAGGTAAGACATGTTAAGCACCCTATGAGTGATTTATTCAAGTTTGCTTGCTGTATTTTAGTTCTTAAAAAACCCCCTTTCCCATTGTATGTTCTTAAGCTAAAGTTGCTGATTTTCCTAAAGAAAGCTAGCAAACTTAATACTTGAAGTCTACCTTTGGATACAAGGTGAGTGATTATCCTCCCTTGTAGTAGGCTATAATTTATGCTGCATGTAAGAATGAGTTTTGAATGTGTATATGCTGTTTTGCTCATAGAGTTGGATGGTAGAATGAGTATCTTTGATAAAACTATGATCTAAATGTTAAATCATATTGTAAGTTATAGTTTGATATATGTGTGCAAGAATGCTATGTTGTAAGCAAGTGCAGTAATATGTTAGTGAGTTAATGGTTGTTGTACTATAAATTTACAGTAAATGTAAAATCAGAACATGTTTTATGTAAGTTTATATGAGATTATGTTTATATGGCTGTAAGGTGTTATGTGGACAGCAATGAATAGTATTTTCGTATATGCAGTCCATGGTAGGTTTGTTACACATTAAATTGGAACTATTGTTGCAAGTGTATTGAACTACTAAGAAATGAAAAGTTGTGTAATTATTAGACCTCTCAAATGCCAACAATGGGACTGGACATGGGCAACAAGAAATAATTCTTCTCTTAAAGTAAAATATGCAAGCTGTGTGTAGAACACTTATAAGGGACGGCTTGGTGGGTTTATGGACAGCAGTGCCTCTTTTTTTTTTCTTTTTTTCTTTTTTTCTTTTTTGGTTAAAGGATAAAATAGGAAGGATCATGAACCTTTATCTTAAAGTAAGTTAAGGATTCTTGCAAGCTAGTAATGGTCCCATAAGTAAAAGTGTAGTTAAAGACTTATGCTTGTAGTAATATTATGAACTTATAGGTGCAAGAAAGGTCATAAATTAATGATTAAAGGAAAGGATCAAGCTTTCATAGCTTAGTTGGTTAGAGCACGTGTTTAGTAAACGGGAGGTCTTTAGTTCAACTCTCAATGAAAGCATTCGCATATTTTACATACCAAAAAAAAAATATGAGTAAAGGGAAGGGAGGGATTTAATGTCATGCATAGACTGCCACAATTTGGGTGGTGTAAGACAGTCTAAGTAAGTAAGACAAGGTAAATCCGTTGAGTCTGGATATAAAAGGCGAGACAAAAAAAACCCATTGAGTCTAAGTAGAGAGACAAGACATGTTAATCCGTTGAGTCCGGAGACAAAGCAAGACACGGTAAAAGGCCATAGTTGTAAAGGCGGGATCCACATCGTCTCCTCCCTGAGATTCGGGAGGAGAGGCAGCGGCCTAGATGGATGACCGACACTTGGCTCTCGGGTGAATCCAAGCCATCCATCCGAGCCGACACCCCTGTCAGCTCAGCTTGTCGACTGGGGTGTCGGCTTGGATGGATGGCTCGGATTCACCCGAGAGCCAGGTGGCGGCCATCCATCCAGGCCGCTATCCCTCCTCCCAAAATCTCAGGGAGGAGACGATTTGAATCCGTCAAGGCGTCGCCTAAGCGCTGCCTTGGACGCCTTGGGCACCCAGAATGTCTGGGCGGTCACCTTGGGTCTTATATGTGTTTTTTTTTTTCCCTTTGATCTCTGAATTTGCTTCACAGGATTTATTATGCTAGACAGGGACAACATTTATCAGACAGGACTTATTTATGACTAATATCATTTAAGTAAATGTTTCTTTAATTTTAAAGAAATATTTAATTAAGATATTATTCATAAATAAGCAAATACCCCCTATTTGAATCCAATAAAAATAGTTTAAAATTCAAATTCCATAAGGATAAAAAGTCAACCCTCCAGTTCAAGAACAAAAATCGTATTTTCGGGTGCGGGGGTGATTTTCAACTTTAAAATGTTAGGCTTTTTTTCAAATATAAAAATTTCATAAATCTTATTATAGTAAAGCATCACTAAAAACCAAGAGCGCGTCAAAATAATCTCTTGCTTTGATGCCTAAAAAATAATTTACATTCAGACGATTTTTAACAGAATTCATGTACTTCAAACAAGATTTGACCGGAGTGTAACTCCTTCATTATAACTCGGATTCAAGCAATCTAGGATTTGTTGGAAAACTGATTATACTAGCTTTGCAACGAATTTGAGATTGCTTGAATCCGAAGTATATTAAAGGAGTTACGCTCTAGTAAAATTTGTTATAAATCAGCAAATGTTAGTCATAAATACGTGTTGCCTACTTAACTCAATTATTTGTTTCTTTGTTGGTTTTCTTATATTAATTAAGCTATGTCTTAAATGTTTATTTATGTATAATGCTGCATATATATATAAATATTAATATAGCATTAATATTTTAAAAATTAAAAAAATACACTGGGAACGCCTTGGTCGCCTAGGCGCCTAGGCGCCCAGGATGGCCTCAAACGCCTTGGATCGTCTTGTCGCCTTGACAACTATGGTAAAAGCCGTTGGATCTAAGTAAGTAAGAAAAGACACAGTTAAATCTGTTGAGTCTAGAAATGATAAGCAAGACATAGGCATATCCGTTGAGTTTAAGCAAGGAAGATAAGAAGTAGAAGTGTCATAGATACGTGAAAGTATGTAATGTGATACGCTCTAAGGATATAAGGAAAATATAAATGTTTAATCTGAAACCAAAAAAAAAAAAGGGAATATGGTAGAAATAACTCATTTATTATGTTTTCTTATTGTTCAATATCATGAAAAGCTAGCTTACAAGATCATGTTTTACATCAAGTTATGTTTAAAATTATGTAAGCTTGTCGGTATTTTCCTACCAAGATGGATTATCACTTCACTGGGCTTAGGCTCATTCCAATTGTTTAAAATGTGTTTCAGATGATGAAAGCAAGGACAAAGATAAGGAGGAATGCAAGTAGAAGTCCAAGAGGGAGATTATTTTCCCCTTGTCAAACTGTTCACTTTGATATATTTTGTAATGTGGTTAAGTAAACTTTGTATCTTGTGTGGGCAGCAGGTTTTCGAATCATAATGCCCACACCTTTTTGTAAAGACTTGTGCAAAACTCTGATCTTTTTGTATAGAATTGTTAGCCACCGGTTGTAATTATTACTTCGTTAAAGGAAAAAAGTCTTCTGCTGTTCATATTCTATGGGTTGTAATGAATAGTTGGTGATGTTATGAATGAATCTATTATTAGTTATTTTTTAAAGAAAAATTTATACTGGCTTTCCATGTTAACGAATGTATTAGTTATTTCTTAAAGAAAATTTTATACCGGCTTTCCATGTTAACGAATGTATGTTTTAACCCGACCACTGATCCGATCCTGCTCCTGGGAGAGCTGTTTCAATTTCATCGAGAATCATTTGAAAGTTGGCCACATCACAATGATATGTAATTTTTCCAATGTCACAAGGCATCTATCCGCTACACGAACAGACTAGATATCTATTTTAACCATTGGATGGTCGAAATTAACCACGACACCAGACCCATCCTTACCCCACCATAAGGGTAAGCCTTACTCTATAAGTATCCATGATTTGAAGTGATATTCCCTAAAAAAGCATTGGGATCAGATTCAGAACTCCAATTTCAAAGTTTTCCATGTCTTGGTGTCAAATCCAGATTCCAGAGAACAATACTCCAGGAACTAGAGCAATAAAAGCACATCTGAAAGCCATTAAAAGCGCCAGTACTGCAAAAGGGATTGACAAAAATGTTTGTGATCAAATCAATCTGATCTCAAAATCATATTTCGGTAAAAGAGGAAAATGATCAGAACATGCTCATTGAGCCTTCACAAAGCCATCCATATGAATCATGTTTGACCATTCCCTTCTATGCAACTTACATTAACCCTTTTTTAAGGGGCCACTGTATCTAGGTGCTAACCACTTGTATATATGCCATGAAAATTGCAGAAAGGATCTGAGACAATATTCTGAAATTACTCTATCGGATAAGGCAGTTCTCCTGATTGAATTCAGTATAACCAACATCCACAAGGCAAAGACCATCAGATGGTGCTGGGGGCGCTGTGGCACGTCTGCATGTAGCATCCATTAGATTTAGCAATGCATGGTCCTCTGCACCTGCAGCTGCCTCTCTTATTGATGTTGCAACCAGTACTCGAACCATCTGCAAAAGGAAGGCAGTTAATGGTGGTTAAGAAGCAAGTAAAGCAACGAAAGGCAAGGTTTAGGCTGTATTTTAAAACTGATACTAAAGTTGAAGTAGATGGTCTGAACAAGGTTCAATGGCAACAGATAATTTTAATTATCCCAAAAAAAAAAAAAAAAAAAAAAAAAAAAAAGGTCCAATGTCAATTTTGTCCTGCCTCAGATTAGCAATCTTGAGGCTTTGACCATGTGCCGTGTACTCCACAACTTTTGATTATCAAGAGACAAGAAGAACATTTGACAGTTTTTCAATTGAAAAAAATGCTAGCATGTGTAAATTTGTTTTACTCCTCAATTGTTTCCTCTACAAACCTCAATCCATCCATCACAACCACCTCCATCTGCCCTAACTTAAAAAAAAAAGAAAAAAGAAAAAAGAGGGGGGAAAAAGGAAAAAGTTTCACTGGTCTGCCCCTCACATAAGGAGGGGCATGGTCTAGAGCATCTTACCCTTAAAAAAGTGCAATGCAAAGCCCCACAACCCCCTGTATTTGAATTTCCCATAATACCTTTCCCCTTTATCCAACAACCTACAAAAACCCCTTCTTGAAAACTGCTCCCCAAGGAAATCCCTCCCCAAAAAAGAATTGCACCCTCCCAAAAATTAACCATAGAGAGAATTTGACAGATATAAGTTCTTTCGGAACATGTGGGCCATGCTACAACAAACAATACGATAGAGCTGCATGGCCAAAGAATGTAAGAAAAAAGGGTAAAGGCGGTACACACTGCCTGTATGTACAGCCCTCTCACATTCTCTTCTCCTGTCACTCAACTACTCCACGTACCGCCTGTATGTACAGCCCTCTCACATTCTCTCCTCCTGTCACTCAACTACTCCACGACCATGTGGTTTCCTTGAATGCTGACCATGTGGTTTCCTTGAATGCTGACCATGTGGTTTCCTTGAATGCTAACCATGCGGCGCCCCCTCCTATGCGTCCATTGGCTTGGCGTGGGAAATTCCATCCCACCCCAATAGTAGCTTGTAGATCCCATACCCAAGAAACAAATAGCAATTTCAACTGTAGTGAAGAAAAAGCAAGTCAAATCTTCAAAACAAGACATATTTGTTGGGTTTCCTCCCCAAATGATGGAGGGGAGTCGACATTTTTCACAATTTTACGAACAAAAGCCCTTCTTTTAATATATTTGTCCTTCCTTACCTTAATTTGGAATCTGATCCTTGGAAAATAAATAAATAAATAAATAAGTCTCTTGAAATTTTGAACTTCCAATTGTATCCCTATGACAAGAAGGCATGTTGAAAAAACACATAATCGTTGGAATCTGTGTTACGGTTGGAATCTATGTGACGGAGTCTATAAATTATACGTCCTCTAGTTGAATCATACCACACACATCCCTTGTGGTGGTGCAGTTATAACCCTTTGTTTGGGTAAGACCCGCACCCAAAATTCCATCCTAATTTGAATTTTGGCACATGACAAGTCTTCCCACAACTATTGCACCTGAGTAGACACACAAAATCCAAATATGGTAAGTTATATATACCATGGTTTTACAATATGTCAATGGGTAGAAACCATGTAGGAATAAAAGGATCCAAAACTCAGACCAACTAGACCAAAGGACAGCACTCTATCTTGGTCCGGGTGCAGGCTGTCAGGGTGCAACCGCACACCTTGTGGCCGTACAGAACACCTGCGGACAAAATCTGATTTGCAACCTGTGGGACCATGGATCAACCATGGGCGACACCCGACTGCGTCCAGACATGACCTATGATGTCTTGGACGTGGGACCCATTGTGAGACAGGTGTAAACTAAATTAATTAATTAATTATAATCACAGTAGGTAGATAAGGAGTGTGGGACTTAATACTCCTCACCTTATACGCATAAAGAAGAGAGAGTTAAAATCCAACTACGAAGGAGTTGGAATTGGAATGGAATAAAGGACTAGACCGACAAGTGGCACAACCCATTGGCCGATCCACCTAGTCAAAGATAGAGTCCAACCAACTTTATCTAGCATGAACCATCGGATGCTCTCCATGTGGCACCCAGCCATCATGGGCTGGCCACATGTGCATGATGGGATAACCCCTCTCCATGCAGAGAAGGAGAGGCGGTTCCCTTGGTGCACAGAAGGCTACCAAGTGGCAAAGAAACCAGCCACTTATGAATTAGGTAAGAGAAAGGAGAGAGATAAGAGTGGGAGATTCTCTCACGCCTAGACTAAAGGAAGTTTGGAGGAAGAAAAACATTAGTTTTGATGCATGTTTTGAGAGAGAGAGAGAGAGAGTGGAGACGATTGTTAATAGGTTCTTCCAAGGCAATCCGTGCCCTTAGAACAAAGAATCAAGCAAAGGTAAGTTTTTTTGTAACTCATTTACCAAAAAAAAAAAAAAAAAATTGTCACTCTCCTCTATCAATTCTGATTTTTAGGAAACCCATTAAAGGTGTATACATCCTCTAAATCATTGGAGACAAAGTCTCCATTGGCCATCAATGGCAGACCAAGCAAAACAAGGAATGCTGCCTAGGTTTGACAAGAAACCTGACAGCAGCCTCATATATGAAAAGACCATCATTAGGAAACCCTAGCCACAATGGGGAATACTCAATGTGGTTCCCAGTCATTGGGGAAGGACCCAGGAGACCGTAGGAAGGAAACCCTAAAGATACGGTGAAGGAGACCCAATTTCGGACTAAGTAGAAATCCTTCCGGGCGCAAGGTCTGGTGGGACATCCGGGCACAAAACTCGTGCCACCGGACTAACGGGTTTCCACTGTATATAGATCTCTCGAGTGCCGTCCAGGCAAGCCCAAAATGGGCTGATCGTGCAATAGCAGACCATCCACCGGATAGTAACACAAAGGTCCCCACTGTATAAAAACCTCTCGGGAACCGTCCGAGTGGAAGGTGCGGTGGCAGACCATCCGTCAGACACTCATCCACCAGACAATCATAGAAGGTTCCCCTGTATAGAAAACCAATTTGGAACTCTCCGTGCGGAGCGTGCAGTGGCAAACCATCCACCAGACAACTTGCCACCGGACAGTTACAATAGGTTCTGAATTAGATCAAATTTGACCCTATAACCTAACCCTCTAACCCAAGGGCACCAACCCAAGGTTGGTAAGGATACCTATGATGGTAAGAGGAGACTTGTCTAAATATAATGAAAACTAACCATCACATAATCAACTCTAATAGGTAAAACTACGAGGGATTGAAAGGGAGCACTCTATCGTCATCAGAGTACTATTCTCAACTCATCACTAAGGTGAGGGGGTTGGTCTGACTTAATTTACTATTTATTATATGTTGCATGCCTATGATGATTGTGTTGACTGTATGATAACAAGTCATCCAATATTTGTGATATTTGTGCATGCATATGCATTTATTTATTACTATTTGATAGATTGTTTGTTGAAGCATGATGTTTGGTTAGCGTTGTGTGGATGGACAGAATGGGGTCATAGACCTTTGGAATGTACTATCCATGTGTGCTTTGCATATATGCTAGTATCCTAGTGGGGTGATAACAGCTGAAATGGGATAGAAGTCTGAAACTCTACCGGGATATGGCCTTGGATGCATGTAGTAAGAACTTGGTTAGGATTGTTAACCCATGAACTATACCCTTGCTAATAGGGGGTGAGGTATTGGCAAAGGCTCATATAAAGAGGCATGATCATGTGCACGGTGCTCCCCTTCACAACATACAGTGTTGGGTGGGTGAGCCAGACATGGATTGTGGCCTTCCCTTAGCCTACCGGCTGAGATTTAGGGATGATATCGAGGTCTATGGTGCTCTTCCCTAGGGACTGCTATAGCCAGAGACAGGTTGAGGTATAGTACTAGACACCAGGACAGAACCTATCGTTGGGGGATGCTGGCACATCTTGACGTGGTCGGGATGGTGTCTTCATCTTGAGAGGGTCAGCACTCCCCGCATGGCTGGGCTGTTGTTTCCTCTCTACCCGTGCATGAGTCCCTGCTCGTGAGGGGGTGTTCTCAATATGGCATTAGCATGTTTCATTAGACTATACCATTTAATTAATATGATTGCATTCATTTTTGCTTGCTTGTATGTTCTGACTCTCTCACTGAGTTGGTTGTTGCTCACCCTTGTGTACACTCTTTTTTCTAGATTCTGATGCAGGTTACACTAATCGTTGATTTCATGGACTCTCCAATTGTTGATGAAGCCTCCGCTGATGATATATCGAATCCTAAGGATATTGCTTATGGTCCTACTTGCAAGTGCGATGCATGTCTACAATTAAAAATTGTAGTCATACCTTAGCTTTACTTAGTTTACTTTCAATGTGAGGACAACTTGTCTTGAACATGGAATTACATACTTAAGTATTTTATTTGATGGTACCTATTTATTTATGTTTTAGTTTGATTAACAAACATAAGCTTGTTAATATTCTATTCCCTTAGTCATGTCAGCTTACTATATGATTTATAAAACTTCCACTATGGTGGTGATATTTTACTCTGATAATTGGTTAACGGTAAGCACTGCAAATACGAAATCTTGGGGTAGGATTGGTTTGCTATGCAGAAGCGATCCAGTCATACCTAAGAGGCTCTGGATTTGGGATGTGACAGTTTGTCTTCACATCTCATCTCAAGGATGGTTTTTCTTCTTGACGTGTTTGAGTCTACTTCGCTCTTATCTACTTTATTATTCTTATATAAAGAAGAGAGGGAGAGGTAATGGGTGTATGTGTGCGTGTGTGACATGTTTCTCTTGTAGTGTTGCACAAGCTTTTGTCTTCTTTTCCCCCATCTTGTTTTGCGAGTGAATGGAGATGAAAGAAAAAAGGCGCTCTTTCTTGCATTCCTCGTACCTAAGTTGTGGCATAATGATATTCCTTTATCCAAAGAGAAGGAAAGGTGCAGCAGTTTTTTCTTGTGCCTTTTCATGCCGGTAATGAGGTGAGAGTATTATATTCTTGCGGATCCGCCTATTTTGGTTACTTTATTATCCAAAAGGGATTTTTCTCCTGATGCTTGGTAGCCACTAACATTGGCTAGAGAGGATTGTAATCCCATTATTTATCATCCTAGAAGATTTAACTGGACTAAGTCCTATAGTTTTTACCTTGTAAAGGTCTCCACAATAAATTGGTAAATGCTTTTGTGGTTTGCTTGATTTGATATATCTATGTTATAAGCTTTGCACATACTTGGTCGTTGTGGATCGTCATTAACTTACACACGTGGGAAAAGGTTTGTTTTTCACAAGTGGTATAAAAGCAAGGTTCTTCTATTCGTATAATGATGGAGAGAAACATCATAAAAACTGGTGATTAGCTTGAATGGGAGAAACTGAATGGTTTGGAAAGCAAAGAAAGAAAACTTCTTATATTGCAAGGATTCATACCTACTGTAAAGGATGATATGGTGAAACAAAAAAAAAAAAAAATCCGATGTAAAATGGAAGACCTTAGACTGCAAAGCCATTGGCTTTTCCAACAATTTCTAGATGACTCAATTTTCCAATACACTAGCATATTCACTATGGAAGAAACTAAAAGAGTTGTACGAAAGGAAGAAAGGAAGATTACCAGCAACCAAACTTTATGTTTCTTGATCAAAATGCTTGTTAACCAAGTCAACTATATTTCTTTCTAACTAGAAGGTCCAATAGGGTGTAATGTAAGGATTGTAAGGTTATAATTTGCTAGCAATGAAGTAGAAGACTGCAGGAAAAGCAAGAGCCAACAAATATTAAGGTCTTTATAACAATTCAATCACAAAGGGGGGCAAAAGCTATCTATAAGATAGCTAAAATGAGCGAAAAGGTAGAGTAGACATTTCATGTTAGATGTATTAAAAGTGCAAATGATAAGTTCTAGTAAAGGATGAAGACATTAAAGAGAGATGGAATGATTATTTCTACAGCATACAAAATGAAGACAATTCAAGTACTTGTGTCCTGGAAGCATATTCTAAATTTCGAAATGTTCCAATTTTTTTAGGAGCCGAAACAAAATGTAGGCACGAAATTAAAAAATCCCAAATTTTGGACTGGACCGAAGCCTGGTCGAACCAGTGTTTATAAAATCTGAAATTTTGATCGAAACCTGCCAATTTCGACATGTTTCAACCGAAAGTGCGAAATTGGCAAGATTTCGCCGAAATCCCTCTACTTTCTCAAAAATTCTTGATTTCTTCTCAAAGTCTTCTCATTCTCCACCATTTATTCGCACTCCAAGTTGGATTCTACTTGGTCTCATAGAGAATTTGAAGATTTGAAGCAAAAAGGTAACCATTTCTTCCCTAAACTATTTTTCTTAAGAACTAGTATGTAACTATAAAGTCCATGAATGTCTTCTAAATTTGTATATGTTGTATAAAATGTCCTGATATACAACTTTACAAAGTTGGATTTCAAGTTGTGTTGTTAAAAAAAAAATTTCTGTTTTCAAAAAATGATTTTTTTTGCAATGTTGGCCGATCTATGGTTTGACGGAGTCGGATTAATTTTTCTGTTTGTAAATAATTATTTTAATTTTGAGTGGAGTTCCATATTTTATGTATTTGATAATTAAAGAATGTTTTGGAATGTTGTAATCACAATATAAGAATAGTTTGTTACTTTGTTTCCAATTTACTACTATCCGTACTCATTGCGTACGTTAGCATACTATGATGTAGAAATAGAAATACCATTTGGGATTTTTTTTTTTTTTTTGTGAAAATCGTTCAACGAATATGTTAACAAGGTTAAAAATGCATCATGCAAAAAAAATTGAGCTCAAAAAACAATTTTTTTGGCCACCAAAACTAAGTTTCGAAACTTGTCAAAAAAAATCCAATGTTTCAGCGAAATTTCGGCCATTTCAGCCAAAATTTTGGATTATCTCCCGGCCAAAACCAGGCCCAAAACTGAATTCAGATCCTTTCCTGGAAGCCTGCATTTCCCATCAAGACACCAAAGGACATATAGATATATACAAAAAACTCGGATGTCAGAAGTAAAAGATGTTGTATGGAGGATGAATGTAATTAAAGCATTAAGGCCTAAATTAAGTCCTAATAGAAGTATGGAAGAGCTTAGGAATCAATGGATTATCATGGCTAACGAAGTATTCAATAAGATTATGAACACAAGAAAAATGTCAGATGAATGGAGGGGAAGCATTGTGTTTCCGACTTAGATAGAATAAAAGTGATATTCAAAGCTGCAATAATTACAAATACATAAAACTGATGAATTATACTATGACATTATGGGAGAGAGTTATTAAAACTAACCTGAGACAAGAAACCACTATTACGAATAACCAATTTGGTTTCATGCTAGGGAGATCCACAACAAAAGCTTTTTACTTACTTAAGAGACTCATGGAAAGATTTAGAGATTACTAGAAGGGATCTACATATGGTCTTTATTGACCTAGAAAAAGCTTATGACAGAGTCCCAAGAGAGTTAATCTGACAAGTGCTAGAGAAGAGAAATGTTTCAAGCAAATATGTAGACATAGTCAATGATTTGTATTACAGGGTGGTAACTAGTATAAGAACTCTGGGATTCAAGGTATTGAATTCCCAATTACAATAGGGTTACATCAAAGATCAGCTCTAAGCCATTATTTGTTTATGCTTATCATGGATGATTTAAGTAGAGACATTCACGATAAGATTCTTTGGTGTATGCTTTTTGCAGATGCTATTGCCTTGGTGGATGAGATAAAAGCAGGGATTAACACCAAGTTGGAGTTATGAAGATCAACCTTGGAATCAAAAATCAGTAGAACGAAGATTTGGAGTGTTATGTGATTGGCGTTTTCTTTCAAAACTTCAAGGAAAATTTATAGGATAGTCATTGGTTATGATGTATGGATTCAATGTTGGCAACTAATTAGCATCATATAACTAAACTCAGTGTTGCTAAGATGAAGATGTTAAGATGGATGTATGGCAAAACTATGAAGGATAAGATGAAAAATGAGCGTATTAGAACTGATTTAAGAATAACCCCAATATATGATAAGCTACGAGAAATTCCTTTGAGATGGCATGGCCATGTTCCACGGAGGCCTTTGGATGCCCTAGTATGAAGAAATGATTTGATTCACACCGAATGATCTAAAAGAGCCACGGACAAACCTAAGATGACTCTAGGTGAGGTGATGAGAAAAGATATGCATAGTTTAGGAAGTATTTCAAGTATGAAATCAAAAAGAACTGATTAGAGAACAAGAATCCATGTAGCCAACCCCATATAGTTGTAATAAGGCATTGTTATTATTGTTGTTGTTGATAAAAAAAAGCTTGTTAATCTGAAGTACAGAGAAGGAAGCTCAGTTGCATAATATTTGAATGAGGTGAAAGAAAAGTATTATGAATCAGCTCTCCTCTATAAAGATGGTGCTTGACGATAAGTTACAAGCCCTATTACTTCTCAGCTTGTTAACCAACAGCTGGGAGATACTGATGGTGTCTCGTAGTAATTATGCACTATATGGGGTGCTCATAATGATCCAAGTGATAGGAAAGTCTATTGAATGAAGAGACAAGAAGAAAACATTTGTATGTACCTCAACTAAAAGCACTTGTCACAGAAAACCAAGGGACAGGAGAAAACAAGTTTAAAAAAAAATTTACCATTATGCCATAGTTGTCAAGGCATCACCTAGGCACCCTTGTGACGCCTTGGAAAATCGAGCGTCTTGGTCGCTTAGGCTCCTCGTCAGGCCTCCAATGCCTTGGACCCTTAACAACTATGCATTATACTACTAAAAAACTAAAGGTCGTAGATGAAAAAGGAATTCAGAAAACACAAAAAAGATACAAAGAGAAAGAGGGAGAAGAAAACAAATGAAAAAGATACAAATGCCGTCAACTCAGAGAGATATTAACATCGTCTCGAGTTACAAAAAAATCCTATCACACCTCCTCAGTTGATTGTTGATACTGATGACCTCATTGATCTTGTTAAAATTCCTCTTAAAACACATAATGAAGGCAAAGATGGACAGCAAGACTATGAAGATGCAGATGATGATAATGCCAATGATGATGCTCTTACACATGACGTTGAGCAAAAGGAGCATTCTGAGACTGTTCTGTTAGGCAGACTGCTGATGTGTTATTTTCTGATTTCCTCTATCACCACTAGGATTTCTTAATAACTCTCATATCCACCGTTGGATTATATTCATACTTTGACATCCTATTGTCCAATCATGTTATAACACATTGACCTTTGCTGATCTGTCCCTGCCAAGTCAGATATGGTAAAAAAAACACTTGTGTGTTCACTTGTCCATCAGTCCTAGAATTCTTCCATATCTCCCAATCTAACCGTTTGGATATGACACTTATCACCATACTTTCTACCTTGTGTTGAAGTCTGGGCTCTATCTGACCATTGGATTGTTAGATATTATCTGTTTTATACTCTGCTCCTATCCAGATCACCGTGATTCTGGCTATTCAGGATCCATTCCCTCATCAGTTTTTGTTGCGCATGATCAAACCATCTAAGTTTTTTTTCTCACATTTTGTCACTTAATGGTGCTACGGCTACAAATGCATCCATTGAATGATACATAATACAAGAGCAATAAGAAAGCACAGGGAAAAAATAGATATGGGGTAAAAAGTATAAAAGATAGGAAGAAAATAGAAGCACATCGAACAAAATAAAACTACTTCTGTATTAGTACAAGTATATTACCTTGCGCAAGAAACGATTAGCAACCAGCTCCACACACATAACCCTCATTCCTTTCAAGTTAACCTACAAACAAAAGTCATGTTTTTTTTTTGGGTAAGTAACAAAAGTCATGTTATTAGCATGCAGAAGTCCTTGTCTTGCACAACAACAGAAACACCTAAATCAAGTCAGCTTGCCTCAAAATCATGAAACAAATGCATAGAAATAATCCCTAGGTTTCCTTTCAAATGTATAAAATTATATCAAATAATATTATACTAAAAGAGGTTCAGAATCCAGAAAGTGAGATAGAGAAACCAAATAAGTACATAGCAAAGAAAACTGAAATGGAGTGATAAAAATCGATACTTAACAAACATCTTTAAATTGGACAAGCTTAATAGAGTTAAGAGACAGTTCATTCAATGCGTTATTGAATGTAAGAATCATGATAATCTGTAGAATGGGTAGCAGTAAACCTCTTCCTGACAGGGTAATCTGCCTTCAGCAGCTCGGGCATGGTAAATGAAACATTCTGTAGGCGGACCCCTGACATAGAAAGAAAGATAATCAGAAAGTCCACAAAAACTTAGTTCTATGCAGCAGGATAAAGTGCATACCAATAAAATTCAGGAAGTTTGAGCTGTATTGTGGTGAGTTTAATCTCACAAGTAGTGAAAAAGAGCAAATTAGCAGGCACACAAACATGTGAAGGTTGCAATTACTTTTTCTTCTTTCTAATTTTGGTGGGCACATATCCATGACATCAGCCTTACAAAAGAATCAACAATCAATGAGGCAGGAAGTAACAAGTATCCACTAATTAAAAAATGTCTAAGAAGAGGTTAACTATTGAAGATATATTGTGCTTAGTAGCCAATACGACTAACCAAAATGAGTAGTGATATTCCTTGTTTAACAGATAATTCAAATTTGATAGCACAGCCACCTTTAGCCTCTCTAAGCTTTGAAAGGGGCATGCACAAACTTTTAACACAAAAAGATCCAAAGACATTTACAATGAATCATCATCACAGAAAGAACATATATATATGACAGTAATCATGCTGCATACAGTAACATACATAGAGTATATACATATAGCTATGGCAATGCTGCATACAGTATCATATGTATCATACATATAATACTTACATGCTTCTAGAAGCTTTCGTGTCCCGAGCAAACACCTTGTATGATAACAACTTCCCTTCTAATTGGAGTAAAAGTTGGTTTACTTTGCTTATGCTGAATCTTCTTGGTTTCTTTGCACTTTCAGGTTCATCTTCACCACTGGCAATCAGGCAGCCACCATTCTCCTCTCCAATATATTCATCACATCCATTTCTCTCATGGAGTTCCTCCAAGCTGCAGCTCTCATTGTCCCCCTTGAGCCCTTCACTTTGCTTCTCTTCTCCATCATTGAGGGGGAAAATATAGAAATAACGCCTCCATTTGGCAGAGAAATTAGGATGGAACATACGTGACACCTACAATTAGTGCCACTCTACATCAGTATCAGCTCATATATCATCAACTCAAAACATAAATCAAACATTGTAACTACAGTTGGATGCTTTGCAGCTTCTACGAATTGCTCTCTGCAATCCTTGTAATAAATCAGTAGAACAAAGTTTACCTTGGATACAGAGACAACACGGATCTTTCCTGGTGCAGCACAATTGATTGCATCCGCAACATCTTCTGCTCTAACATCCTCTCTCCAAGTATCTGCACACTCAAACAATCACAAAATCTCTAAGAACCTGACCCCGTAAATATTTGAGGTTACAAAATAATGCTGAAAAATCACTTCAACGTTCCAGAGAATCATTATATTTCCTAATCAAGATACAATACAAAATAATAGCCATATTGTCCCCTTAAGATGCATTGATATTGGTCATAGGGTGAGCATCTTTAACCAATACAGAAGGTCAATTTCAGTGACTACTAATAATAACAGACACAGGGCAATATATTTTACTATTATAGAAGAAATTAGTTATATCTGCACAACAATAAGAAGGATATCACATCTCATAAATCATGTAATTACCTGATACACGAGCATAAGATAAACTGATAAATGTAACAATGATAGCCACCAGATAGAAATAAATATACAAAAGATGCCACTTAATGTTGTTAGAAATGGCAAAAGGAATGGGACATGGAAGAATTCTTAAGTGTCACACCAGAATCTTTGAGTGTTGAAATCTGACTTGGTTGCTTCATCCATTTGGAAGAGTTCAAGCAAGAGAGCATCACATGCCTAGATCCTGATCTTTACAAAATGCTTAAGATTGTACTTCAAAATGGTAGATCTAAAAGTTATAAAACTGCATTTTAATGGCCTCTTCCTCTGCTACCTACCCATCCATCTTTATATACTTTTTTTTTTCTCCAATGAATCAAGAATTCATTTAATTTAAACTAGAGATGGATAGAAAAGATCCCTCGCATAACTTGAAGGCAAACCCATGGCACTGACATACTTTTTTTTTTTTTTTTTTGGGGGGGGGGGGAATAGGACATGAGGAGGCGAAAACATACAGAACGAACAAACTTGCCGAAGAGCTGTCACCCCTTTGTCAGTGCGCCCAGCAACAGATGCACAACCTTCCACTGGTAAAGACCTGCCTTTCAACTGTTGAGCTTTGTTCTCATCAACAAATTTCCCAAGAGACCTTTCTACTGAACTGTTAGTGAGAAGAAAATGAAATAAAACAGTTAAAAAACAAGCACAGAAACAAGCAGAAAATGAACCTAATCTAGGCCTTTGTCCCCCTTCCCTATGATCAGGTTAAGAAGACAGCTGTATGGGAGAAATCAATTGGGAAAATAAATAAAATGAAGAGACCAAGATTCTACAGATCTGCTAATCATAGTCATGATCCCTTGATCCCGATCATGATTCACCAGGCCAAATGCTGTCAGGGTCAGCCACTTCACGGTTTATATCAGTCAGCTGATCCAGACCATTGCAGACCACGATCAGTCAAGGCCAAGTGATTCCTAACACTGACTATTCGATCTTTGGAAGATACAACCTCATTGTTTCATGAACCATTGACTGGATGATCAGATCACAGTGTATGGTTCAGGACACCCACTGCTAGCGCCCAACGGTTTTCCCAGCTTTTAGAATCACAGATCAGTCAAAAACCATTGAACGTCAGAAAATAGTCTAAGCCAACAATAGGACCATAGCATAATTTTAACTTCCATAACTTATGTAGTAAAATTATCTGCATCTAGCCTTTCAAGTTTCAACCATCGGACTGTTGAAACTTTGGAACACACAACAGGGCGACCACCAGCCAACTGCCAGGGCAGAATCCACTACTGTTCCATTTACTAGATTTTTATCCACCACCAAAGCAAGTTAACATTAGAGCATGAACATTTGACCAAAGATATAAAAAATAAAAATAAAAAATAAAAAATAAAACAAAAACAAAAACAAAAAACAAAAACAAAAAAAAAAACAAAACAAAACAAAACAAAAGAAATCTAAAAAACAAAAAAGTAAAACAACTTACCCTTGAACAGTGTTCAGCCCCGGTTGTCTCTGCCAGCCATCAAAGGAGCCCCCATGATAGGAGAGAACTATTTTGAATGTTGCCCTCGCCCATCTTCCAGTCCTATCTTTTGCAGAAACATTGACCAACTCAGTTTCCTCATGAGAATCTGGTTGAGCAAGATCCTTAAGTGGATGGGTCTGTGGAGAAAGTCCTCTAGAATAAATATAGCACGAATCCAATAAGAAACTTTTTTAAATAACTTTTGAGATGCAAGTAAAATAATAATGCAGTATGGGATTTCAACCATAGCATTTCAGAGAGTTTACTGCAATTCAATCAATAGAAAGACAGGTTACCATTAACTGCCACTAACTTGTTATGGGACTGCATTGACCACCTTAGTATATTCCCTACTATGGCAATAATTGAAGGGCAACTTCATAGTCAGTGGTCATGCTGGCTATGGAATATCCTCTAACCAGATGTATGATTCAGACAAACTTCTTTCATTAGTAATCAGGATGGTAAGTGATGTACGACGACCTAGAGGCTAAGTCTACCTACAATAATACCAATGCTAACCACAGAGGCTCACTTAAAGGCTATCTAACTGGGACTGACAGGGGCTGGCAGCAACTTACATGACATGCATACATGAATTGAACAACAATAACAACAAGCAATTTGCAATATAATTCTTAGGGATGCCTTCAATTTAGCAATACCTAATAGGGTGCTATAGCAGTTCAGTCTTAGGCAGCATTTAATTAAGTGCTAATGTGCAGGAACTTTCAAGAACCCTAACAGCATAAGTTTAAACCCTAGTAACATTAGAAACCAACCTCCGCATTAAATCAGAAACATCCAATATAGGGGAAGTTAATACTAACCAAGCTTCTGCTGTAACAGAGGGACCAGCCTCTAATAGACACTGAAACTCAGTCCTAAAGGGTTGCTACACGGCAAAGTAACAAACAACAGGGGGTGAAACAATAGTATCGTAGGGGGGGTGGGGGGTCAAGATGTATAGGAGAACATATATATGTAAAAAATAAAAAATAAAAAATAAAAAAAGATCCAGGGGGTAGAACCGAGGGGGTGTATGAAGAAGTGGAAGCAATTTACATATGTAAAATGAAGAAACAAGTAGAGAAGAAAGGAAAAGGGGAAGGGAACAGAATTCGATGCAAGGAGAAGAAGAAGAGAAAATTGAGAGAGGAGAGAGAGACTCACACTTTAAAAGGCAGTCCACGCTTGCATTTTCATTCATTAATTTGCATCCATTACATTTTCCCAATAAGAATTTAAAAGGGGTGAACAATGAAACTGGTTACAAGGTAGTTAATTACCTAAACAAAGGAGGAAAAGGAAATGGGGGGAAAATGGTGGTACAGTTACAGCTTATGGCAGTCTGTCCATATGTGCTAATAAGCTAATAACAAGAATAAATCATAATTGTCAATGTGCCACCTAGGCATCGCATCCAGGCGCCACCTAGGGATCCAGGCGCCCTTGTGACACCTTGGAAAATCGGGCACTTTAGTCGCCTAGGTGGGCGCCTTGGTCTCCTAAGCACCCTGTCAGGCCTCCAATGCCTTGGTTCGCCTCGGTGCCTTGACAACTATGGAATAAATAAAGGGAAATTGAAATATAAATAAGCTAAAATAGTGAATAGAAACAGAAATAGCATAAATAAAAATTGTAGCAGAATAACTACTGAAAATTACCCAAACAATCAACCGAGAGAGAGAGAGAAGTAGATAGAAGAAAGAAGAGAGAGAGAGGGATGTCGATTCTAAAGAGAGAAGAATCGACTTTAATAAATAATCCCTCCTCCTACTGCTGTATATATAGAAAAGCAAAATAGAGAATCCAATAGATCTAGGACTCTAATAGATAAAATCCAAATTACAATAGAGATAGGAAGAGAAACTCCTAGAAGATCTAGAAGAACTAGATCATAATCCAGGCCACATAGGACATTGATCCTCAGCGCCCATGTTGTATGGATCAAATCGGTAAAGGCCTGTATGACCAGACCCATCACTTACATCATTAACATAACTAATGGTGAATGGGCCTTAATTAAGTGAACCAATTCCCTTATATCGTTAACAGAAATCAAAACAGAAACAGAAATAACTATCTAAACTAAAGCTGCTGCTGCTGCTGCTGCTCCTGTGCTCTAGTTTCATGATAGCCTCAGAACTCATAGTCAAACCACAGGAAAGAAATGGAGGGCCGAGATCTGCGAAACTTCCTCTGGTACACTCAAAATCCACAATCAGCTGTAATGTCCTCATCGGTAAGTCACCCAAAGACGCAAAGCAATGGACTCACTGATCCCCATAGTGGTTAATGTGATATTTAAGGTTCAATTAAAATTTACCAAAATTTGCCACTTTCACTTACTGCTCCCAAAGAGAAGATAAGAATCTCCCCTCCCGCCCCCTCCCCCAAAAAAAAAAAAAAAAAAAAACCTTATATAACCATGTTTGACAAGAGTAGGACCTCCTGATTCTCTTGAAAGTGGGGCCTATGCTTTGAATAGCCATCAGAAGAAGATGTCGGGACGAGCAACTAAGATACCCTTGCATCATGTGATACCTCAAGTAGGGGTGTCAATTTTGGGACCGCACCGTGTCCCCCGAGCTGGGCCGACCAGTTAAAAACCGCACCGAGCCAGACCGTTTAATAAATGTGTTGGTCTTAGACCGGACCGATTAATAATAGATCGTTCATGGTGCAAGGGCGTAACCCGACGGTTGCCTGACCGGACCAACCGATTAAAGCCTGAATTGGTATACACCGACTAAAGACCGATTATAGACTGATTTAAGTTTATTTTTATTTTTTTCCACTTACTTTTCCCACCCATTTTTCCTTCTCATTTTTTTACTTTTAACTTTTTCTTTATCTTTCTCTTTTTTTCTCAAGTCTAGAGCATATAGAGATAGATTGTGGCTCAAGTCTGAGTGACAGTTGAGTAATTCGATGTGAGATGAATAGTCACCAATGCACAATTTTGCTGGTGACCATAAAATTTAAATTTTAGGTTGTGATTAATGGGTTGGATTTACAACAAAATAAATCGATTATAACTAAGCATAAAACCGAATAGCATAATCAAACATAAGATCGAATAAGATAATCGATTATGGATGTTAATAGACTGAGTAAACCGATTAACATAAAACCGATTAGGGACCCAGACCGACCAGACCGAATATAAAGGAGTCAATGTCTCGCAAATCAAGACCGATTTTTTTTTGCTAAAGGTCAGCAAAGCTATGTATTAATGAATAGTCAATCACGGTGCAAGGTGTTAAATTGGTGGGGACCGGTTAGGCCTGACCGAGACCGACCGATTGACACCCCTAACCTCAGGTATCAAAAATGGGGAATAATTTGAATTTTTCCTTTTTCAGTTGTTTGAGTTCGGAAAGCCATGCCTTGGCCTTGTATACCTAGCAAGGAACCAAGGGTAAGTGCGTAATTTTGATCCTTAGGTTCAGTAATATTTTATGTACCTTACTAATTGCCCTATTGATTAATGAAATTGTTGTTTGTTTTCCTTAATGGAATGTAATGATATTAATAAAGAGCTACTTGTTTTGCATATGTGTAATGAATGTGTGCATATGAGTTTCAGCATAATAGCATAAGTAGAATAAATGTGGCATATCAAACAAGCTTAAGCCATGGCTTAATATGTAGGAGGTCTAGTGTTCAAAACCTCATAGCAACAAGAGTGTTTTTAAGAAAATAGGTGTATTTTTGGCATGTGGGTGTGAAGTGGACCCCACATGATGAGGTGGCAGTCACATTGGCATAAAAGAGATCATGCATTGGGTATGGACTATGGAGCTAGTGGAATGCTTAGTAAGCATGAGTGCATAAATGGCAGCCCACTATAGGCCATTGAGACTTGCTTTATATCCTATTGGCTGGGTTATTTTGTAAATAGAAGATCAAATGAAGGACAAAGTGGACAACTGAAATATAAGGGTACCAAAAATTTTAGGAAGTACCTTTCATGCAAGACATAAGTATAGGGATAATAATAATAAGGTTATTTCACATTTCTTGGGTACCAAAGTGGTATGGAATGATTTTTCATGCAAGCCTTGCATGAGTCCCATTAGAGGGCATTTTGGTCTTCTCATAGGGGATTTTAATAACTGAATTAAAAATTGGCATACCAGTTCTATACATAAGAAGAAGAATAAAAACTTCTTTTTCTTCTTCTTGTTGAAACCGTGAGCAGTAAAGGTATCCGAAAAGAGAATAAAAGAGGGGGAGAGGAGAGAGAGAGAGAGAGAGAGAGAGAGAGAGAGAGAGTTTGAGAAAAATCAAGTGGTCTTAGTGAGTGAATGTGAATGTGAATGCATTGCTGTTATGAAAGAAGGATTAAATAAGGGAGCAAGAAATTAGAGTGATTTTTGGAAAAATAAAGGAGACACCATTGTTGTCCTTTGAAGCTTGAAGAAACTTCTTACTTGACCAATTTGAGGGTTAAGTTTTCATTCCAGAGTTTCAGACATTGATTTTCTTAAAAAAGGATGTTAAAAAATGAATTTCGAATTCTGCAACTCCCTTGCTCATAACCTGAAATTTTTAAAGAAGGGAAAAGGAAGAGATGAAGATGCATGTACGAAAGTGAGAGAAAGAACGTAAGTTGAGAAACCAAAAACTGAGGCTTTGGTGTTTGGAGTGTGAGGAATGTGTTAGGACTCCTAGATTTGGTGAATAGGACCTTCTTCAGAAGGTAGAAAATGGGTGAAGGGAAACCCACTTCACCCAAGAAAAACCCAAATACAAACTCTATCCGGACTGAATTTTTAGCTTGTCCGGATGCAAAAACCAATCTGTCCGGAAGCAAATTTACATCCCCACAATTCCAGCATGTGTTTATAAGCTTGTCTCATGGATGAAGGGAGTGTTTCTCTTCCTCTGCAACTCCTTTGATTCATGAACAGAAATTAAAATGGTGATTGAGAAGGAGAAGCTCAAATTGAGAAAATGAGGAGAGAATTTAGGTTGAGAAATGAATTTGGGGCTTTGTATCTTTGACGTGTAATGGATGTTTAAGAACCTTGGAATAGTAAATAGAATCCCCTGACTGAAGGTTGAAGATGAGTGAATACTCTCACTTCACCCAAGAAGAACCTAGACCCAAACCCTGTTCGAAAAACAGAAATTTTTGGCCTGTCCGGTTGCAAAATCCGAGCCTGTCCAGATGCAATTTGCAGCCACACCTTGCATCTGCACCTTTCCAAAATGGTTTCTATACAGGAAACCAGAGGTCTGGATGGAACGTCCGTATGCAAAATTTGCAACCGCACCTTTACAGAACAGTTTTTTCTGAAGAAATTGACTTTATTCGTCTTCCACCCTTACATGATATGAATTAGGGATCGTAGGAGACATTTTTACAGACCTAAGAGGGGAAATTTTGAGAGAAATTGGCACATAAAATAGAGGTTTTTAACACTATTAAGAGACCTAATTATGGAACAGTATGATTGCTTAGGTGTTACCTTGTGAGATCAAAGCACTTAACGGATAGTAAATTGTTCAAGTGCAAGACTGAGGTCAGTGACTCTCACATTCTAATTGTTTGAATATTATGTATGTATCGATGGATTATTCTGTGAAATGTTATGCAATGATTATTGTTGAAGTATGATTACATGAATGACAGTGTTGAGATGTGATGAAGTCTTGTCGTTTATTATTGTGCGTGATGATGTGTTTGAAATTTGAACTGTAAATAACAGAAAGGTGTTTTAAAATTACCCAAAAAGGGGTTCTTTGGTAAGAATAGCTTACCAATTATACCCAAGCAAGTGTGGGTGTTGGGTGGAGGTCCGGACACAGTTCCTAACCCTTCCATCAAAGAATTGGATTGGTCAAGCATGTTTAGGATAACCCCCTAGCACACACAGGTGACCTGAACGTATAGTGATAGGCAGATATTGCCCAGCTTTGGGGTTTGTACTCTCATCAAAGAATTAAGACATACAAACAAGATTGGGATGCTGCCTAGCACTACACGTTAATGCAAGAGAAGACAACCGGTAAGGGGTGCAAACATGGTTGAGGATGTTTGCATCAAAGAATTGGGTACTTAGACTTCCATCAAAGAATTTGTTGTGATTTGCTTTCTATATGTTCGCATTTTTGACTTTTACTCATTGAGCTTTTAGCTCACCCCATCAGTGCGATTACATTTTCAGATGAACTTGAACCATGTGAACCAGAACAGATTAAGAATGTGCAAGAAGGACCAAGAGAAAATGACTGTTATTGCCCTGGGTGTGCTCACTGCAGGGACAAAACTAGTTTAGGAGTGGATTTCTTACTTTTTATGATAATCCTTGTCGGATATGAACCTAGTAGAATGGAAGAAACTATGTTATTTTGGGAATGTAAATATTGATAGATTTCAAGTTTTATTTCAGTTCTTGTTACCAAAAGGTAACTTGGGAAAAATCTAAGTAAATATTAATCGAAGTCTTTTCGGTAGCTATAATTTTGGAAATAGAATTGAACCTTCTTTTGGGAATTGGTGATATTTTGAGAGTGCCATTGTAAATTTTGTTATATGAGAATCAATGAAAGTTGTTGCCACCATTATATTTCAGATTCTAGTCTTGAATCTCACGATCTTCAAGGTGTGGTTGGGAATAAATGAATAGTTGTGTAGACCTATTTACGTAGAATAGAGACATACATCGTATCACTGGAGTGCCCACAAGGACAGACCTATTCCCTTCTCTGGGGTTTGGGGTCGTTACACATCAGTCTTGAGTGTAAGCCCTAGGGAGTGAAGAACAACAGAGAAGAATTTCTGAACCGGCATGTCAAATGCACCACTCTCTCCAGCTAGCTAGCTAGATGTTTATGTTTGTTAATAAAAACCTCTGGCATCAACAAAACTTTATCTCATTCCAAATTGTGAATATGGACATGAAAACTAGAGATAAATGTCATATATACCTACCATACACAATTGTATCTGGGATTTCTTTTACCCCTTAAATGGAAATTGATTTATAACACACTCAATTGTAAACCCCGAAAATGAAAAGCACTACCAGTTAAGAGAAAAGGCAGTAATATTTACAGAAAAAAACGAATAACATATAACACCAAGTGATAAAAAATTTGATAATTCCCTCAGAAGACCAAAGTCATAAAAGAATGATTTACATAGAGTAACACAGACAGATAGAATTAAAAAAGAGATGATTTTAATAAATTTGACAACCAGAAGCAACAAAACCAATCACTGAAACCATCAAATACACTTTAAGCATCCAAAATAAAAATTTACTTTAAGACCCACCTCCAATCCAAACAACTCAGACAAGGAAAGCGCCCGTTCACTAGATTCGAGTAGAAATCAGTAACTTGTTGCCATGGCCTCGCATACATGAACTCAAAACTTTCCCTGCCAAAACAAAAACATCAATAATTTAGGTAAAATTAAAAGGAAAAAATTTTCTATCTCGAATAAAGTAGTATTCATAACCCACACCTTGCAGTCCACCGCGCGTCCTTGCAGGGATCGGTATGGTTGTACTGTATATAAACTTTCTTTTCAGTTTGATTTTCCATCACGGAGCTATGAATCCGTCCCCTAGCTGTGACCAAATTTCCCCTCGCGTAAGCTAGCATCCCTTCCAAGGATTCAAAGGAGCTTTTATTAAAATGATGCCAAGCTTCCTGGATTTTTCATACATTACGCACCATTTGCAGGTTTCACTTTAACCTTACGCTCCATCTGTTACAATGTTTGCTGGAAAAGTACTTGTAGTTATTTTGGCAAAGCAGAGTAGAAAACCTGGAAAAAATCCTCTGCAGCCGACCAGTCCGTCCAGCCAAGGTTGGACGGGTTGGGATCCGTATACGCATTACAAATACAATTACATCGGCATACGTATTAATGTATTATATCAATACCAATGCATCAGTATATGCATCGAAATGATCAACCGTCCGATCTCGATCTCCTAGTTATCCCAACTGTCCGATCTCTCCTGGAAGGATCTGAACCTGGAAAACCTTGAATTCGACTCTTTTGGATGAACTACAGATCCGACAGTGCGGCATCATTGTGCGCCACGTGCACAGTTTGCAATCCAAGGGCATAGGATTGATAGATGTAAAATTAGGAAATGCATCTGAACTACACTGAAACTCCTCCCCATGAAATTGATTTGAGTTTTCTCAAACAAACCCCTCCCGGACCCATATCTCACTCTATCTCAAGGGTGGCAACAGCCCGGTCCAGTCCAATTTTGGTCCGAGTTGAAACGGTGTCAAGCTTTACAAGCTCGGATCGAAACCTATTCATTGAGGATTCGGGCCGGGGTGGGCTGCACAGGACACAATAATTAACAGGGCAGTCCAGTGTCAGGTTGTTATCGAGTTGATTTCAGGCCTGCTCGGTCCGGGCTGGGTTTATGGGATTATCAGGCTGCCTTTGCATGTAGTTATTTTTGCACAAGAATAATTTTTTTGTAGTTTTTTTGTTCATATTTAATAAAATTGCAAACGGTTAAGTTTTGATTGATCTTAGGAGCATCTGAACATGGATAAAAGATTGCATATTTGTATTTTTTTTATTAGAATCGTTAGATCTTTGATCAGTTGGTTATTATTTGAGCAGCAAAAAGAATTGGTTAGGGCTAGCTCGGATTTCTTAACAGGCCTTACCGGTGTTCAAGTTGGGTATTATCGATTCGGGCTAGCTCAGGCTTCTTAATTGGCTGATCCAATTCGGACTGAAACAGTGTCACGCTTGACAAGCTCAGACCGAAACTTGTCCGTTAAGGGCTCGATCCAGGCTCTATTTGGGTTATATCAGGCCGGCTTGGTCCGTACGACCGGGCCGAGCCCTTATTAGACACCCTTACTCTATCTCTTCTTTCATTTCATATCCGATGAAGCCGAGCCAATCTTAAGCTGCTTCATCGTTGTCTACTATTGCTTTTCTGGACCCAACACAACAATTGATAGGAAACAGGGATCTTCATTTCACTTGGATTGAGAATTTCACAAGGGATCTTTTCAAGAAGAGGAAATTTGGTAACAAGAAAAATGGAAAGAAAACTGATGAAGAGAGAAGAAAAAGAAAGTGTTTAATTTGTTATATTTGTGAGAGAGAATGAGTTCGGATCACTCGTATATATGTACTTTTCATGGGATCTCATCATTGTCGTTGTGGTGTAGGACTCACCTCAAGAGTGTGGAACCCATTAAATATGGACGATGATTGGATTCCAGAAAGATATAATAAGTATATACTGATAAACCATTCTCATAAAGAAGAAAGGATTTCAAAAGGAGTTTTTGGCATTTATTTTTCTTGGGTTTTGGAGTTGATGAAGCCTCTAGGGCGGTTTCAATGTTGTACAGGTGTCATGCTGGGATGTCACGCTGCCTGATCTGTAGCACACCCCTATGCTATAGAGGAGCACAAAAGAGGTTGAATCCGAAAACCTCACAATGCTCTGCACATCACGTTGTGCTGGGAAATGTGGGTAGAGCATATACTTCTCTATTTTGTATGGAGCAATGATCCACCACCCATTTTGGGTTTGGTTTTTTTTTTTTTTTTTCCTTTCTTTCTCTTTATGTTTTTAGGATTTAGAGTTTGGGGGTTGTGTTTTAGGACTTGAGCTGGGGATTTGGGATTTGGGATTTGGGATTTAAGAGTTTAGGTCTTCATGTTTAAGGTTTAGAGGTTCAAGTTTGAGGTTTAGGGTATACAATTTAGTATTTAGTTGTAAGGATATTGTGAGATTTAAATTTAAGGGTTATAGAGTTTAGGTTTAAGGTTTTAGAGTTTTAGGGTTGTAGTTTCACGTTTCGAGCTTTTAGACTTTAGAGGTTAGGGCTTAGGGTTTAAGTTCCAGAAATTGATTTATGAGATTCAGATTTTTTGGGGTTTAGGTGTCAGTTTGGGCTTTTGATAAAGTTAGGTTAAGGACTTACGATTTAAAATGTAAGGTCTTTTAGGATTTAGGGTTCGGATTTTAGGATTGAAAATTTTAGGTTTTGGGGTTTACGAATTAGGGTTAGCGTTTAGGATTTAGGGTTTATGTAAGACACGCACGCTGAAAATCTGGTCTAATTTGAATTTTCAGCTTAAAGCAGGTCTTCCTACCATGAACAGGGCTGAAACAATGACAAAGTTACAAATTACGATCCGATCATCAGCTGAATCAAGTATGAAAACCACCGTACTTAACCATAGATGGACGAAAGCGACCAGACGGTAGCTGTTGCCCTATCCGATCGCAGGTACAGGATCGTATCCAACAATCAAACCTTGCAACCAGACCGGCCATGGGTCCAAATCACTTAGGTCGGAACGCGAAAACTGGTTTACTCAGGGAAATAGAATATTCCTTCATACTCCAATGTGCCCTCACGAGGGACCACCTTCCATCCCACTAATCCACGTATGAAGAGGAGAGAGTTGGCTCCTCAAACAACTCTACGCAGACACGTGGTGGGAATATGCCTATATGCCATCAAATTAGAGTTCCATTCTAAGAGGGAACTCTAAACTGATTAAACTCCTCTATGTGTCTCTCTTCTACGAAAACACTCTCCAACCCTAGGAGAAAACTCTGACGTGTTTGCATTACGAGAGGGAGGGGAAGAGAGGAAGGAGAAGCCATACCAAGGGAGAACCCACGAAATGACAAGATCTGTCTATCATACCCACGACTAGCATCACCGGTAAGCCTTGTTCTCCCTCTAATGGTGTCTAATGAAGTAGATAACCTAGGGAAAGTCATTTTCCAGTGAGAACAAAGGGAAGTTTTAGCTTCCAAACGCCCATTGACGACAATATTCTGTGTTTCAGACGAAGGGAAAGACAAAGGAAACCCTGAGGGAGACTTTCAATCAAAACCCTTCCACCAAACCATAGTAAATCTTCCCAAGGCTAATGGAAAGATTAGACTTAAAGGCAGAATCATATTATAATCAAGGAAGGAACCCAACCTTTGGAAGGGTTGAAGATCAACTCTAACTTTCGGACCTAGAAACACTCGATAAGTCTGCAATGGAGGTTGTCTGGAAGCAGGTCCAGAGGGAGGTCCGGTTGCCAAACCCGTGTAACCGGACATGACCTAAAACCAAAACCCAGCTTCTGGGAAGGTCCGGTCACAGGATCCGGTTGCACTACTGTACAACCAGACATGCCACCAGACACTCCTAGTAAGCTACTAGGTAGGTCCGGTCACTACCCTGTGCGATCAGGACGTGCCACCGAACCCCTCCAGTCCAAGTTCGGAGAGAGATCTGGTCGTAGCCTTCTAGCTGGATACTACAACCAGACAAGCCTAGAAGAATCTTGAATAGGCCCTTTCGTGCCTCATAGTGATTGGCATCAGTACAACGCCGTCACCTAGCACTAGAAGTGTAAGACCCGCACGCCACGAACCCGGTCTAACCTTACATTTTGTGTTGGGACCTGTCTACATATCATGGTCGAGCCATGTGGACCAAGTGTGTGAAGAAACCCAAGACCCAATATGAAGATTTACCCAAAAACAGTCAAAATGAGGGTAGGGTCGCAGGTTTTAACAGACAGGTCCGACCCTCCCATCGACCCTCACCATCGACCCTCAACCATGGGTTGCAGGGTCTATGAGTTGTCCGACCCTCCCATCGACCCTCAACCATGGGTCGCAGGGTCTATGAGTTGTCCGACCCTCCCATCGACCCTCACCATCGACCCTCGGCATTCGGGAAAAAACAGCACGAACCGAAAATTGAGAAACCTTCCTAATTTCAATTGGAACCTTTCCTAAACTCAATGGGACTTATTTTGGGAGGTTTTGTCCTATAAATAGGACGTCCCTAAGCCTCTTTCACTCCTTTTACAACCCTAATTGGATTGAGAGAAAGAGAAGAGAAGGAAGAGAAGAAGAGAAGGAAAACTTAAAGAAAAGGCTAAGGAAGAAGAGGAAATTCAGAGGAACTCTGAATCTCAGCAAACCTAAGGTATGAATACGTTTCTCATTATTTATTTAAGACTTTAGAATGGTTTATGAAGAGGGTATGAGTTAGAAGAAACCCAAATCATCCATCCATGGTTTCGTTTCAATGGAAACCATGGAGGAGATCATTAAAACCATGTAGGTGAATAAATTATAGTTCTAAACCATAGAACATGTATAGAATGAATTGTGGAAGTAAGCCATAGGACCTAACCATGAAAGAGAGAACAAAATCTGATATTTTCGACTCAAACCATGGAGGGTCGCACCTAAGGTCGATGGCAAATCCGACCCTAGCATCGACCCTCAGTGTTCGGAAAGTTCTGATTAGGGGGAGGGTCGCACCCAGGGTCGATCATGACTCCGACCATACCTCCGACCCTCAGTTAACAGCATGATTTTTAAATTCAGAATTAATTCTAATTAAATTCTATCGACTTTGTTAGGTCTTCTAGCAATATAATAACATTATAAAGGTGATTCTAAAGCTTGGAAGAGTATCTATTAGCAAGCTAAGGTGAGGGAACAAGACCTAAACTAATTGGTTAATAATAAATTATTTTTATTTCTTGAGTCCGATGCCATGAATGATTTTATGCGTGTATGCTTGTAATGTGCATTCAACATATCATCCAATATTTCTATTATTACTATTCATGCATATTTAAATTTATTGTTTATAACATGATGATAATGATGATGATAGGAATAGGCATGTGAATGTTTGTGTTTGGCTAGTGTATATGGTGCGGGTAGGGATGGTATCAACCGGTACAACCATGACCGTTCTTCATGGGGTGTATATTGTGCCATGGTCTATTCAAGTCATGTCCACTAAGCAAGTGTTAGTGTGCTTGATGCGAGTGGAGCATCAGGGGGAGGACGTGACATTGTAGTTCAGCCTGGTCACAAGACTCTAGCTCTATCTCTACTCAAGTCTTGTCCACTAACATCGTCGTATCGCCATTACCTTAGCGGAGCTAATATGTCGTAGGGTATCAGGGGGGGGACGTGGCATTGTGGTTCACCTGGTCACCGGACCCTAGCTCTCATCTCTATGGATGTATTGAGGGGATGTTGGGGTAAGGCCTTGGATACATTGTTTGACATTAGGGGTTGGTTAGTTGCGAGCCCAGTTTGCAAGCCCTCGCCAACAGGGGCTTACGTGTTGGTATGGACAACCGGTACAGCCATGCCATTTTCATGGGGTGTATATTGTCCATGGTGGGTGCATGTGGGGCGACGGTGCCGTTTTCATTGGGTGTTTCCACACACTCGTGTATAGAGGTGTGGCGGCCACCTATCCTTTCTATAGCACATTACAAACTTTAAACCAGACCAAAGATATGAATTGATTGTATGCATATGTATTGTTGCATTGTTTTGTTTGCTCACTGAGCCGTGATGTGTGCTCACCCTTTCGAATTCGAATACTTTTAGTTGATGATGCAGGTACCACCGTTGAAGATTACATGAACGGGCATGTGGCGACAATGGAAGCTGAAGACGTAGTGGATACGCATGACTCCTCTTGCGAGTGCAACTCATGCGTATTCGATTAGATTTTATTTTATTTATTTGGATTTAATAAAGACATGTATTCGATATTTTATTTATGTCTCGGTTGAAACAACATAATTGGATATTTTATTTATGGGTATCATAGTTAGAATTTCTCAGTTCATTATCTGTAAGACTTTCATTATTTATTTTATTACCTCTGATTAATGTGGAATGTGTTTTGGTTTATCATATGTGGGATAGCCTATTTTGAGATCCTGGTTGAACCGTTGGTTTATTGACGGTTCATCACACTATTCTGGTTAGACCAAAATTGGGGTGTGACAAGAAGCATCGGTAAACAATAATAAACTAAGCAACAAAGGCAATGTAATAACTAACGAATCATATCAATACTGTAGGTGTGAACGCGAGCGAGTCAGGGCAAGCCTCTGTAGCACAGAGGACACGTAGATCTCACTCATCAGGTGATGAATAATTTGACTCTCTTTTTTTTGGCGTGTTTTCAATCACCCTGCATGTTTATGTTGCATTCTGTTTGTCTCACATGCCATCCAATAATTGTGAATTATCGATGCATTTGCATTATTGATATTTATTGTGTAAAAGCATAATGTTTGTTTAGCCTGTGTGGGATTCTGGACGGGTCAGGGACCTCCAGACTGATTGACCATAGATAAGGAATAATATTTTCTATTGTTTGAAGCGTGGCCCCACCAAAAGTTACATTCAATACCAGCCAAACTTAATACATGTGTTTTTTTGTTTATGCTGGCTGGGGGTGTCAATTTCTGGTCTGCACCATATCTTCTGAATCAGACTGACCGATTAAAACTCGGATCGACATTCACTGTTTACTAAATGTGCAAGCTTAGGCCCGGACCAATTATTTATTGGTTGTTCAAGGTGCAAGGGTGTAGCTCGACGATCGTCTGACCTCACCAACTGATTGAATGACTATTTACCATTAAAGATTAAATCCCTAACGGCTTAATCTCTCGTTTAAGACCCTCATTTTTTATGTCCTTAAGGCTAAGGGACATTATTGAAGTATAGAATGACCCCTCTTCTTCTTCTTCTTTTTTACTAATTCATAATGATAGATTTGTAGTTTTTGTATTCCATGATTCTCCATTGACAACTATGCAATTTATTCAATTTTGTGTCCTACAAATATGATTGAATATAACAGTTTAGTAATTAATGATATAGAGGCAGTTAAGAGGGTTGTCTCACAAATCCTTAATGAGAAATAATTATTCGTAAAAAAATTGGGATGTTTAGCATAAGACCGAATAGCTATCCGATTATGGACCAGCTAGTTTGCATCATTGAAATCTGTTAATAAATCAATTAAACTGATTAGCATAAGACCGATTATGGACCGAGACCGATCAGACCGAATATAAACGTGTTCATGTCTCACAAATGAAGACCAATTAATTAAACATGTCAGTCACATTGCATGGTATTTAATTGGTAATAACCGATGGATTGACAACCGTAAATTGCTGGCCACTCATATCTTCAAAGAAGGTGCAAAATGGATTGTAGGAATGTCTATTTTCAAAGCCACAGTAGCCTACTTTGTGAGTAAGTGGCCCACATGCCACTATCCATTTAAGGTATCCCCTATTAGGAGAGTTATGAGCGTCGGATCTGAGGGACATGTGGCACCCAGATCACCGTCCAACCTTGATGGAAGGAGACGGTTGGTCTATAAATACTAATGGGTAATGTCCTGTGCACACTGATAGAAATTTGAGAACTCCATCACGTTCTCTGTCTGGGAATACAGTCAGTGCATAGAAATCCTACCCCTCTCTCTTCTCTTTTGTTTGTGCAGTAGGACGTATCAGAGTGAATCAGAAGAGGATACATCGGTTGGACGGACACAGGCTGGAACAAATCCCTACACTACGGGTATGTCGAATCTTATTCCGCATAGACATACATATGGATTGTAGTTTTCTTACATTATGGTATCAGAGCGGTGTTTCTGCAGCCCGTCCATCGGAAAAATTCACTTGTGTGATGTTGTGGAGCATCGGTTTAATAAAATAAAATAATTTGTATTATTGGGTTCGTTCGACCAACAGATCTGGCGAGTGCATACAACAAGCCCGCGAGGTTGCCACAGGTGCTCACTCGCATGGCTGCTAGCCCACAGGCCAGCAGGCCAGCAAGTGTGCAGCCGCAGGCATAAAGGGGCAGCCAAGCAGACTGCCGGCCGTGCTAGGCGCAGCAGGCCAATCCGCAAGGGCCAGCCAGCCGTGGCCATGCCGCCAGCCCGTCGAGCCAACCCAAGGGGCGTGAGAAATTTTTCTCAATCTCTTTTCGTCAGTGTTCTCCAGCCATTCAGGCAGCTCTGGCGGTGACCGGTGTGTTCACCGGATTCGTTTGGGGAGTGCCGGATATTCTGGCATGTCCCTGGCACCGCCGTTGCTAGGTTCGGTGGTCTGATAAGAGATAAAGATTAAAATCATAAGGATGGCATTATTGGTAAATTTGAAAGAATCTTTGGTTAAATCTAAAGGAATTAGGATTTTTTAAGTGCTCTCGGTTCAACCCGGTTCTAGAAAATGAACCGAATAGAGAAAACCCGATTACGGGTTGAACCGAACCAACCCGTGACCGATCCAATACCCATACAGGTTGACCCGAAGCCCATTTTATGTCTCGGATATGGACCCATTATGGTTGGGCCGGATTGGTTGAACCGGTACGAACCTTTTTGGTTGGGTTTGTTTCCAGTTTGACCCAGGCCTTTGAACCAAGTGATTCTGTTACACAGATGGTGACGTTTAATAATTTTGGACTATCTTTATTATATATCACCATATTATAGTTATGAATCGAACCTATTCATATGCAGATGTCAATGTTGTCTCCTCATAGACTGCGAAAGAGACTGCACTTCTGGGTTGAGGGAGGTAAGTAAATCAACCCCCCACAGGTTAGAACCAGGGATTTTCCACTCAATGAAAGCCAAAAGGGAGACAAAAACTCTCCGGAAAAAAGCAGAGGATAAACCAAGAAGGAGAAAAGATCGACTTAACGGAAGGAAGCTCACTTGCATTTTTTTGACAGTTCTTTCTGTACGTCGCTAAAAGTCAAAAGAACAGTGACTGTATTTATTATGACAGTGTGTTCTGAACGTCGCTAAAAGTCCTAGTTTCTTTTTAGTGACATTACAGACGGAACGTCACTATATCTATGTACATAGCAGAATGAATTATGCACTGTTTTAGCGACATTTGTAGACAGAACGCTACTGTATATAGATATACATAACAGAATGATTTATCTTACTGTTTAGTGACATTACAGAATAAACGCCACTAAATATATGAATATAGTAAGGTTGTTTATGTCACTATTTTAGTGACAGTAACAAACGCCATTAAAAGTTAGTGTTACATAAAGTAAAGAATAAGCCATTAAGAACTCTTTAAGAATATTAGACTTATGTTAACACTTATAAATGGTTGTTTAAAGGATGCCATAAATGACTAAAATGCCCTTATAATAAAGTTGTGTTAAAAATCAAGAAAATCATTAGGTTTATTTTTAACACATATAAGTGTGTTTTTCAGGATGTCATAGATGACAAATATGCCCTTATAATAAAGTTTGTGTTAAAATCAAGGAAATAATTAGTTTTATTTTTTAACACATATAAGTGCTTATTTAAGGATGTCATAAAAGAATGAAATACCCTTCTAGTGGTAGGCATCAGAAAATTGCATCTTTTGCATTGGGACTGGATATTATCCCCACAGGAAAATATTATTTTCTTATGTGAGAAGATGGAATAAGGTAGAATGTGAAACTACAAGACAGTGGGAGTCTTCTTCTGCCTACAGGCGTGGAACAACCTTCTGAATTATAGTGTAACATTCTAGTCTTATTAATACAGGCCTAGACAGATGTAGACTATAATCTTAGCCCACAGGTAATTTTATAGGATACATCAGTCTATCACTTAAGTTTGATGTCAATCAACTTAGTGTAAAGTTTCACATACTAAAATTGATTATAAGTTTAGCCCACAGGTAGATTATAATTAATTTTAGTGTGTTACTGATTATTGACGTGGGTTGATATCAGTATAAAGTTGTATGCCAATAAATCTAAACTTCCTTATTGTTGTTTGCAGTTTATAACCAGATTAGTCTCCCAATGCTAACTAGGGAAAATTATTCAGATTGGAAATAGAAGATTTATTTAACCTTAGAGTGCATGGATTTAGATATGGCTCTCCGTATAGAAGAGCCCGCTGCTCTTACGGATTCTAGTATGCTAGTCCAAATTGCTCATTATGATAAGTGGGAGCGGTCTAACCACTTGAGCCTAATGCTTGTCATGAACAATATCGACAAGAGCATTAAAGGATCAATTCCTGAATGTAAAAAGGTCATTGACTACATGAAGGCAATTGATGCTCAATTTGTGAGTTCAAACAAGATGTTAGTAAGCACTCTAATGGAAAAATCAGACTCATTAAGTTACAATGGTAAGGATGATGTGTGTAACTATATCATGCACATGAGGGACATCTCAGTTCAGAGAATTTTGTTTTGTTATGAATCAAATTTAGTTGATTCCCATTCAAATAACTGGTGGATTGATTCTCTTTCATCAATCCATGTGGCCAATACCATGCAAGGCTTTCTACAGACAATACTTTCGAAAGAAACTGAGAGACATATCCATTTAGGAAATCGAATGAAATCTTAAGTGGAAGCTATAGGTGTCTATAGATTGATATTGCAATCCGGATATGTGTTGGATTTAGGGGAAATCATTTATGTTCCATTTTTTGCAAAGAATATGATTTCTGTTTCTAGATTAACACCTTTAGGTTATGTGTTTAATTTTTCTAGTACAGAAATAAGGTTTTAAAAAAAATGATGTATTCATTGGTTCAGGTTCTTTAGTTGATGATTTATTTCTCTTAAATCTAGATCCAACATGTGAAAGTAGTTTACTCTCTGTAAACAATATTGGCATAAAGAGAATGAATGTGAATGAGAAATCCTCTCAGTTGTGGAATCTTAAATTAGGTCACATATCTAGTGACAGAATTAAAAGATTAGTGAATGATGGAATCCTTGAAACTCTTGATTTCACTGACCTAGGTTCTTGTATAGACTGCATCAAGGGAAAGCAGACCAACAAAACCAAGAGGTGCCAGAAGGGCAACTGAGAATTTAGAAATCATATATACAGATATCTGTGGACCATTTCCCACTCCCTGTCTGAATGGTCAGAGATACTTTATCTCCTTCATTGATGACCATTCTAGATTCATGTATTTCTATCTTTTAGTTCATAAAGATGAGGCATTAGAAGCCTTAAAGAACTTCAAGACAGAAGTTAAGAAATAGACTGGAAAAGTGATCAAGATCGTGAGATCAGATAGAGGAGGGGAATACTACGGTAGAACCATAAAATATGGTCAAAAACCTGGCCCATTTGCACGGTATCTTCAAGAGCAAGGTATTATACCACAATATACCATGCCTGGATCTCCGGATCAAAATGGTGTTGCTTGAAAGAAGGAACCGTACACTTATGGATATGGTCAGGAGTATGATTAGTAACTCTAATCTACCTACGAAATTGTGGAGTGAAGCTCTTAAAATAGCCGGTATATATCTTGAACGGGGGTACCATCCAAGTCGGTTCCTAAAACTCCTTTTGAGTTGTGAAATGGATGGAAACCTATTTTGAAGCATACTCGCATATGGGGTTGTCAAGCCAAAATAAGAGTCTATAATCTACTTCTTCAGAAATTGGACCCTAGAACAGTCAGTGGATATTTCATTGGTTATTCTGAAAGATCAAAGGGTTATAAGTTTTATTGTCCCTCATATAGTCTTACCATTGTAGAGTCTAAAGTTGTCAAGTTTCTAGAGGATGGCGACAATAGTGGGAGTATACAGATTTGAAACATTGAGTCCAATGAACAAGATGTATCGACAATTTCTTCTACATCTGGTGGTCAGGGATTTATCCCTTTACCAGTGGTACCTGTGGTTCATGAACAACACTACCTGTTCATGATGAATTACCACATCAGGAACCAGTTGTCGTTTGAACCTGTGGTCCAGAATCAAGAAACCAATCCTAAACCACAAGTTTTAAGGAAATCCTTGAGAGAGAGAAAATTGGCAATCCCTTCAGATTATGAACTGTATATCCAAAACTGTGAAACTAATATTGAAATAAGTGATGATCCAATATTATTTTCACAGGCTATGGGTTGTATAGATACCATTTTATGGCATAATGCCATGAAGGATGAAATGAAATCTATGTCAAAGAATCTAGTATGGGAACTTGTAGAATTGCCTAAGGACACCTCTACTGTAGGGTGTAAATGGGTTTTCAAAACTAAAAGGGACCCACATAGCAATATTGAAAGATACAAGGTTAGACTTGTGACAGAAGGTTATAATCAGAAGGCTAACATTGATTATAAAGAAACATTTTCGTCCGTGTCTAGAAAAGATTCTTTGAGGATCATTATGGCACTGGTGGCTCATTATGATCTTGGGCTGCACCAGATGGATGTCAATACGACATTTTTGAATGCTGATCTAATTGAGGAGGTATACATGGATCAACTTGAAGGTTTTTACTTCAGATAAATGTGGTCATCTAGTATGCAAGCTTAAGAGATCCATATATGGATTGAAACAAGCTTCCCAATAGTGGTATTTGAAATTTGATAGCACGATTACTTCCTACGGTTTTGTGAAGAATTGAGCTGATCAATGCATTTACATAAAGATCAAGGGAACTAGTTTCACCACACTAGCGTTATATGTGGATGACATTCTTATAGCTAGCAATGATCTAGGGATGCTACACGAGACTAAATATTTCTTGACCCAAAACTTTGACATAAATGATATGGGTGAAGCCTCCAATGTCTTAGGCATAGAGATTCACATGGACAGGTCTCTCAAGACCCTAGGACTGTCCTAGAAAGATTATATTGACAAAGTTTTGGAACGGTTCAAGATGAAACAATATTCATCAAGTATAGCACCTCTTGTTAAAGGCGACAGGCTTAGTCTGGAGCAATGTCCGAAGACCAATCTGAAATAGCAGACAATACAAAATATCCCTTATGCATCAGTAGTAAGCAATTTGATGTATGTTCAGGTCTGTACCAGACCTGACATCTCATATTCAGTGGGAGTATTAGGTAGGTTTCGAAAGAATCCTGGTTTTCCACATTGGACAATAACAAAGAAAGTACGGAAGTACCTACAGGGCATCAAGGATCACATGCTCATATATAGACATGTTGATGTTTTGAAGCTAATCAGTTACTCAGATTCAGATTTTGCTAAATGTGGAAATACAAGGAAGTACACTTCTGGCTTCATTTTTGTTTGTTAGAGGAATAGTGTCTTGGCGCAGCGTAAAGCAACCTAAGACAGCTTCTTCTATTATTGAAGCGAAAGTGGTGACGTGTTATAAAGCAATTTCTCAGGCATTATGGTTGAGGTAGTTTATCATAGTTTTGAGGTCATAAGTTTTATTGAAAGACCTATAAGGATTTACTGTGACAATACTGCAGCAGTACGTCTCTCTAACAATACATGCTTAGTAAGTCGCTGCCGACACATTGAGATAAAGTATTTTGTTGTTAAAGAAGACATTCGAGATCGTTGCGTTCAAATAGAACATATTGACACTGATGATATGATAGTTGATCCTTTCACTAAAGGGCTTTCGCCCAAGGTGTATGTAGTTCACGTGGATCATAAGGGACTATGTAAATCATTAAGTTTTTTGAATGTTTTATTTATGATATTGCAATATAAAGTTTTGACGACTCGAAATAAAGTTATTTTCTGTCATTTATTTTGTTGTATACATAAAGTTTTGTAATGACAGATGCCTATAAAGTTTTCTAGGCAATAAAGTTTGACCCTTGAATCAATTATTGAATTGATTCTATAAAGTAGGGTAGTCACAATTGAGGTTTATCGTAAAATAAACAATCTATTGTAATACATGGAAGAAAGTATTTCCATTGTACTTTAATACTGGGACATGCACCGCCATGATTCATGGGTTGGGAGTTTTATTATGAACATAAAGAACAAGTCCATGAGGAAAGATCCGAAAGTTAATGTATGGTCATACATCAGGTTATAACTCTAAAATGGCTTGCCAAGTGGCAATATGGGCCAAGTGGGAGAATGTGAATAAGTGGCCCACATGCCACTATCCATTTAAGGTATCCCCTATTAGGAGAGTTATGAGTGTCAGATCTGAGAGACATGTGGCACCCAGATCACCGTCCATCCTTGATGGAAGGAGACGGTTGGTCTATAAATACTAATGGGTAGGGTCCTGTGCACACTGATAGAAATTTGAGAACTCCATCACGTTCTCTGTTTGGGAATACAGTCAGTGCATAGAAATCCTTCCCCTCCCTCTTCTCTTTTGTTTGTGCAGTAGGACGTATCAGAGTGAATCAGAAGAGGACACATCGGTTGGACGGACACAGGCTGGAACAGATCCCTATAGTACGGGTATGTCGAATCTTATTCCGCATAGACATACATATGGATTATAGTTTTCTTACATACTTTACCCTTTTGTGAGAAGAAATGATGGATTTCATTTGTACTGATGACATTATATATAAGACGGAAATGATCTACCCTAACTGAGTTCCCTATTATGGTATTATTGCCAGAAGGGTGTTATTCAGGTTTGGTGGTAAATCACCAGATGTGAAAAAATTGCAGCAGAGGTTGAAAATATCAGCCTTCAACAATGTCTATAAATGTTAGATAAAAGCACGCTCGGCAACCATCTGGTCCATGAGCTTTATAAGGCTCCATAGAATAAACCAAACATTCAGTGTTTCCTCTAAAATAGGACTGATTTATTTATCAGAGATGACAGGTTGAAACACATCACCCAAACAAGTAATTGAGGTGTTGTACAGGGATTTTAAGTGATTATGAAAGCCTCAGCAAGCTGATGAGGTTAAGAGAAGGATTGAGATCATATGGATCCAAGGCTGCATGTGTTGAAATGAGATGTTGGATAGCAGCTCTTGATTTTAGCTGGCCACAGGATTGCATTTGGGGAACTGTTTTTCAGGGTTTTATGAATTGGAATCATATCAGTCGAATCACTTTAGGTGATTGCACTCTTCAAGGTGAAATACTTGATTCGAAGTTCAGATCATCTGTATGTACACGTACTCTCCATGGGATTTCGTCACTGTCAATATTGTATAGGACCCACCTCTAAAATGTGAGACCCACTGGATATGAACAGTGATAGAATCCTAAGGAAGATATAAGTACATGCAGGTGAAGTATTCTCTAATTTGAAGCTCTTTGGTTGGTGCAATTTCATGGGCTACTTCTCTAGGCTTAGACCAATCCTTATTCTCCCCAAATTTGGACCCAATTCACCCATTGATCCAAGATAGATTGCTTTTGTGACAACAATCGGACCGAATCCAGGTGATCCAGATCAAGATAGGAATTGACTGGGACTCGGACCCGATTACTTTAACCTTGCTGTTGTTTGTTTTTCGAATTCAAATCACTTGCATGTACATGTATTTTTCATGGAATCCCATCATAGTCAATATGGTGTAGAATCTATGTTTAGAGTATGAGACCAATTGAATATAAATAATAATTAGATTCCAAAAAGAATACAAGCACATGCACATAAACTATTCTCATTTTTCTCACCTTGAATTGGATGTCAACAAATACGGTTGGGGTTGGGCTGACATGTTTGAATGTGGAAAGCGAATATAAAACAATAGTTTGACCTTGACTGGTTAGAGATTGCTGATGAATTATTATAAAATTTGCAAGGGTTACAGAATTTCAAAACACAAGATAGAGATTGGGTGGTCATCGAGTACTTCATTTTCTCGTAACCCAATAAATACGGCTTCAAACCTTCTTTTGATCCACAAAACAACAAATCCCAAATCATATGATATTAATAAAATAATACTTGTATATAGATTTGGTAAAAGATGCTTCTTTCATATTTTCATTGGATTCCTTCTTTCCCTCTCTATACTTCTTTTCATTGGATTCCTTCTTTCCCTCTCTATCCTCTCAGCACCACCCACTCCATAGAGATGTGTGCAGCGAGCGGCTATAGCCTATGCATGTTCACTCTCAGAGCTTAAGAATTGTTATATATCACAACCCAATCAAACAGTTGGAGATTACAAGAAAATTCAGTCTAGACAAATTAAACCCAGTAAAGTCTGGAAGCCTGAAGATTTAGGGTTTGGCTGATTGGCCGATTGGCTGATTGGCTGAGTGGGCAATCTCCACCAGGAATGACTACAGAAGATTTTATAAGTTGATAAAAACCAAATACCAAGGAACTATCAACTGTTATCACGTGCTGAATCACATGCCATAGGTTTAAATCAACCAATAGTTGGAGATTTAAGTTCAAACTGGTACAGTCAGTGATGCATCAAATTGAATCTTTGAGAGAGAGAGAGAGAGAGAGAATATAAATCAAACATATGTGACCCTCATTAATCTTCAAGACTCGGTCAGCAGACAAGAAAAGAAAGGGAACATTAATAATGGGTTGGTACAGAAGATCATGGGTAGTTTTCCTAGCAATGGCATTACTGTTTTCTCTAGAGGCCACCCAAGGCCAAGCGAGAGATCTTCTTCCATTACAACCAAAAGCTACAATCATGCATTCCCAAGCTAAGGAGAATTCTAAGGCTGCAGGCATAAAGAAGCAGGTAGAAGAAAGCTTCCGCAGGGATATACCTCCAAGCACGTCAAACCCAATCCAGAACAAGTAACCTTCCTGCCAACTTCGTCCCTTCCCTTCTTTTTCAACTGTTTAGTTAGTTTTTCTCTCCAATAAAACAAGTCTAGGATTGAAATCTGTTACCATCTCAACATTGAAATGTTCTCTTTTCTATACATGCTAGGTCAAAGCCTCATTTGAATGGCTGAAGAAGAAGAAAAACAAATGGTTGTAATTGTAACAGGTTTCTTCCACCACAAAACCCTTCCCAATTTTCTGGGCCTGAGGAGTGGGGGGAAGTGGCTTCTTTTTGGTAGTCTTATAGTTAATTTATACTTTGTCACCTTGACTGTACAACAAACAAGATGTACAGAAGAACAAGAAAAAATGGTAGCATTCTCCTGCTAAATTAGGGAGGAAGGGGGATGGTCAAGAAGAAGCTATGTTAACTTCCTTTGTTTTGTCCACACACCATATATAGTTTCAGTCTTGGCGTTAGGTGCCTTGTGCTAAATTCTCAGGATAAATTCTTCAATGAAGTGATTCTGTGTGACTAATGATTCTCAGGATTGATCTTATAACCAGATCCATACAAAATGCTTGAACATACTGCAAAACTTGGAGGCAATGAAAATTTGTTCAGAGGAATACAGTTCTGGTTTAAAAAAAAATCACTGAAAACATCAAGAATATTGTTCCGAGTAGTTTGCTTGTTCAGACTCGCTCAGACTCGCTGCTGACTAATTGAATCCTCAATGATCAAATCAATGAGCTTTTCCCAAAAGCAACCAATATTTTTTTCTTTTTCTTTCCTATTGTAACTTGTAAGCTAGAGAGATCATGATCCTTAACGATTCCAGAATCTTGACTGTGGGTTTTATCTCATATTTATTGAATGACAACTCAAGCAGCATAAATACAAATTAAATGAATTTTAGAAATGGGAACATTTCATGCACCTCCCTTGTACTTTGCCTTAAGGCACCTAATCGTCGCGTTGATAATTAATTATAACGGCACCCCACACGGTTAACTTAACTAACAGAAAATGAGAAATGACCCAATTACCCTCCTATGGTGAACAAGGATTTCTCCCCGGTCAGTTGAAATACTATTTCCTGTTTCTGTTATTCTCTATAGCTTTGGCGTCAATCATCAATCATCAATCATCTTGAAGGAATCCTTCAAAGAAAGAGGCAAAAGAAGAGACCACCTCCACCTTTTTTGGGGATTACATTAGTCACTAGCAAAAACCAATCAAAATAATACAAAACGGAGAAGAAATAAAAGGTAATTCAACTAAACTCTCTCGATCAAAATAAACAGAAGAAGGTCACTGAGGAGAAGCATGGACTCCACAAGGGTAGTATTGGAAGTAACTTCCGGATGGGATTCTATCGCTCATCATATGTGATATATACTAAAAACCACCGTCCACCCTTCGAAGGACTGTCTTTTGATTCTGTCAGGAATAATGGAGATCTCCGTGAGAGTTGAGAGCTTTCCGATCTCAGGGTCCAAACGGCCACTAAGACCAAGAGAACCAGCTCTAGTTCGCTCAGCATGCGTTATGATGGAAGGGTGTGATGATGCCTGAGATTCCTTTTGGAGGATCGCAATTCTTTATATTAGCGAAGCAACAAGCATTACAGTGAACTTTCTGCAACTTTTCCGTGAGGGCAATAAAGATGTAAATGCATAGTCGAAAATCCGGATCCAATTCGAATTCGCAACCGTTTAGGAGAATCCGAAATTCGAACAGTTGGATTCAGATTTGGATTTGGATCACAGGGGGTCAAATTCGGATATCAGTCAAATGGTCAGGATTATATCCACTCCGTTTAGCCTAGTGTTATAACATTAGGTTTTAGAGTGTTAAGATGCATATAACCTTAATGTTTATATAGCAGTTTAGCCTAGTGTTAAAACTAGGGGTTTTTTTTTTCTCATTTTCCATACAATTTGTATTCTAATTCCATTTTTTGGATTTGAATCGGATTTTAATCGGATACCTAGTTAAATTTCGAATTCGGATTCGGATTCGGATTTGGTTTTGGTTTTTATTCATCCGTCGAATTTCGGATCAGATTCAGAGGGAGCAGTTGGTAAACAGATTCAGATAGTGATGTATCCAATTCAAATTTGATTCATTTACATCCCTAGATGGCAACTTACAGATTTTCGTGCAATACAACGTGAGAGTTGTAATGGCGAAACCGAAGAAGACAAGAAAATGGAGTCACTAGAATAGTTTTTCTCCGTCTCTCGGTTTAGACAGTATTTTTATATTCTTTTTTGGATAAATATTAACTTAATACATGTGAAAAGGTAGTTTTGGAATTACAAAATTGTAGATGATGTGCCACGTCAACTGTTAACAGACTTGTCCGTTAAGGCAATGTTTGTCTAATACATATTTAATAAATGAGGGGGTGTGTGCAATAAATCACGAACTAGGGGGTTGGGGTGCTTTAAGGCAAAGGCAAAGGCAAAGGCAAAGGCAAAGTACAATGGAGGTGGATGAAATTAAAAATAATAGTTGAAACATTCCTTTATAATGAAATGTTTCATTAAAACAAAATTCAACACATATCATAACGGTCCAATATAAGATAAGATGTCTTGAGGTGAACATTAGTGACCTCCAAGAATAGAGACAGGTCGATCGATCTTAGCTAGTGACCTCAATGAATAGAGACAGGTCGATCGATCTTAGCATGAAACACATCCTTGGGAACCACTAAAGCATCCTTCCAATTCTCTTTTGCTTGGGTTAAACAATCCCCACCTCTAATTTAGTTCTCCAAGGCTGGAGTACTTGATTATGTTAAGTTTCCATCTCAAAAGTTCGAACTTGTTAGTGGAGCGACTCTCATATATATAAGGCATCTAAGATTTTGGACTTTACCAATGTAGAATTATCCCAACACTCCCCCTCACTTGTTGTCCCTTTTTTTGGGTGACAGTAGTTTCTCTTTAGCCAACTATCATCCCTCTTTTGGTGGTTGAACTTCTTTTTTGGGTTACTGTGATACATGTGAGGGGGAGTATTGGGAATAGCCCCACATTGCTAAGAGATTGAAACCTTGAATCCTTATATATGGATTCCCTCCACTTACTAGTTTGAACTTTTGAGATGGAAACTTAGCTTGATATTAGAGCTCTAAGTTCTTCCTTATGGTCACCCAAAAGAGGACCACGTGTTAGGGGTCCTGCTACTACATCAAGGACCAATATGGGTCAACCCAAGGGTCCACCAATCTGGAGTTCAGCCTAGATTGCGTATATGACATCCCATAGCAAAGAGTGGACACAGTCTTTGTTCGAACAGGTCAATCTCCTATCCTGCTGATCTAATATGTCCGTGTTTCTATCTCCTACACATTATGTCACTACATTATGACTTCTCCTACAGGCCAAGAAATCTCTCTCTTGCCGCTCTATGTTTTGGGCAAACCCACCCATGATTAAGGGTTATAATCAGTTTAACGGTCCAGTCCGGTGCAGTGTATAAGACGGTAAAACAAAAATCGAACTGATTAACTAAACGGTCTCAAAATTGAAACCAGAACCGATTAATAATCGGTTTCAGTTTATCGATTTTTAAACGGTTTTTCATTAATTGGTTTTGCTTGTAGTTTATAAACGGTTTAACGCATAGGTTATTAATCGGTTTTTCTTTAAAAAAAATGAAAATTTTCAAACGGGAAGGAGAGAGTCGAGATTCGAGAAAGTGAGACTATTGCTATGTCTAATCGCTAATGCCTATTATGTTTTTTCGTTTTGGTTTTATGGTTTAAGCTTTTGGGAATTAGGGTTGGGTCTTAGGGAAATAATATATTAATTGGGGTTGGATCGTTGGGATTGGGATTGGGGTCTTGGGGAAATAAAATATTAAATTATTAATAGGGAATGCTAATGAGATTACGGTTTATTATTTTAGCTTTTAGGGAATTAAACGATCAATGACATCCAATTCTCATGCACCGGGCTAGGATAGAAGCAAAATATCCAAGTCTATTTTGCTAAATTGCTTCTACAAGTAAACCCACCCCCCCCCCCCCCCCCCCCCCCCCCTCCCCCCCTCCCCCTCCTTGAAGGGCTCATCACCTCCCAAAATAGACTACATCCTGGCATCAAGAGACCTAGTCTCTAATTCCCCCAACATGGGAAATGCAATCACCGAAGTCGAGCATATACATATCACAAAGTAAAGAGGGCCGCACCCCAGCAGAGACCCCCTGGTCCCCAGTCCCTTCGGGCCACCGTGTCACCGCTAGAATGCTAGCTTGTAAAGCAGGGTCCGTGTGACCATACATTACCTGTCCCTTTGGAGCCCACATGTCACATAGACAAAACATACACATCCATCCATCATCAACATACAAAGTTATATTTGTATGCAAATGCATGCTTAAATATCATATACAAGGATAGCATGTTATAAATTCACATCAATCATGGACATACAATTATTTCCTAATTTTACGGACCCGACACCTCACTTGTAGGCACCAAAAGTGTTGTAGAACCTTGAGGTTGGCAATAGACTTCGCCAACTACCAGCATAAGTTTACCTATTCATGTACATAAGTTTTATTACATGAGTTAGATATCTTTTAAACCAGCTTGGACATGTTCTAAATGTCCCAATGTTGGTCCTCCCAAGGCAAGCCGGGAACCCTATGGTTGGTCCCTGAAAGATTAGACTAGTCAATAGGTTAACAGTAGCAGAGGCGACAGATGAGAGCCCTGGCGGTAGGTGCCGCCGGTTGTATCAGGCGGTAGAGGGGGCCTTCTGTGAGTAATGGAGATGTAGGTGACTTAAACCATTATTCTAGGGTTTGGTGGCCTCCATTAATGGTGGTCAGTAATGGTGGCCAACCACCACCATCAAGGGTGGTCATTGTTACACATTATAAGGGAGGAGAATAAGAGAGATTTACTTGGTGAGAAGATTTCCTCAAGAGTTTTAGGCTTTCTCCCAAGTCTCTAAGCTGCCCTCCAATGCTCCAACACCAACCCTCAAATGTCTAAAAGGGTTAAATGAGGGTGGGCTCCTATTTATAAGAAATGAGGAGAGAGAGTATAAGACCCGCAAGCCACGAACCCGGCTTAACCTTACGTTCTCGTGTTGTGATTGGTCTTTCCATCGTAATCAGCTCAAACGAACCAATCATACGATGAAACCACAAGACCAGATAAATAAACCAGTCAAACCAGTCAAATTTAGTTGGTTGGTCGACTGTGTGATCGACCGGTCAATATCAGAGTTTGTGTGGTCAACTGTTTTAGTTTGTGTGGTCGACGGATTTTGTGACACAGAGTCTACCGGTCAAGCCCAGAACCAACTCCGTGCTTAGGAAACTTTCCTAATTTGAGGAGGTCTCTCTCCTAATTGAGAGAGGACTCTATATGGAGATTTTCCCTCTATATAGAGGACGTTCCTCAGCCCTCTCTCACTCTTTTGGATCAAATCTAAACCCTAGAAATGAGAGAGGGAGAAGGAGGAGGAGAAAGAGACTTGGGGAAGAAGATTGAAAAGGATTTATAGAGTGCTTACAGATTAGTTCCATCCCTCTATAGCAAGGAACCTAAGGTAAGAGACAAACATCTGTAGATTATAGGAATAGTTGGATTAGACTCACCATCACCATATTGGTAAGTAGAACTCAAACTTGGGGCTAAGATCATGAGATCTCCCAACTAATTCAAAGGAAATCATGGAAATGGATTAGGGATGCTTATAAATTGAAATAAAAAAGGTATGAAGGCCATAGAATGACCCTAGGAGGTGTTCCAATGGTGAACCAAAGGTTAGATTGAGAAAGACCTAAGAACACAACTGGTAAGTTTTGTGGTCGCATCACTGGTCGACCATGTGTGCGACCAGTGAGTTGACCACAAACTCTCGGGAAGTTTACCTAGGGTTGTGTGGTCGCATCAATGGTCGACATATAACTGCGACCATTGAATCGACCACTCAGTTGCAGAAAGTCTATTTTGAGGTCAGACTAGATTTAGACTATTATAACCTAATATCATCAAACCCTAATTTACAGTCATAAATTGTCTAGATTGTTAACTAGTACGAGTTAATTTCCAAAACTTGGAAGAGATTGATACTACGATCAAAGGTGAGGGAACAAAACCTAAATTAATTGGCTAATAACAAGCTACCCTTTACTTTCTGTTAATGTAACTGATACCATGATCTGTATGTTGTTATGCTATATTGATTGTGTATATAACATGTCATCCAATAACTGCTATTCCTGTTCATGCATTTTTATTTATTATTTTATTCTGTTATGATAATGATGATAGGAATAGACACGTGCTTGTATGTATGGTCAATGTATTGGTTCGAGGTAGGGTATCAGGGGGAGTACTGGCGGTGTGTGATCCTGGTATTCTAGCTCTATCTCTATTATGTTCTTCTCATGGACATCATCGTATCACTGTTACCTTAACGGAACTAGTACGTATAGGGTATCAGGGGGGTGTTCGCGGACCGTGTGGTCTCTGACTCTGCCGAGGAACCCTAGCTCTATCTCTATGAACGCGTCGAGGGATGCTAGGGTAAGGCCTTGGATACATACGGATGACATCTATGATTGGTTAGTCACGAACCCAGTTTGCAAGCCATCGCCAGTAAGGGCATGCGTACTGGTATGGATAGGGTATCAGGGGAAGTATTGATAGGGTGTAATCTGGATACTTTAACTCTATCTCTATTCCATGATGGGTGCATGTGGGACGGCAATGGTGTTTGATCCATTGGGCGTACTCACACACTTGTGTATAGAGGTGCGGTGGCCGCTTATCCTTTCTATAGCACAGTTGCAAACTTAAACTAGACCAAAGATATAAATTGAATGCATGCATATGTTTGCGCATTGTTTTGTTTACTCATTGAGTTAAGTTGTGAGCTCACCCCATTGTACCATTTTCTTTTTAGTTTCTAATGATGTAAGTAATACCGTTGAAGGCATACAAATGCGCCAATGTATGGATATGTAGCGGTTATGGACATGCAAGTAATGGAGGACGAGCATGACTCATCATGCAAGTGTTTTATTTTCGTATTTTAACTTATGGGATTTGTAATAGTTTGTTGTATTTATGTTTTGGTTACCTGGAGATAACTGGTTTATTATTTACTTATCGTTGTACACATTCAGTTCATTAATACAGACTTCCGCTATTATTTGTTATCTATGATTGTTATGTGGACATGTATGGTTTAAATTATTGGCACGGTCTTATGAGATTCTGGCTTGAACCGTTGGTTCTTATGACGGTTCATCACACTTCTAGTTAGTTCAGAATTTGGGGTGTAACAGAGAGTGAGTGAGCGCTTTCATCCACTAAGCCTGCAGCAAGAAGCCGGTTGGCTCATCCGCCGACTGTGTGCCCCAGGCAGGGTTGAAACATAGCCCCGACCTCAGTTCCCCGACCTCAGTTCTTCAGGCCCCATGCACTGGGATGTATATTGGGTCCACCTAAGGTCCATTATTACACCCAAGATCCGAATAGGAACTCTTACCTATGCTCTGGGTGCATCCATTGGGTCCGCTTCGGGTACGTCAACTGTCGGTGTGGGAAGACCTGGCACAGAAGAAATCCAGGTCAGTAAGGGATTTTGGGTGCAGGTCATACATCCTACGCTTCCGTCTCCTCTGGCCTTATTGCCTCTACTTTGCCTGTAGATCCTGCTCCTAAGCTAAGTATATCTTCTTCTGATCTTGATGTTCCTGTTCCTCCTTTCTCATAAGGGAATTCAAAGTTGTTCCCAACATTCGATTTCGACCTTTGTATCGTCATCCAGTTTCTCTTTATTGTTTCATTCTTATTTGACCACTATTGAGAATCACCCCCTTCCTAAGTTTGTTGCAGAGGCATTATTAAGTCTTAGTTAGAAGACAACTATGGAGCAGGAACTTTTTGCCTGAGATAACAATCACACTTGGAACCTTGAGCCCTTACATATGGTCAGTCTGCAATTGGTAGTTGCTGGGTTTATGTGGTTAAAGTCAACCCTGATGATTCTCTTGCTCATTTGAAGGCTCATCTGGTTGCCAAGGGCTATGCATAGGTCTATGGCATCAATTATCTTGACACTTTTTCTCTATGGCTAAGTTGGCTTCCGTTCGGATCTTGATCTCTCTCGCTATTTCTCATCATTGGTTTTGTTGCTCAAGGGAGTCTGGTATGGTGTGTAGGCTCAAGAAATCCCTGTATGGATTGAAGCAATCCCCTCAGGCATGGTTTGGTCATTTCACAGAAGTTGTTCTCAGTTTTGGCTTGTCCCGATGTGAAAGTGATCACTCGGTGTTTTATCGTCAGTTTGGCACAGGGAGGATTTTCCTCATTGTTTATGTTGACATACTAATTATCGGAGATGGATCACACAGGTTTTGTATGTCTGAAGATTCATTTATAGCAACAGTTTCGTACCAAGGACCTGGGTCATTTGAAATATTTTTTGGGAATTGAGGTGGCTTAGTCAAAGAACTATGTTTTAGATTTGCTCACTAAGACAGGGATGTTAAGATCCAAGCATGTGTATACCCCAATGGATCCTAACATAAAACAACTGATGATGGTGATGTTTTGATATATCTTGAGAGCTATCATAGGCTGGTTGGCAAGTTGAATTATCTCACTGTGACTCGACCTATTATGGCATTCTTGGTCAGTATTCTGAGTCAGTTTATGTCCTCTCGAACACCTCATTGGCTTGATGTTATCCATATTTTATGTTTTCTCATGAAGGCTCAGGCCGTTGTCTACTCTGACCATGGACATGGGCATGTTGAGGGTTTTCGGATTTTGATTGAGTCGGTTCCCCTATTGATAGGCAATCTCTCACTAGATATTGTAGCTTTGTTGATGAAAATCTTGTGTCCTAGAAGAAAAAGAAGCAGATTGTTGTTGCTATGTCCACTGCAAAGTTTGAGTATCGTATTGTGGCAAATATCACGTGGGCATTGTTGTGGGTCAAACAGTTATTAACTGAGCTTGGTTTTCTGTACAAATCTTTCATGCAACTGTAGTGTGATAACCAAACTGCCATCAATTTTGCTTCCAAACCTGTGTTTCATGAGATAACAAAATACATTGAAGTTAACTATCACTTTATTCATGATAAGAAACTGCAAGGGATTATTTCTACTGACCTCCGTACAAAAAAACAACTAGCTGATGTGTTCACTGAGTCTCTAAGGAATGGGAAGATTACTTATGTTTGTAACAAGTTAAGCATGATTGATATATATACTCCAACATGAAAAGGAATGTTATTATAGGGGGATTGGTTTTACCTTTTTACCCTCATAGAGTTATTCTCAATATATATTGGTTGGAATAGGGTAATCACGTTGTCACTGCCAAAGTTACCGCAAACTCATCTCTTCTTCTTCCTTCTCTATTTTCTTCCTTAAGAGACAGGTAGGCAATAACTATAACAAATAATATCAACACATCAACACTACAGAGGAAAACTCTCATAACATAACACATATTACAAGGTGTCTGGTGGCAAAATAAATACATACATAGCTGGAGGATTAATTACAAAAGGGGTTAAGTTACAAGATACTTGCCCAAAAAAATATATAACAGAACATCTATTCTGTCCAAGGATTGGGATTTCGACCCCAGATCCAACATGCTCATTGAATCAGAATAGCAGCTCCTTCTCTTCATCTGTAAACATAATAATCGAAGGGGTGAGCTCACTAGCTCAGTGAAGGATAACACATCTACCGAGAATACAAGAAGCAAGCATATCAATCATTTCATAACAAGAATGATCATGGTACATAATGTTGCGTTAAGTCTTGTTCACAAAAGTTTACAGTCATCTTAACATTTCTAATTTCTTACATTATCTCTCTTTTCTGATGCCAAACGCCAGACTCAACGGATCAGCCATTTCTTGTCCTTGGTACTCGCCGTCATCTTTCTTTTAGTACTCCAGACTCAACGGATCGGCCGTTTCTTGTCCTTCGTACCCTTTCTTATCTTTAGGCTCAACGGATCTGTCATTTCTTGTTTTACTCCTAGTACTCCAGACTCAACGAATCGGTCATTTCTTGTCCCCTGTACCTTCTTATCTTTAGACTCAACAGATCAGTTGTTTCTTCTCCTTATTCTTATTACTCTAGACTCAACGGATCGGTTGTTTCTTGTCCTTATTCTTAGTACTACAGACTCAATGGATCAGCCGTTTCTTGTCCTTTGAACCCTTTCTTATCTTTAGACAATCGACCGTACTCGTTCATAGCTATACTATCGTACTTGTCTTTTCATAGTAATTACATAAGATACTGGCATGTCATGCATTACAAGAGTCCTCTATACAAGCGGCACATCATGGCATTCAATAGTAGCATATTACAGTGTCATAGCATGATTATCATTACTCAACAACGAAAACACATCCAACATACTTGTCAAAATCCATCATTCAACATGATCCAAATGTAAAATTACAACACCTTCTCTCTCTTGCTGAAGATAGATTCCTCAATGTCGAATGCTTTACTCTAGTTAACGCTATGCATACAATAAATATTCAAAGCATTAGACCCTCTGTGCATGTGCATTGCCTGGTAGATGGTGTGCAAATATGTCTACTAAGGTCCATTTGATTTCACATTAAGGGTTTGAATAGTGCCTGATCAAATCAGGTTTTATATTCCAATATTTGGGTCTACCGGTTGCTCTTTACCGATCAACCGCAAGGGTAGGGGCTTGCATGTGGTGGATGGTCTCAGTCTGCTCGGGCTGTCACCGGCCGATAGCTCCGATCGACCACAAGAGTTGAAGTCTTGCATCCAGTGGAAGGTCAAAGGGTGTTTGGGTAGTCACCGGCGATCGTTCCGAAACCAAACGACTGGTGAGGCCAATCTTCTGGGTACGCGACTGTATTCTGAACAGGGGTTGGTTGGGTGAAGAGGGAATCACCCATCTTCAACCTCTGGAACACACTCATTCACACAGTTTTAGGCCACCAATTAGGTTCCAACTTAGATTATGATCTTTCTTTCTTTCTTCTATATTATCACTTGTAGTACCAAACCATCATCCTCATCTTCACAATTTGTCCAGCATTAAAGGTACTCCCAAGGTCTGAAATATTTCATTTTCTCTTAGGATTCTAGCATGCATGAGTGATTAGGGTAGCCTAAATGCAAGATAATCATTTACTTACCTCCTCTATGCTTGGTAGGACAAATGAGTTCCTTGAACTCCTCTTTACAGCAATTTCAGAAACTCCAATGGGGTTTCATTTTTGGTTCCCTTCTTCTTTGATTCTTCTATTTCTAAAGTATGACCTGCAGGACTAAATGAAGAGGGAGTCTACATCTCTTTCCTCCACTCTTCTCCCTTCTTCTCTTCTTCTTTCTTCTCAGTTTATCAGTTCTTTCCAAGCCAAGAACTCCCAACAAACTCAGATAGTAGTTCCTTCATATTTTTCAAATGTTTTTCCTGATTTGTGAAAAAACTATTATATCCCTTAATACTCATCATGCAAACTTTGCATGGCAAATACTCCCATACTTCATTGGTACCCTCAAAAAGTATAAAGTCCATTCTACCCTTCACCTAACCTCTTATTACAAAAAGCCCTTAACCAATATGATATCACGCCAGATTTCATCTTCCAACAGTGAGCTGCCACCTAGAATATCCACACACCTCTCTCCTTGCCACATGTCCACTCTCATGCATGCCACCTCAGTTCCAAGACTTTTTCTCTCGTAACTACTTGTCAAGATATGCACATCTTGCATGCCACCTCAATCATGTGGAGCCCACCACATGACTATAAGCTAAAATAGAGCTAAAATCCCATATGCCTTGTATCTAGAGATCCTGAACCCACGACCTCCACTATGCCTAGCCATTAGCCAAACCACTAGGCTAACTGGCTCAACCATACCTTCTAAGTTACAAACAACACATATATGCTTAAGCTGAAAACATCAATATATGCATATAACATACCTCATCCATAATCATACATGTATTGATGTATACATCATTAGTAGGAATTCAGTTAATACAATCACATATTCAAACATTAGAATGCAGATTCCAATAATAATAATTAATAAAATACTCACACAAATAGGGGTTGTAATTACGAAATGCCCCAAGAGTAACATTTCTCCTTCTAATCACCTGATAAGAGGGAAAAATAGAAATTAGTTCAATACCATCGGTACTGGGGTGTTACAGCTGCCCCATTATAATACGTTGCCTTTATAGATTTATATAAAAAAAAAAAAATCATGGCTTAAAGCCTTAAACTGATATAATTCCGAGGTGGTAATCAGCAAAAGATTGTAATTAAATCCCACATTTAGATTTAGAAGTGATACAGTATCAATAAAGCAAAGCTCCATCACGCAATTCAGTGGTAGAAACTGGTGCTTGTTATATGATTATATCATCTACCGAAGGAAACCCTCAAGATGATGGGTTCACATTTCTACATTTATGATCCAACTCAATAGTCAATACAATATTAGGTAACTAATGATATTGAATACATGTGATATCTAATTGAGCTTTAGGTTCCTTCTTCCCAAGGTCCGCAACAAAGTTTGAGTAATTATTTGCTTACAAAGTTGTGAGATTTCGAGGTTTTGGATGGTTAAAAAAGTAAAGAAATATCATATGATATGGCTCATCACCTGCTTCCATGTGTTGCAACAGGGAGGGGTTGGACGGCTGCCAGAGGATTCACCTGGACAGAAAACGCAAGATGCCACATATCTACCAGAGCTTTTTTCACCGACGAAACTTGTCTACTTGCAATCCTGAAAGAAAAATAAATAAATTGTCATTCCAATTTGGGATGTGGTATACCTCTATTAACCATTCTCAATCATGCCAATATTTTAAAACTGTAAGCATCGTTCTTTTCACAAGCTAACATGGAGCCAACGCATATCAGGATCAAACCCAGAGATCAACTGAAGTGACACACACACATGCACACAAACAAAACAAAAACCAAGAAAGGGCAATGTCAAGTCAAGTTCCAGACAAAACAGAACTCTTTTTTTTTTTTTTTTTTTTGTGGTTCCTCGTTATGGACATGAATGAAAATTAATCTTATACATGACCTCTTGGTGGGTAATATCTGAAATATAAAAGTAGAATGACAATACAAAAATTTATCTTACCGCTTAAAAGTATCCCGTTTCTTGTGAAGAACGTAATAAATAAAAACAATAAATGAGCTCCAAATCACAATCTTTCCATGAGTTAAGACCACCCGAGCATTCCCAAACTTCAGATTGATGGTACGGAACCACCAGAAGCATGGGTGTATCCGCTCAGAAAGTTTTAGAATGGCCTGGCTCTGTTTTCTTTCAATGATCCCATTAGGTGAATGTCCATCTTTTGAATATCTTAAAGATACGTCAACTTCAGATATAGTTCTCTCTTTGTCAAATGCGGCATGAGCTTCATTTACTTCTCCTAACAAAGGTGAGTCCCTAGCCTGTGATGATTTGGTGACTGTCAGAGAATACAAGGAGTGTAATCTTCTCAAAAGTTCCTGCAAATTGTGCCACCAACAAAAGATCATGAATCACATTTTAAAAGTTAATAGCAGATCAATAAGTATACTATCCAACATCTGCTGACTCTGTAAGGTCTCTCACTATATACTATTCTACATCTGCAAACTTTCCAATGCCTGTCAACATTTATCGTCCACACCAACTTATTAAACACTAACCACTTGCAACTGGAAGCAAGAAAAGAGAATTATTTTACAGATTCTAGAACTTAATTTAAAAAAAGGAATCTAATCCCTTGAACAAGTGGTGAAAATACATGGCAGTTGTGTGGTGCCATTTTATGGGTTTTGCTACCAATAACTCTGAGGGTATTAATCAACATAATTTGATGATTCTAATTGCTACCATTTGACATTTGTCCACCCATGTAGTAAAAAAGAATATGAAGCAATGATGGGTAAGGATCATATGTTATGGCTTTAACCCAAGTTTTGCCCTAAGAGATCTCCCCTTAATAGCCAGAAAATAGTGCCTCCCATTACCCTACCTCTGCACTTCAAGAGTGAGAAATAGCACATAAAGATGGGGGCTGTTCTCCTGTTCAGGTACTGTTTTGTGCTTTCTTGCCTAGATGTGTGCATACTGCATATCATATACATACATACAAATAGTAGTGCAGATACAACTGCATATAGGTAATAAATACCAATCGTTCGGCAAAACCAATCACCAAGCAATAGATATAGCCATAAAAGAACTCAAATTGTAATCTGTTTGCACACAGCCTTTTATAAAAGATAAGCAGTAACACCAACTATGGAAAGCAATGTTGTAGCCCACCTTCAACAAGATGATTTGTGCCTTCTGCAGATCAAGCAAATGGGATAGGAACCAAAACTAGATGCAGCCTACAAACACCATCTTTAGGGAAGGACCACAGTTAGGCTAAGTACCAGGCATGCCATACAAATGTCAGTCCTCTTTTCAGGTAAAAAAGCAAAAATACTTAAAAATTTGAGTTTTCCAATTTTAGAAAAGAAGATAACTCTGCAAAGGTCCAATGACTCTGAAGTTTGTTCTCTTTGGTGATGCTCAAATAGCAGTCTATAACAATTATACAGATTAAACCAACAAAGCAATGCTAAATTTGAAACTCAGTCAACACTATTAGATGGGTGACAATAGCTGGGTCTAAACTCCGAATTTGGCTCCCTATTCTAGGGCAAGTTCGCATCAAACTCTGAACCTCATCCAACACAATATCACAATACACAGTGAAAAACATCATGCGGGAGATCATATCTTACTTGTCGATTTTCCTCGGGCAATTCAGCTTTTTCCAACCAAGAAATAGCAACATCTGTTTCATTTAAAACCATCCCGAGAAGCGTTATGCTGTAGAGCTCCACAGCTTCCAGGTACCTGTCCACTCCCAATACAGAACATCCATCTAATCTTTCATAATAAGCTCCAAATGGTCCCGTCTGTCCATCCACGTATCGCCACTTACTAAGGAACTCTGTAAGGAATTCCTGAAGACCAGAAAAGGAACTTTCTGATATCTGGAAGCAGGCCCTGACAAGCAAAAAAGTATAAGAGAATAATCTCTCATGAAAACTTCAAAACCACATAATTCCCCCCAAATTTGGAAAATAAATAAATAATAACTTGTCGATAAGTTCCGAATACCATTTCACATCAAACAAGTAAACCTTAAATGGTAAAAAAAAATGGATAATTCTTGTAGGGGGATATATAGATACCCGGTAAGTACAACTTGAACAGGTATAGCTGTCACTGAACCAAACAGTAATTTAAGTTCATTCAGCATTTCGGGTGTCCTGCATGATTCAAAAAGAAGCATAATTAGCAATAAATTAGACTCAAACTAGACGTATTTTATCATATATGAGTCACGCTCTTGACTTTAAAAAATAGTGTCCAGTCACCAGTGGTACTGGATTGTTACTTAGAATATCAGCACAACTCTTGACTTTAATACCCCATCAGCAGTCCATGTTGCCTTTTTCCACTCTCTTTTTCCATTTTTATGTGGCCTCTCACCAGTCACATATAAGTCTTTATTGAAATTACCATCTGCTAATATAGCTTTAGCTTTTTCTATCAACACAATTGCTCAAGCTGTTTGGCTCATTAATCAAATAGCAACCATCAAAACATAATGTTGAAGACTTATCATTCACACATCTGCCACGAGCCCATTAGTGAGTAGGCTTGCCCTAACTATCCGAACTTTCAATAAATGGGGCACACTCTGACCCATCCTGTTAATCTGTTATACAAGATCTAGATATATAACAAACACAATTCAGTTAGGGTCATCCAATCAGTTCATTGGAAATGAATTATCGAAAAAATTCACCATCTTAAGGCAGCTAGAAAAATAAAAATTTCCTTCTACAAAAACCTTTTCATCCAAAGTTAATCACATATGTATTATATATGATACAAATCTCTTGAGGTCATTAGCAACACTTTATGCTACAAACTTTTTCCACCAATCAAATAGCTCTGAAGGAGCTTCATCTCTGAGAAAGGCATAGGGCTGTGAATGGGCAGGATCCAATCCAAACCCGGCCTGTTTACAGCAAATAAAGATAGGGTAAAAATCTGGTCGGATTAAAATTTTCTGGCAAATCCATTTAATAATCAATCAGAGGTTGATTTACACTGATAATAAATGGAATCACCTAGTGTAGATCCATTAGATTAATAATAAATGATCTAACTAATAAACATATTCGAATTCAGATCCATGCCCAGCCCACAGGTCTGAATTTCGATCCTTGTCCAATCCATTAGCAGCCCTAGCAGCAAGGTTGCTTCAAGGGGTCCAATTCAGGCAAGTATAACTATTTTATCACCAACTGCATCTCATCCCTAAGAAATTTCAAACTACAAGCATGTGTAGTTCAATCTAACCGAGCTCAATCCAGATCTAAATTACCAGATTAAAATCAGCCAGATCAAACCCAAATGTTTGAATTCAGGTTGGCTTCAAATCAAGTTGAAAATATCGCTTGTATCAAAACTGCATTAACAAAGTGCTTTTGAACATATACAATCCATATTAACAACAAATAGTTAGAAGACATAATAAATTGGAGGATTCTTAATGCCTCAACATGAGTTCAACTCACAATTTAAAAAACCCAAGGCAAGCTCAATTAAAATCATGTCACCCAATGCAAAACATGCAGGCCTTCTTGATATTTTGGAGCAAGCCAATCAGAGAACCTGCCTCCCCCTTGATTATTTTTGCACAAAAGCTGAAAGCAGTTAAATTTACTTTAAAGGGATGGAATCAGGCCACCTTTGGAAGTATTGTTAGTTTGGTTCAGAGATGCAAAGCTAAGCTGGAAGGTATCCAGTTAAGGCTCCAATCTGATTTCTCCAAGTCCTTGTTAGCAGATGAGAAGGTGCTCTCCAAAAAACTTTGTGATATCATTAGCCAGGAGAGGAGCTTCTACAAACAAAAATCAAGAATTAAGCTCAAGTTTGGTGATTCTAATTCTGCAAACTTTTACAAGTCCATGAAGGCCCACTTCAACAGTTGTACCATCTCCAGGTTAATCTCAAGCGATGGAAGAGGTGATGTCCAAGGCAGAGGAGATAAAGAAAGAAGCTGTTGACCATTTCATAGACTCCTTTAGCCCGTGCTATCTCGCTGTAGGGGAAAAGGTTCCTGCTGGGCTGATAAGTAAAGTTCTTTCCAGGGAGCAGCAGATCATGCTTAAGGGGGGGTGGGCCGGAAGGCAGCCATCAAAGGATCCAAGCCCAACAAAATCCCGGGGCCTGATGGGTTCAGCATAAGGTTTTATCTTGTGGCCTGAGATATATTGAAAGAAGACCTAGTTCAACGCTTCTTCTCAGATCCTACCCAAATCAAGTAGGTCAATCAGACATTCTTTTGCTTAATTCCTACAGCTGAGATGATGCAGCTGCTGCCAAACAACCGACCACGATTTGGCTAAGGAAATAACCAACGGCTTGGGTTAGGTTCCTTTTATTGTTTTTTTTTTAAGTGTTTCGCCAAGTGACCTTTGGTTTAGTTATTTCAGTTTTTATTGAACTCATGTAATGGCCCATTAAGAGGCCCAATTAGTTAGCCCCACCAATCAGTAAGGACATCCATCTTCTTTAGCGGAGTCAGCTATAGAGTTGTTTATTGTTTTTGGAAAGTAAATACCTATTAGAAAATAGCCATCGATTGGGAGACTTCTTTTCCCCAATCGATGGAGCCTCTTTTCTATTTTTAAGTAAAGCATTGTAAGGCCACAAAGGTACACACAATTTAATGAATGAAGAACAATGGCCCAGGCAGGTTTGCTGGAAACAATTGCCGAGAGAGTCAGCTGAGATGGGAGATCTCTGAAGGGGAGAGACTGTCAAGATCAGACCTTGATCATATCCTTCTTCTTTTCTTCCTCCATTATTCATCAAGTAAGTTAATACCTACAACAAATTATCAGATCTGGTGTTACTCCTTCCACCGATTCAGATCTGTTTCTAACTCAATCTGATTACATTAACTGGTTTTGTTATCTCCATTATTGGTTGATTGCATCAATGTTCTGAATTTCCTGTGGATTCTCCAATTGAATGCTATTGCAGGAATCAGTTTCAATTCTGACTTGATGGGATCCTATGTTATTGATTGTTAGTCTGATCCTCTCCATTTGAGGCCATCGAATTCTGTTAGTTGCTTGCTGAAATCTGTGGCCGAATATTCTGCTATCGATTCTGATGTTCTCCCTTTCCTCTGATCTCTGTTTTATTATTTGTTGCTGATTCTTCCTGTTATCGATTTCTGGTTACAGAAGGTACCGTATTCCATGAAGGAGTCCTTCTTAATTAGGAAATCCACCATTGAATTAGGATCAGATTATATTGTCATATCAGCCAATCAGTTTGTGTAACCATGTCCCTTGCTGACCTGTCATTGACACTTCAGAATTTCGACTTCTCAATTCATGTCAAAGAACATTTGCTCACTCATTAATTCCGGCGGCAGTATGAGTTCATCGTAACTTCTAATCTAACCATCGACTTCAACTTTGGATATATTGTTTATCATCTTGATTTCAACAGTATGTTACAATCTGACTTCCATCTGACCGTTGGATCTTGAGTTATTGGCTCATCTTATATTCTGGTCCTTTATTTCCTTTGCTGAAATCTTGGCTTGGGGATGTTTCTGAGTCCTACACTTGTCAACTGTAAAAAACCCATCGAGAGGGAGCAGCTTCTATTTCAGAATTTAGACCTATTGCTCTGTGCAATCTCTTGTACAAGTTGATGGCTAAGATACTTGCAAACCCGCAGGGAAGTGGTTGATGGGTTAGTCAGTGATAACCAATCTACTTTAATCGAGGCAAAAGTATCTTTGATAACATTCTCCTGTACAGTGCGCTGATGAGAGGGAGGTCTCATCCTCCTGTTGCCCTGTTGAAGCTAGATATTCACAAGGTTTATGATTCCTTAAGATGGGGAGTTCATCAAGAAAATTTTGGCAAAAAAGTTATTTACCCCAACGTTCATCCAGTGGGTTTATTCTAGCATATTCTCAGCACAACTCTTTATTCTGGTGAATGGCAGCAAAGTGGTCACCAAGTAAAGTTGTCCGCTTTCCCCCTTCTTATTTATCCTTGCATGGAGTTTTCGTCAAGAAGCCTTCAAACCAAAGTGGACCAGAAGCTTATTGATCTATAGCAACTTAGCTCGCATCTTGCTTTTGCAGATGACCTTGATGAGCGATGTAATCCCAAATACCAGAATCACAATGATCAAAATATAAAACTCATAACAGCATAAGATCCAACAGTCGGATGGAACCCAAATTTCAGCACAAGGTAATTAGCATGAGAATAAACAACATATCCAAATCTCAAGTCAATCCAACGGTCAGAGTAGAAGTTACGATGAACTCCTAGTACTGCTAGAATTAGTGAACACAAGCAAGTGAATTTTGACAGTAATTGAAAACTCAATGATCTGATGTGTCAATGATAGATCAACAAGTGAAATGCCATCACAAACTAATTGGATAAGAACATTTCAAAAGTTGAGATCAATCCAAGGGTGGGATACGGAGATATGATGAAATCCTAATTGAGGTAGACTTCCTTAAACCAGAAAACAGCTGTGCAGTAATTGAACAAACCAGGACATAATCCTATTCGACAGCAGCAGTAATCAGCAACAACTAACAGGTTCAGATCAGAATCAATGCAAGCAATTGATAGCAGAAAAACAGAATTCAATGGTAATTAAGTAATAGGATCAGATCGAAAGTAAAGAGATAAGATCCTATCAAATCTGAACTAAACTAAATTAATTTTAATCTGTAATAGCAGCAGGATCGAAGTCATGGGATTAAAATAAAACAGAAACATGTGGTATTCAAAGGAAGGAGATAAAAGCTATTAATGGACATAATGCAGCTCTATGTGAACATCAAATAAAGCCATAACAGAGATGGATCGAATGGAAGATGGAAGGGGTTATGTAAGAACCAGATCTGAAATAAATAACTTGATAATTAATGGAGGGAAAGAAGAATAAGGATATGCCCAAAGTAATCACTACCAATGGCCTTAACATTCTCTCATCTCAATTGACTATTTCAACAACTGTTTCCTGCAAACATGGGCAATTCTTCATTATTCTCAATAATATATAGGCTTGTAGCCTTACATTGCTTTAAATAAAAAATTGAAAAGAAGTCACATCAATTGGGGAAGATAAGTCTCCCAATGATGGCTAATCTCATAATAGCTATCTACTTACGAAAAAGCAACTAAAAGCCTATTGCATACTCCACTATAAAGCATTGCCGACTTAAATAAAGAGCCTAGCCATCTCTAGAGAACAGTGGGGCCAACACCGCTTAATGACGACAATAATCAACTAATTGGGTCTCTTATTGAGCCATTAGATGAATAAAAATAAAACGTAAGCCCACTAAACATAACCACCTAATTAACCTAAAATAACACTTAAATAATAACATAATAAGAGGGAAGCCCGGCCCAAGCCGTGGAATAGTTTCTTAGCCAAATCGTGGCCAGTAGTTGCATCAGACCTCATGGTATTCTTCAAAACCAACCAACCCTCCTTGGAAGAGTTGTTTAGCTCTCTTCAAACCTTCAGGGATATATCAGGTCTTCATGTCAACAACCATAAATCTTTGTTGTTCCTTGCTGGTATTCTTCAAGTTTCTTGGGGAGACTGTTAAGTAGCTCTGGCTTCTCGGAGGGCATTTCCCCATCAAGTACCTTGGGCTCCCCCTCATCTCCTCAAAACTTTCAGCCCACCACTGTACCCCCATCTTAGACAACCCAACCTGTGTAAGATGTCACAGCTGTGGAAAGTGAAGTTCCTATCCTTCGCATGCTACCTAGAGTTGGTTAGATTAGTCATGCAGAACTCTTATATTTATTGGACAGAGCTCTTATATCTATTAAACTAGAGTGTTTAGCCTTCCCTCTTTTGTCATGAAGAGAGTGGAATCCCAGATGAGCGGTTTCCTATGGAAAGGAAATGGCAGCTTCAAATTTCTGCACACAATAACTGGGGTTCAGTTTGCCTCCCTAAGAAGGAGGGGGCCTTGGATTAGGAAGGATTAAAAAAGGGAATCTTGCATGATAGACGTGATCAAGATTCAGATCAATGATGGTTGCTCTCTGCTTCTTTGGCTTGACAATTGGCACCCGCATGGTATATGGATCTACACTCTCAGGAACAAGACTCACTATCACTCAAGGCTTGATATGGTGTGGTCCCGGGTGGTGAAACCTCGATTTGGATCCACTATGGTATGGACCCACCCAAGTGATAAGAAACTCACTTTATAAGTGCAATGACAATATCATAAATTTTAAACGTAACTTAAGGCTGCTTTGGGTAAGAGACAAATTAAAAAATGTAAGAGGATTATGACTTACAGGGGTAGGGACACGCTTCAAGAGAATATAAACGTAGGATAAATAGAAACTAATTTGATATGAGGATGAGGAGCAAAGATGGGATTTCAGAAGTGAATAAGCGACAGGTGTGAAGGAGAGATTGTCTTCAACCTCAATAGAGACAGCAATACGATTAACAATGCGCTAGCGGTAGAAGTAGAACAGGTTAGGTTTCAAGTGAAAGGCCCCTCCCAGATTAATTCTGTTTCGACTGAGAACTCAGGCGTGAAATCGTAACCTAAAGCCTCACACTTGCACCCAATTATATGTCGAATCATCATCTCAATGCATCGAAATAAATCTCTGAAACAGTAGGGGCAGAAGTCGCAGGTTAGGCTCCAGTTGCAACTTGCAAGTTTGTAACTCACAACAGAGGTGTTAATAGGGGACAAGGATTAAGAATAGGGTCGCCCTAAGAGAACGATTGAACCTTCAAATTTTCAGGTTACTCGAGCTAATAAGCAGGGAGGCTCTAGCAATTTTCCCAACTCAGCGAGGTATGCAGGCAGCAGGGAAACAGTAGAAAGAAACAGAAGAGAAGAAGAACAGAACAGAAGGAAGAAAAGAAGAGAACACCGGAGACGAGAAGTTATGAAGAAGAAATAGGAAGAAGGGAGGAAGAGGACTTACCAGGAAGGGAGTTCATGGTTGTAGGGAAGGAGGAGGGAAACAGAGGGTAGAGAGAGGCACGCAAGAACACCTAAACAAACTCTATTTCATTCCATTATCAAAACTCTAATTAATCACTGCTACACGTATTTAGAAGAAGAAGGGGGAAAAAAAAAACTTAAGAGTCCTAAACTAATACTAAACCCAAATTTTGAAGATGAAGCAAGCTAAATCCTAATCTAAACAAAAGTTTAAAAGCAACTCAAATTCAAACTAATACTAATTTCGTATGCAAATAAAATCCCCCAAATATGGGCTCATAGGCTGATTACATCATGACTCCCAAAAATAAAAGGCCCAAGGTACATAGAACCCAACCATAGTCCCAAATAAATTAATTTGAGGGCCAACTGGCCTAATTGGATGCCCATAGCTGCATCATGATATATTAAAAGTTTCCTCAATCACCCTTGATGGCTCTTGGCACTCGGATACGGGAACTTCAGCAAGCTCAATGTCTACATGGAGAGTCCTTCCTGAGATTTCTGAAGGCCCAGAGGTAGTGGTTCCCGAGTGACTTGGACTTTATCAGATTAGGCATGCCGCATGCGGTCGTGTGTTCTCAGGTTTCATCCCTCACCACAGTTTCATAGTGTGGAGAGTTTTTTCACCAACTCTCTCCCTACGAAGTCTCTGCTCCTCCAAAGAAAGAGGTTATGTTCTTCCTCCTCCTGTTGTCTTTGTTGGAATGTAGTGAGGATATTGATCACCTATTATTCACTTGTCCATTTGCTTCTTGTATTTGGGAGAAAGTTGTTGGTAAATGCTTGCATTCAAGGAGTCTTAGCCTTAAAAGGGAATGGAGATGGATTAAGAGGAGATTCAACGGTAAATCTTACATTGACAAAGTGGGTAAATTAGCTTTTTGTGCCTCCATCCACCACATATGGATGGAAAGAAACCTAAGGAGATGGCCTAACAACTTTAAATATAATGCCTAGATTGGGAAGCTATTTCCTTTGATGTTCGGGGCAAGCTTAACCTTCAGATGGAACTATGCGTGGATTCCTTGAGGAATAGGCACATCTCCCAAGCTTGTAATCTCTTTGTTCAGTTGTTTCGAAACCCCAAGAGTTCCATTTAAGTGCCCTTAGGGTACCTTGTGTTTTGTTGCTCTTTTGATTCTGTTCTTGGGAAGCCTCCTTGTATTCTTTGGTTTGATGACTATAATTACTCAGTCATCCCAAAAATTTTAAAAATAAAATAAAATCAAGTCTCTCTCTCTCCCTTGCCCTATCCCTCTCCCTCTCTATTGTGAATGAGAAGAGAACATTTCAAAGGAGAAAGCATAGTTCGAAATTTCGGCCAAGAGAACATTTCAAAGGAGAGCTAAGATTCGCGCGGTTAATCAACCATTTTTGGAATTGAAAGCCGAGATAGGCTTTGTGGTCCAGTACTAATCCAGCATAGTTCTAAATTTCGGCCAAAATTTTGGATTTTGGCTGAAATGTTTCGGTTTTTTGCAAAACCGAAACGAAATGTAGGGTCGAAACAGAAAAATCCAAAATTTTGGTCCTAAATCACTGTTTCAACCATGTTTTGGTCGAAAACACTAGTTTCGACCAAAACATCATCCAAACACCTTAAAAAATCAAGTTTTGACCGAAACTTGGTGTACTTTGACCTTAAAAGTCATAGTACAAGACAAGAAACAGCATATAGGAGGGACGTATACAGCACACAACACTAATTTATGACTAATATTATTAAGTATATGATATATAACTTCATTTCCTTAAATATTTTTCATAAAAAAGCAAACACCATCCATTTGAATCCAATAAAAATAGTCTAAAATTCAAATTCCAAAAGAATAAAATAACAACTTTCCAGTTCAAGAACAAAAACTGGACTTTCGATCACGGGGTGATTTTCAACTTTCAAATGTTGTCTTTTTTCTCCAATCTAAAAATTTCATAAATTTTATTAGAGTAAAATATCATTAAAAACAAAAGTCCACCAAAATAATCTTTTGTTTTGATGTCCAAAAAATTATTTCTATTCAAACAATTTTAAACAGCATTCACACACTCCGAACAAAGTTTGACCGAAATGTAACTCCTTCAATATAATTTAGATTCAAGCAATCTCGGATTTGTTGCAAAACTAATTATGCTAGCTTACCAACAAATTTGACATTGCTTGAATCAAGTCATATTGAAAGAGTTACGCTCTAGTTAAACCTTGTTCGGAGTATGTGAATGCTATTTAAAGTCATCTAAATGAGAATAATTTTTTGGACATCAAAACAAAAGATTATTTTGGTGGACGATTGTTTTTAGTGATATTTTACTTTAATAAGATTTATATAATTTTTAAATTGGAGAAAAAAAACTAGCATTTGAAAGTTGAAAATCATCCTAAGATCAAAAATCTAGTTTATTCTTGAACTATAAAATTGTCTTTTTATCCTTTTGGAATTTGAATTTTAGACTATTTTTATTAGATTCAATTGGGGGTATTTGCTTATTTATGAATAATATCTTAAGTAAATGAAATATGAAAAATTAATAAATATTTTTAATTAAATGATATTAGTCATAAATAAATGCTGTCTATTTAACTCTGAATACAATCCTCAAGTTCCAGCATAGATTAGCATACTATGATCTAGACTTAATACAATCATTCAATGGAGTGAAGAATGTTAAAAATGCATCACACAAAAAAAATTGGGGTTAAAAACAACTTATTGGCCACCAAAAATAAGATTCGAAATCAGACAGAAAAAATCCCAAGTTTTGGCAAAATTTCGATTTTGGGGCCAGTCGAAACCATCCCCGAAACTGAAATTTAGAACCTTGGGAGAAAGAATGAAACAAGTGTAGAAAAAAAATATACCTCTTCCATTCCTTGAAGCCCAATTGGTTAGTTTGTGAAGTGAAATAAAATATTCATAGGTAAAGTGAAGTGAATTGAAGTATAATGAAAAATAAAGAAAAAAGAGAACTTTCTCAATGGGTGCTTGGTTGGAAGAAAACTGAAGAAAAAAAAGTTATTCATTTACTTCACTTTCATTCACTTCACACCTAACCAAACAAACACTTAAGGACTGACCCTCCTTCCTCCATCCCCTCTCTCCTAGTAAAAATTGTGACAAAGCATGAATGAAGGAAAAATTATAGGAGAAAATGTAAAAAAATTTAATTAATTTACCTCCCCAATTTCTTCAAGGACTGAACCACTACCATACCAGCTGATTCCATCATGTCATCCAGTTGAATTTCATCTATCGGTGCATCTGAATCACAAATATGCCTCAGGATAGAAGAAGAAAGAGACACCGCCTCCTCAAACCTACAACACACGAGGTAGCTGGAGGGAAAAAAATTAACAATAATAGCAGACGGTAACAGTAGTAAATTATACCAAACAAAGTAGGCCATAGATTAGTATTGACTACATTCAGGGACTCCTAAGTTGCTATCCACTTGGACAACAAAATTCCTAAAGAAAGACGTGCTGGCAAGGGGCTGATGAGGAAAGAAAAATAAAAGACTGAATGAAAAATAGGACATCAATGGATTTTATCGGGAATAATGAGTGATCAATTTAAAGTGTTAAAAAATCAAAAATAACGGAGAGAGAAAAGACTTTCTGTACTTAGAACACAAGAAAAAGTAAAACCACTAAATATGCCCACCGGAATGGAAAATAAATTGGCTATACATCAAACAGGGAAAAAGGAAAATTGGGAAATTTTCTGATGACACTAATGCACTTCATCCATACCTAAGGAAAGATGTTAACTTGACACAAAGAAAATTGATGCATAAAGCCACCAATTTGTTATTTCTCTGTTTCAGCAGATACCATGTGTATGTGTGCATATGTGCATGTGCGTGCCCATGTGCATTTGTGTGTGTGTGTGTGTGTGTGTGTGTGTGTGAGAGAGAGAGAGAGAGAGAGAGAGAGAGAGAAATATGAGAACATGTAAATTTTACAATATGATAAAATAAAAATATTAGCTGACCACAATCAAAATTTTGAGCTTTTTGGGTACTCAATAAAATAAGGGGAATTAATACTATATGTGTACCTATTGGAGCTACATTTTTTGCAAAGATAACAAAAGAGAAGGTTCTAATAACGATATCTGGATATATGGTGTAAAAGATTCCAGTGATAGGTACCAAAGGAAAAAGATAGAAAGAAATATGAATGAAATAACAGAAGAATGAAACAACACCGAAATCTAAAATTCTTCCAGGAGAATTCCAAATTTAAGATAATGACTGGCACAGACAATGAATATGAATGAAGTAACATAAGCATAAGTATTTTTACTGTGTGGTTCTTCCACAAATATATATAGGATAGAAATAACAGATGAAAAAACGAAATATTCAAAAAAAAAAAAAAAAAAAAAAGGATTACAACACAGACACAAACGCCGTTTAAGAGCTAAGTATTGAAATTTTCAATAGAGATTTGCATAACTATTACTTTTCTGAGCGCTCGATTTCCTCCCAAATTGCAGAGTTCGAGAGAGATGCTGCCATTGTTCCTCCCCGGAAACGAAATAGTCAGTCTTCTGCATGTAGCAACCATAGTAAGTTCGGATACAATAAAAATTCGGATACAGATATGTACAGGTATTAAACGGAGACAGACTTCAACACAGGGACCAATAATCTGGTATATAAGCTCATACAACATTAATAAGATATGTATTTAATACGTTTTGGTTATGGTATTCTGTTGAAAATTCAGGACAAAAAAGACGAACAGATATTCAGTAGTTAATAGACATCTATAGCATTCAAAATGGAAACCTGGTTGTAATCCACTGAAACTGTAATTACGAATCTGGATTTGCACCCCAAAAAAAAAAAAAAATTACAATGCACGACTGTGATTTAATCCCACTCACTAAACCTTCTGAAATTGCTATCTCAGGTACCAAGTTCAATCCAAATGACATGTGAAAATATCTACATGCCTTAAAAGTCACAGCAACCAACGTACCACCGTATCAGTTCTCAAGCAGAGGTGGTACAGTTGTAGTAATGAAGGCTGTGAATGCAAGAATGTGATCGAATAAATACTACTTAGAAACTTAGCACAGAACACACGAACACAAGAGGGCAAAGTCAGACAACAAACAATATGTTTACTAAAGCTCAACAGAGCCTGTTTCCCATTGCCATTTCCATTATCTTTTGCCATTCAATCAGATGAGGCCCCTGAAAAAGGAGAAGAAGAAAAGATTGGGAAGCAAGCTTGTATTGTCATTTCCACTACTGTGCCAAGCAAGCTTGCAAAAGATTACACAAAGAAAAATTATTTGCGGTTCAGCATTAGTTCTATATTGAGTTGAGGTAGAAGAGGGACTGTGGGAATTGATCTAAATTTCTAGAAAAAAAAAGGTCAAAATTGAGAGAAATACAAGAAAACCCACCTCCAAATTGAGGAGAATGCAGTGATGGATGAAGCCTGATGTAAAGCACCGTGCTAGAACCGGGGTTTACTCCTTGCCGCCAAACTAACAGCGACTTTTGAAAGTGAGGCTCGTGAGTCCGAGAGAGAGAGGACGGAGGAGTGGCAGCTGGGGTTTCTGGAGTTGGGGAGAGGATTTGGGGAAAGAAACAAATAGGATTAGGGTCAGGGATTCAGGGAAGAAGAACGAAGAAGAAGAGGGTTTTGATTTTTTTTTTTTTTTTTTACTTCTGAATATGTTTTTTCTTTGCTTCGAACGGTTAATAAAACATTTAATACGCCAACCCGAATTATTCGCATATTATATGGTTCAGCGGTGTATTTTTTAACTTTATGCAATAATTCGAAAATAAAATTTATTCCATCTAAAAATACGATATACGTATAATTTGCATATCTTATCACTTTAAAAAACGTTTTTGGACGATTTTTTTAAAGAGTTGCAAAAATTCGATATACGTATAATTTGCATATCTTATCACTTTAAAAAACGTTTTTGGACGATTTTTTTAAAGAGTTGCAAAAATCCGTCGATTTTATAGCTAGTAGTATTGAACGTGTAAAATACACGTGTTACGAGAGATAGAGAGGGGGGCCGGGGTCGTGCCAGAGCGAGAAACATGGTGGTGGGGCTATGTCGGGGCATGAAAACAGGGCGGAGGAGGCTGTGCATGGGAGAGAAGCATGAGGCGGGTAGAACCGCTGAGATTGTGGCTGATGCTGATACAAGAGAGGGAAGACAAAAAATACAACGAGAAGGGAAAGGAGAGGAGAGAAGCCAATGCGCCTGAGTTAAGCAAGAAGATAGGACACATCTTAATCTTGATGATTAGGATGCCAATAACCCCTGAATAATAAGTTATTCCAACGAGATTATATGCACTATTAACCAATCACTCTCCAATAATTGGATCTAAATCCTCTATTGCGGCAGTTGGAACTGTCCAATAGTTGGAGTTCAGTCGATGCGTATACCATACATCGATATGTGTGCTGAATGAATTATAGCTGTTGAATCACCTCGGCAACTGAAAATCCTGCATGAGAAGATTTCTATACCCAATAAAACCTCTAATTTATTGGCCTTATCGATTTGGGGATCCTTTTTCTTCTGTCTTCTCTCTTCTATGGGTTTAACTCATACGAATAAGGTTCTAAATCTAGCTTGTTCATGATCTGGGAATCAAACTTAGGAAAATCAGCCCCATCTTCGTGGAGTAAAGTTACATGGTTGGCCTTTTTTCGTCCAATGATTAATGCATGACATGAAATATCTAAAAAATAATAATGAGTATCGCATTGGATTAGATCAGGCAATCAAGTGTTCCGATACAATATTAGATCTAAGGGTGTCAATCGGCTAGTCCGGTCTGGTTTTAGGGTCCAGGCCAAAACGGTGCCAAGCTTTACAAGCCCAGATAAAAAACTTGTCAATTAATGGTTCGGGGTAGGGTGGGTTGCGCTTAACACAATAATTAATAGGGCGGTTCAGTGTCGATTTGTTACCATGCTGGACTTATTGGGTTGATTTTGAGCTAGCCTAATATGGGTCGGGTTTATCGAATTGCCTTCACATGTAACTATTTTCATATAACAATTTTTTTTTTTGTGTTTCTTTATATTCATATTTAATACAATTGTAAGCAGTTGAGTTTTGATTAAACATGGATAATGGATTCTATGTTGATATTTATCTGGTTTTAATCATTAGATTCTTGATCATTTGGTTATTATTTGAATAGCAAAAAGAATCAGCTCGAGTTTCTTGATAAGGCTATGTAGGATTAAGTGTTATCGGTTCGAGCTAGCTAGGGCTTCTTAATGTGCCGATCTGGTTTGGACTGAAACAATGTCAGGCTTGTAAAGCCTAGACCGAAATCTGCCCATTAAATGTTTGGTTTGTGTTTCATCTTAATAATTTTCTTTCTATATATATATATGGGCGAGAGAGATAAATGAGATACCTGATTCAATTCGGATTCATCTATTTAGAAAATACCCATGGGTTTCCCACATCCAATCATAACGGATCTATATCCGTTTTACATCTCCAGCATGGGCGAGAGTCTAGCTGCAACCAGCTGAGGCTATTATCGTCAATTGCAACTAGAATATTCCAGATTTCCAGTGAAGGAGTTGGAAATATTCTACTTGCAAATGGCCGAACTTTATATGGATCGGCCGATCAGGAATAGGGGTTGGATCAAATCGGATCAAATCGGATCAAAATCAATAGTAATCTTGTCCGAGTTTCCGATCCAAATCCATTGATCCGTGGATTTGGCAAATTCATCTTGACCCAAAACCTCAGAATGTTCCTTTCCGTGTGAGTGCGAAACACTCTAGAAGTTCAAAAGCTCCCTCCCTCTTTCAGTCAAGTTTGGATTTCTTCTCTGTATCGTCATTTCAGTTGAACCAATTGACAGATTCTCAACGGTCGTCAGATTCCGACAAGGTAACAACTAATGAACGTTCGTCAGATTCTTCTCTGTGTCGTCACTTCCTCCATTTGCTTCCACCAATCATAGAAACCTGTCTTTATGAATTACTGGTTAATCCTAGGGTTTTAATGTTCTATTGTTTATTAGCTCATTGTTTCCATAACAAGAAGATTTTTTAAATTCTGTAAATCCATGTTCCTCAGATTAACAAAGTTATGGTTTTATTTGAACGGTTTGGCTTTAATGTTCACGGTACGACGAAAAGAATAAAGAATTGAAGCAGCAGGTTCAATTGGGTTTAGTTTCTTTTTACCAATATTAATTTCATGTTTTTTCTTTTGCTTTTCCATCTAACTGGAGAATCAGGTCTGGAGCAATGGGGTCGTCTGCAACCGAAACTTTGACCCCCATGCAGGTATTACGGGAATTTTTTTTTTCCTATCTATTATATGTTATGGGGACTATATTTTGTGCAGTTACATTGTCGTTTGACTAACAACTTGAAAAATTACAATTCGTTCTCCGAGCATTTTTCTTACTGTTCGTCCTCTTTACTGTTTGCTAGGGCTGCTTTAGCTTTGTTCTTTTAAAGACAAACTATTTTTTTCCGAGGCAATTTGTGTATTTATGTATGAGAGGCTTAACTATTTTAATTTTGTTATTTTCCCACCCTCTAGCCCTAAGAAGATGTTGCTCAGTATTTCCTCCTGTTTTAGTACAATTTAGTACCAAACTATCTGGTTATTGGAATTTTAGTGCCCAGTGTTAAGTTGGCAGACTCCTGCCTATGCAAAAGGGCCTGCATTGGTCAAGCTATTGGACATTAAATTCCCTATTTTATCCAGATAAAGCATTTGAAAGGATCTAACATAGTAACATGAAATTTATATTTTTTATATACAATTATCCATCACAAAATAATACCATGGTAAATTACTAAATTCACTATAAGTCAAAACTTTCCCGTGAACAAAAAAGGGTAAATACACCGTCTGAGGCTGTGTTTGGTCCTTGAAGCTTCTCATGTTCTAGAAAGGTCAAGTATTTTTTCATGTGTTGGTAATGCAGCCACTAAAACCCTAATTCCTTAAGAATCTAGGAGCTAATGTTTCAAGCCCAGATTAGGTATCTAATAGAGATAATAAGTGTCTGAATGGTGAAATTATGTCACAAGTAGCAGAATTAAATATCAATCACCGAATCAAATTAGAGTTTTATTAAAAAAAAACTAATATTTTATTAACCTTAAATCAGATCAGGCGAATAACCTGGTCAAGTGGATTTTTAAGGCCACTTATTCTCGTGGTTCGTTCAATACTAATTTCTCAATCAGCCTAGCCATGTAACAGACCTGGGCGTTAAATGTGGTCAAAATATCAAGAAGATAGAGCAGCAGTGTAGCAGAAATAAGAGAGACAGATTTGGTCATATCTAGTGATGAGAACTGAAAGATTATAATAACTAGAGTAAGAATGAAGCGATGCGATTTAAGAGAAGGAAAGCAGGGTATTGATATTAATATTGTTAATAATATTATTATAAATGAATGGGCATGCTTATTAAGGCCCACTATCGATTTGTCAAGTGTTTAAATATTTAAGTGTTTAGTGATGGATTTGATTATTCAGGCCCAATACCGATTTAATTAAGAGATCATGTGGCCCTATTCCTTCTTACTTGTAACTAGGACTCTATCCTTTAGTGTTAGAGTCCTAGCCTTACATTTTATCCTTAATTAGAATAGGACTGCTTCTCTTTATTAGAATATGATTGTTTTTCATTATCCTTTTAGTCATGAGAATCTCTGTTATGTTGACATGTAGAACTCTTATTTACTTTCTAACTAGGACTTCTTATCTTGTGGAGTCCTAGATCTATTACTTTTCTCCTTTTATTTTGTCTATAAATAGTGATTGCTAAGAACAAAGAAATATATATCGATTCTCTCAAATTTCTCTTATTTTTCTATGTAGTTACAAATATCATGAGCTTAAACTTACCTGTTCTTTGAAGATGAAGAACTACTGTAGTCTGAGACAGAGATTAAGTAAAGAGCAGTGTTAGCGCTAGCGATACCCTGTGTCGCTATATGCACATGGGTTCCACTAGTCCACTTTGTTATTTTATGGTTTATTTAGATTAGTTATTATAAGTTCCTTTTTTTTTGTTGTAAATAAGGATTTATTTCCTAAATTGTCTAGGTTTACTTTCCTAATTGGCCTGTGATTATAATTAGGGAAGTGTCCTAAACCATTATTTTCCTCTTTGTTATAAATAAAGGAATCATAGGAGGAGGAGGGAATCCCATTGGTTTTTCATCTCCTTTTCTTTTTCTTCTTCCCCCTCTCATTCTCGGTTTACTATTCTGGTGTTTTTCTTGCAAGCTGCAACATGGTATCAGAGAGGTGCAATTCCACAAAGGCTGTACTACGTGCGGTTTTGATAGGCCTTTCTCCCTCCCCCCTCATCTTCTAAATAAACCTGGTAGCAGCAACCATATGCTGCATCACATGGAAGAATAAGCTTCCATTACCGCAATATCAAGTTCTGTTTTTTGAATTTTTTTTACTGGTTTTGATGACTTGCTGATTACTGCCGTATGCTGCTGATCTCGAGACATATTGCTGCTGATCTGTTTGCCGGTTCCGGTGTTCGATGACTGCTGCCCTATGTTTCTCGGAAATTGGTACTGTTTTGCTTGACTGGTACATGGACTGATCTGTCCTTCCTGCTTCTGTTTGTCATATTGCCTATTGCTGAGATTATCTCATCTTTTGCTGATCTGCTGGCATTGACCTGATAGTTCCTGATTTTGCATGCTACAACATAGTTACTAATTTGCTTGCTGGTTGATCCTATATCGAGATCAGGTCTGGCCTCTACTACTGGTTCTTTTTTTTGATAATTTTCTTATTATCAAAATCTCCTTATGCTATTGGTTTTACTTTTACATATTGTTGTTGCTGCCACTATTGAAGGCTGATTATTGCATGCGTTATTAAGGCTGTGGGTCACTTCTTGTGGTAAGACTAAGGATATAGAGGGATCTAAAAAGATTTAGACTTGCTAGAAATGAAGCCAAAAAGATTGTGAGAAAGGTAAGGGCGAAGAAAAATGAAGATCTTTATAACAATCTGAGCATAAAGGAATGAGAAAAAAGCTATTTATAGAAACTACCATTACGGAGAACCAATTTGGTTTTATGCTAGGTAGATCCACGACAGAGGCTATTTACTTGCTTAGGAGACTCATGGAAAGATGTAGAGAAGCCAAGAATGTCCTTAATATGGTTTTTATCGATCTAGAAAATACTTATGGTAGGGTTTCTAGGGAGTTAATCTGACATGTACTAGAGAAGAGAAGCGTTTCAAGCAAATATGTGGACATAGTAAAGGATATGTATTATAATGTGGTGACTAGTGTGAAAACGGTGAGGGGTCAAGGTCGTGAATTCCCAATTATAATGAGATTGCATATTACATTAAGGATCAGCTTTAAGCCTTTTATCTGTTTGCCCTCATTATAGATGATCTAACCAGAGACATTTAAGATGAAGTTCCTTGGTGTATGCTTTTTGCTGATGATATTGTTTTGGTGGATGAGACAAAAGTATGGATTAATGCCAAGTTGGTGCTATGGAGATCAACATTAGAATCAGAAGGTTTTAAGATAAGGAGAATGAAGACGGAATATATGGTGTGTAACTTTAGTCACACAAGGACGAATAATGAGGTGGTGAACATCCGTGAGAGGGAGATACAACAAAGTGATCATTTTAGGTATTCAGGTTCAATCATAAACAAAGAAGGTGATATAGACGATGACGTTTCACAGATGATTAAATTAGGATGGATGAAGTGGAGAAGTGTGTCTAGAGTGTTGTGTGATCAGTGTATTCCTGTAAAACTTAGAGGAAAATTCTATAGGACAGTCATTTGACCGGCTATGATGTATGGTGCAGAATGTTGGGCAGTTAAGAAGCAACATATAAATAAACTTAGTGTAGTTGAGAAGATGATGTTAAGATGGATGTGTAGCAAAACGAAGAAGGATAAGGTAAGGAATGGATCGTATTAGAGCTGATTTGGGAGTAGTGCCGATGCATGATAAACTACGAGAAAGTAGTTTGAGATGGTGTGGCCATGTTCAACGGAGGCCGTTAGATGCTCCCGTACGGAGGAGTGATTTGATTCAGATTGAAGGATCTAAAAGAGTTAGGGGCAGACCTAAGATGACTCTAGGGGAGGTAGTGAAAAAAGACATTTATAGCTTAGGCCTTGCTTCAAGTATGAAATCGAACAGAGCTAATTGGTGGACAAAAATCCATGTAGTTGATCCCATTTAGTTGGGATAAGGCTTTGTTGTTGTTGTTTGCTGTGGTCACTTCTTGTGCTACTTTTATTTTTTATTTTTTATGGCTATTGCTGCTATTGTGGATTGAGATAAGGTTGATTATTGCCTATGTTATTAAGGTTGTGGGTCACTTCTTGTTGCAATTTTTTATTTAGCACTATACCTACTAGTCTCGGCACTATTTCTTGAAAATTTTTAAATGGCTGAATATAAAGATTACTCAGTGCAAATCACCTCTATAAAGTTAAAAGGGGTGTCTAATTACTTATTGTGGGCCCAAGCTGTTAAAACTTATATTCACTCTAAAGGGAAGCTTCAATACCTGATGGATGACCCTCCTATTGTTGATTTGAAAGATCCTACTTTAGTAAATAATTATGATGACTGGATGCGTGAGAATTCCACTCTACAGACTTGGCTATGGGGGAATATTGACCCCTATATTGTTTCTAATGTAAATGTTTCACCAAACTACAAAAGGTATATGGAATGACCTTAAGAAAAGTTATGCATAGGAGAAGAATATTTTTCATGTTTATGATCTGTATGAACAAATGTTTAGTTACTCGTTAAGAGACATAACCCTAAATGCCTACTTCAATAGTTTTAAGGGACTTCTTGAAGAACTAAAGGCTGTTTAGCCTCTCACTATTGATCTAAATCAATTCAAGGCCCAACAATTTGAATTTTATGTAGCAAAATTCTTAGCCAGTCTTCCTCCAGAGTATCAATCATTCAAAACTCAGTTGCTGTCTTGTGAAAAGGTGCCTATACTTAGTGAAACATTCTTCCACATGCAACGGTTGATGCCTTCAAGTAATCCCTCAGCTTTACCTGATACTTCAACTTTGTATGCCGGCCAAGGACAAGGGTCCTCATATCGAGGTCGTGGTTCCTATGGTCGTGGCACCGATCAATCTAGTATGGATAAACCTAATTGACATTGTACTCATTGTGGCAAAAACAATCATACTATTGATAAATGTTGGGCAAGAATGGTCTTCCGGGCCGAGGCATTAGTTAATTCTGCATCCACAAATGATGGTTCTTTACCCACACCTGCCACTACTCCCGCCCCAGCTCCTATATTGGCTCGTAGCACTACAATTCTCACGGCGCAGTTTGATGCCTTACTGCATCAGGTTCAACAGTTTGAGCAGCAGTCTTCTCCATCCACCTCTGCCACCTTGGCCCACACAGGTACCATTGTCCTACTTTCCACTACTACTACTCAATGGTTTCTTGATTCTAGAGCTTCTTGTCACATGACTGGTAAGTTTCATATTTTTTTCCCTCCTTTAAGGATGTCACTACTTCTATGCCTGTTTTTCTTGCTGATGGTTCCTCTACCCAAGCCAAGCTATAAGTCAAGGAACGGTTTCCTTAATGCTTACCTTGACCTTGTCCTCTGTCCTTTATGTTCCAAAGTTACCCATAAATTTTATGTCTATTAGTTAGTTAACCAACTCATTACGATACTCAGTAACCTTTTTCCCTTCCTATTGCGTGTTCAGGATCTTAGGACCAGGGTGACAATTGGTGGGGGCCTTGAGCGATTCGGACTTTACTACTTGGAGCATCATGGACCATCTTCTGCTATCGCCTCTGCCACCTTTGCTGTCTCTACACCAATTTAATGGCATCATTGACTTGGCCACCTATCCCTCTTAAAGTTGAAGACCTACGTTCCTAGCTGCAAGTCTCTCACCTACCTTCAGTGTGAAGCTTGCGAGTTAGGCAAACATCACCGGAGTGTCTTCCCTGTGTGTCTTACTCCTTGTAGTTCTTCTTCGTTTAATCTTACATTCAGATATTTGGGGTCCTTGTCGGATACCCAACAAACTTGGTTCCTGTTATTTTGTTACATTTGTGGATGACTATTCTAGGGTGAACTTTCTTTACTTAAGGATATATCTGAGTTTCTTATTTTTTAAAATTTTTTGCAACGAAATGAAAGTCCCTTTAATAAATCCTTTCGTATTTTTAGGTTTGATAATGCTCGAGTATACTCAAACAGCTATCTCTGATTTTTGCTTTGAAAATGGAATGATTCATCATACTAGTTGCTCTTATACTCAGCAAAATGGTGTTGCGAAACGCAAAAATCGACACCTCTTGAAGGTTGCTCGATCTCTTCGTTTTCATATGCATGTTCCCAAGCATTTTTGATGTGCTGCTCTTCTCACTGCTTACTTCCTTATCAATTGTATGCCCTCCTTTGTTCTTCATTGGAAAGTTCCCCTTTAGGTACTTTCTCCCTCTGTCACTCTCTTTCCCGTCCACCCTTGTGTGTTTGGATGTGTCTGCTTTGCTCAAATCATGCATCCTCACTGTGGTAAATTGTCCCTTTAATCCCTGAAATGTGTTTTTCTTGGTTAGTCCTGTACTCAGAAGGACCACAGGTGTTATGACGCCACTACTCATTGCCATTTTGTTAGTGTTGATGTTACCTTTTTTGAAGATACCCCTTACTATCCTCCTTCCCCTACCCCTCACCCCCTGTCCCCACTGTTCCATTACCATTGGTTCACCCCTTGGCTGAACCATCATCCTCTACCCCCATAGACCCAACCCCTTCACCACCCCCATTGCAGGTTTATCAACGCAGGATGAGGCCATTTGCTCCTACGGATGCTCCTTCCCCCCCCCCCCTATTTGATATGCTTGCTCCTAGTATTGAGGTCTCTTCTGATCTTCCCATTGCCCTTCGTAAAGGTACGCATTCTTGTACACAAAAGTCTCTTGTTACCTATCCTATTAACAAGTTTGTAACTACCTCCCATCTCCTTGTCTCTGCCCATAATCTTGTTATGTGCTTGTCTACCACATTTGTTCCTACCACCCATGTCCATGCCTTATCTCACCTAGGGTGGAAAGAGGCCATGGATTCTGAGATGGCTGCTTTACTCTCCCGCTGTACATGGACTCTGGTTGCTCTTCCACCTGGGAAAATTGTTGTTCCCTGTCGATGGATCTACACTGTTAAACATAATCCTGATGGGACAATTGAACGCTTGAAGGCTCGTTTGGTTGCCAAATGTTTTACTCAGACTTATGGTGTTGACTATTTTGAGACATTCTCCCCGGTTGCCCATCTCAATTCGGTACGGGTAATTATTTCCTTGACTGTGAATTACGACTGACTTCTTTATTAGTTGGATGTCAAGAATTCCTTTCTTTATGGTGATCTCTAAGAGGAGGCTTATATGGAGCAACCGTCGGGGTATGTTGCTCAGGGGGGATGTCCAATCACGTATGCAAGCTATACAAGTCTATCAATGGCCTCAAACAGTCCCTCCGTGCCTGGTTTGAGAAGTTCAACTAAGTTATTACTCATTGTGGTTTTTCTCAGTGCTATTCTAATCATTCTATTTTCTCAACTAAGCAAATTCATTGGGATTGTTGAAATCTATACCACTTTGGGGTCGGGGTTCATTATTTGGTATGATATTTGCCAAAAAAGTGCTTGTCTTCTAAGAAGGTGGTCTTCTTGGGTCTACACCCTGATGTCACAAACATATTGATATCATCGACCCAGCCTCGGCTTGATTATCAGTTGTTGATTGGGGTGACTAATGCGCCCCAAGCAAATTGATTGGGTGCATTATAATGAGATATTTGAAAAAGTCTCTAGATGTTCCACCACAAACATATTGATATCATCGGGTATTCTAATGTTGATTGGACTGGTGCTGATGGTGACAGATGTTCCACCACTGGTTATTGTACATTTTTTGGAGGAAACTTGGTTACTTGGAGAAGCAAAAAGCAGACTATTGTTTCCAAGTCTAGTGTTGAAGCTGAGTATCGGGCTATGGCCCAAATTGCTGCTAAACTTATGTGGATACGAAATCTCCTTGAAGAGTTTGGCTTTCCCATCAGTCCTCCTATGACGATGTTCTGTGACAATCAAGCAGCTATCTATATTGCTAGCAATCCAGTGTTTCATGAGCAAACCAAGCACATTGAGGTTGATTGTCATTTTGTTCGTGATGCTGTCCAAAAAAAGCTGTTGGTTACTCCCTTTGTATCTTCATCAAATCAATTGGTAGACATCCTTACCAAGCCCTTATTTGGTCCAGGATTTCAGTTGAATTGTTCCAAGCTGGGCATGGGTGATCTATATGCTCCAACTTGAGGGGGGGTGTTAGCGCTAGCGATACCTTGTGTCGCTATAGGCATATGGGTCCCACCAGCCCACTTTGTTATTAAATGGTTTATTTAGATTGGTTTTTATAGGGTCCTTTTAAATGGTTGTAAATAAGGATTTATTTCCTAAGTTGTCTAGGTTTATTTTCCTAATTGGCTTATAATTGTAATTAGGGAAGTTTCCTAAGCCATTGCTTTCCTCTTTGTTATAAATAAAGGAATCATAGGAGGAGGGAATCCCATTGGTTCTTCCTCTCCTTTTCTTCTTCTTCTTCTTCTTCTTCTTCTCGGTTTACTGTTCTGGTGCTTTTCTTGTAAACTGCAACAAGCAGAAAAAAGAGAGAGAATCTAAGGGAGAGAAAAATAAGTGAAAAGAAGGAATGCATGTTGAGCTATGTTTGATATTGTTGTTGACATCTTAGTTGGCATATGTTGGAGCAAGCAACCCAAGTGGGTGATGGTATTCAGCTAGAAGAACTGCCATGGAAGAGTAGAAGAAGCTTGGAAGAAGACAGACCAGAGATCAGAGCTGATTTGCAATACATCAGATCAAGTTCGTCTTTGGAACCCATGCAGTGAATCTGAGTTGAAGGAGTAAACATGAAAGTTGTAGCCCTTCAAGTCAGCTTTAATATGCATCAAGAATCAGGTCAATCTGTTGTTGGGAGAGAGAGTTATGGTGTTTTTCCCAGCATTGTGCAGTTAGGAGGACGATGTGGTGGTTGACCTGTAGAGACAAAAGAGGTCAACCTGGAAACTTTCCGAGAGCACCCTGAGAAAAGAGGATGATCTGAAGGTTGACCGGTCGAGGGGGACGATCTGGAGGTCATTCGGTCGTGGTGGAAATGATCTGTTTTCAGCCATCCGATGGGCATTTTGGCTAGCATTTTGGAGGGACTATTGAAGGGAAAGCCCTCCCATGTTTTGGGACATCTCCATTGAGCCAAAAGAAAACCCTAGGAGGGATAAAGAGAGAAGAAGAGGAAAGGAAGAAGAGAAGAAGAGAGAATGAAGAAGAGAAGAATAGGAGAAGAAGAAAGAGACGTTTGTACATGCAAGGAAGAGCCCTCTCATGTTTGAAAGGTTCCATTGAATTTGCCATTAACTTGTATTTGGGTTGGTAAGGTTTGTTTGTTGCCCAATCCATGTATTGAACTGTAGGCATTCATTTGCCAGTTATTGTAAACTTGTAAGCTTTCTAATGTAGAACCAGTCTCCAACTAGGCAACTCGGACCTAGTTCCATTACAGGATCGCTTCTATTCAATATCAGCTGGTTACAGCATATTAACCAACAATTAAAAAATAGAGTAACACTAATCAAGGTGTTTCAATACCTAAGACACCCAAAACCTATAACAGTACCATTAGATGAAATCCCCTCATAAAAGAAGCAACCAGCAACAGGTTCTGTTCTATCGCAAGGTAGGGTTGTATGCAAGGTTCAAAATCTAGAGTCTCGAGGGTGTTTCGACCCTTTGAGAAACTGAGATCTCGGCGAGACTACAAAAAAGCCACGAAGGCTTAAAATGTGTGTTTCGACCCTAAAATGACAATTTTAAGGCTTGATACTCTAGGGAAACCCTATTTTAGCATATATAAACATATTTATAGCATAAAACTGTATAAATAATCACACATGGTGGTTGTTTGGGTTTATACCCATATTTGGCAGTGTTGGTTTGAAGTTCAAATGCAAACCTAGGGTAATATTGACTATTCTACATAATGTTTCACTAATAGAAGATCACAGAAGACCAAATGAGCCAGTAAAATTGTATTTTAGGAAAAGAATAAACATAATAACAATTAATTAGTTATTTGTCATAGTAAAAAAAAAAAACCAAAGTAGTAAAGTAAACCATACATTCATAATTCATACATTATGTCGAGACCAGTCGAGAACTGATCGAAAATGTCGAGAAATGGTCGAGAATGTCGAGAAATGGTCGAGACCAGCTCAAGAACTCGTCGAGATGGTCGAGACATTGTATCGAGGCCAGATCTCGTATCGAGCCCCTTGAGATCTTCGAGAAACTGGAGATCTCGCTGAGATTTTGAACACTGGTTTTATAGAAAATTGATAGGTGGCCAGAATTAGCAACCAGCCCTTGGTTTGGGAGTGGAATTTAGTCAAAAGTAGGGTCCCTAGATGAGAATACCTCCTACTAATCTCAGCCTAATCAGATGGCTGGATGTACAATTGTGAAAGTTCTTTGGAATTAGAAACCAGGGAACCAAAATAGCAACTTTTCACTTGCAGCCAAACCAGACGTTAGATCAAGCTCAGAGTCTTAGACGACTGTCGAAGGAAGAAGTATAGAAGAGCAGTACAGCATTAAAGTTTGGTCTGGCAACTGGTGGAGGGATCTTTTTTTGACTTGAAAGATCTCATCAATAAAGTTGGAATAGCAGTAGGCGCAAGCTGTGTTCTTGGTCCTCCAACTGAGTAGTTTATGGATCAGCAATAGTTCCAGCCTTCCAATGTTCAGCTGCAATATTATAGAGGATCATCATGTCTTCAGCTCCTTCTAAATGTAGAATTAATGCTTGCAAACGAATAGAACTCAAAGGAAATTGATAGAAAAGAAAGGGAAGGCCTCTCACCTATGGCCTTGGTCAGTTTCTCACTTCCGCAGGATTCTCTCCTCATTGTTTCTCGTTGGTAAAACCAGGCTGCAATCTTCATTCAAAATCGTGGAGAGGAAAATTCTGTGGTAAACAATACATATAGGAGGCTGTTGCCATATTGAAAGGGAAAAGAATAGAAAATAGGAAGTCCCTAACAAGGATATTATCCCAACAAGTCAAGCAAAATAGAAAGTAATAAAGCAAGATTTAGTAAATAAAATCTAATTATACAGGTGGAGCACAGTTGCGATTGCTTGTAACCATGCAATCAGTCGATTGATACATTGCAGAATTATATCCTGAAGGAGGTAATTAATTTTATTCACTCAAAAAGAAAAAAAAAATCTAACCATACAGCAGTCCCCGACGATCTGGTTTGAGTGACCAGAAACACCTAACCCACATGGGTTGGTCGCAGACCAAGGCTGGTTGGCCTAAAGGCCCATCGATTCTGGACCCTTATTAAGTGTAAAAGTACTGGTTCCTACTGTTCTTACAGCTGTATTTTTGGCCGAATTTTTCTGTCACTCTTCGTGGGTGCGGATTGAGCCAGGGGTTGGAGCTCTTTTGCGGTGGGTGCCACATAAACTTAGGGGTTGGTGCTCTTTGGTAGTTGTAGCTACCTAAACTTGGGGTTGGTGCTCCCGAAAGTGGGTGCTGCCAAAGTTGTATTTATGCATTTTACATTGGGTAGCATTTGAATTGTAGCCCAAACTACCATTTGCACCGCAAAATACGCACACTGCCGAATCATATATTTCTGTGCGTGCTTTACATTCCATTATTTGCTTATGCTTTATGTTATCTGGATGGGATGCACATGTGAGCACCGGGTAGACCTGGCCATGTGGTTGTGAGTGAACGTGGTTGCGAGGTATGTGCTTTGTGTAAATGGTTATGTTGTGTGTTTGTGTAAGCTGTGCCTTGTGGGTTTGAGTGATTGAGCAGCAGAATAACTCCCAATGGTGTGAGTTTGTGTTTTAGTTTATCACTGATTCACCGCCCTCTCAGTGGGCCATTTTGTTCAACAATGCAGAGAGAGGCAAAAACACTCGTAGTCACTTCTCTATAAGATTATTTGTTCGACACTGAAATCAAGGGGTATATCTCTTTAAATAAACTTAAAAACAAGACAACTTCAACATGGACAATGTAAAACCTTGACTCTGAGTTTTGAGATTTTTTTTTTGTTTTTTGTTTTTTTTTGACAATTAAAACAAGGACCTCAAAAATACTTCACAACTTAAGCTTCTCTCTACTTCTTAAACTCAATTGGAAATACGTGTTAACCCCGCTCACGTAGAATAATCTGCTAACTGAAAGGCTGCTTTATACCCAAAAAAAAAAAAAAAAAAAAAAGAAAAAAAAAGAAAAAAAAACTGAAAGGCTGCCAGTGATTACCTTTATATGGACCGAGTAGAACACATGGTCTTAGACTTTGGACTGGATCTCTTTGGCTTGGGCGTCCAAAACGTGTCATATTGATCTGTCCAATCAATAGCCATTGTATCAATTAGTTTTCATCTTGTGTCATTTAATTATTCAAAGGAATTTATTTTACAAAAGGCTGACTGATTATATGTTACAAGGCCTCAAAAAGAAAGGCTATACTAAAAGGGACTGGGAACTAAGCAAAAAATTGCCTCTGATCTCTCCTAATGTTATTAATAGATAGTCCAGGGAGTTCTTTACCGATACTGTATGAGAAAGTGCTTCTCCATTGCTCTGGAAGTCACTCCATCTGTTGGTTTTGCTGCATTGTTTGGGATGGCTCTTTCATTTCTTTCAAGCCAGATACTCTGAGCACTTGCAGCTGGCATGGGAGACCAGAACTTTTTATTCCTTCTGTGAAACTTATGCCCCCGATTGTTCCACAATAATTGATCAAAAGAAGCTGGATCACCTAGTCCACTTCTGTCTTCTACAACAAAGGCTCCACACCTCAAAGGAAAATGGCAATGAACTGATGAGTAATAAACAGATTCAGCCTCCAAACTGAAGAAATAAACAATTGGAGAGAGAATCCAACTTTAAATCCAATAGCCTATGTTCAAGATGCTGTCTTTAGCAACATTCCACAGAAGGGACGCCGATTCTAGTTGGGACTTTAAGCCATATTGACTTTGAAGTTTGAATAGAATTCTGGCCTGCATGGGTTTCCTGATTGTGAAGAAGGATGTAACTGTGGACTTACCTTGCCTAGGCCCCAAATTATCTGTCCTGTTGGCTGTTGCCCAGTTGCCCTTACTGTGTTCCTCATCTGCAATAAGAGGGCTTATCAGAGGACCTCCCACTAATTGAGTCCCTGACGAAGACCATCCACCCTAACATAGTCAGCGACTTGAGCCTGTTTATTTTTGGGATTCTTGTATTGTGACTATTGTCTCTATCAACATACAATTAGTAACTATAAGGAATTTGAGGAATGGAATGTAATGGTTAGTTCACTATAAACAAGTGTTTTGTAAGACAAAGGTTTAATAAGATAAGGTGTTAATACCTCCAGATATGAGCCTTGAGGCTTAAGTCTCACATTCTGATGTGGATTAAAATGTCCAAGGGGAGCTGGGGCCATGTTAGTTCTTCTAGTGGTGTTTGGGCCTGCATACATGTGAATAGGCTTGGATGGATATTAGGTCGCCTTGAGCGGCTGGTTGGGCACCTTGGCCGCCTAGGGTTCATCTTGTATGTTCGTTGACCCTCCAATGCCTTGGATCGCCTTGTTGCCTTGAAAACCTTGGCAAGGTTTACTGCAACTTTATGGAATAGAGTTGAATGGTGGAACAGAATCCGTAAGATTTACTTACGGAGGATTTATAATTTAGGAAACATATAAGTTTGAGGTTTGGTCCAGTTGTATGGTTCAAATTTTTATTGTTGTTAGGTCAGTTTTATGTTGGTTTGGATAAATTTTGGTTCATTTTTTTATATGGGTCCAGCTATACAAGTTTCTTGTTTGGCCTTTCATTTGAAGAAGAAAGATAAGCTTGTATTATCAGTATTATTCCCTTGCTTCCCCGCTCCCCCAGGATTATATATCAGGGGTCAAAACATGCTTGTTTTGAATAATTTGTGTCATGGTAGGCTACTAAGTTACTGATGGGTTTCTGGGTAGCCTAAAGAACTAGCCTTTCAGAAGCTCTGATTAAACCAGAATCGCAGTGATTGGTTAAGAAACAAGAAATGAGAAAATAACAGGAAACTGAAATCAGAATCTCAGATTGACTTAAAACTCTGGATGATGGTCAGAAATATAGAGAAAAATAACTCCTCAAAATTTGATTTAAACCCGATGGTCAGATTCAAAGTTATAGAAGAATCCCACTTGAAATAGGATAACTCAAGGACCATAATTCGATGATTGAGTTTCAAATATTTGGAACAGAAACCAATGATGATCAGAATAGCACCAGAAACTCAGCAGAAACAGCAAAACAGAAGTCTAAAAATGGATCTTGAAATCACAAACAGAACCTGAAGTTTTTAAGAAATCATACTTGAAGTAGGAAACTTAGATATTGATGGAAAGATAGAACTTTTAAACTGTTTATGGAGCTAAAACTTAGGACTAACAGAGCGGAGCAGAAACTGAAAAAGAACAGATGAGATTAAAGGGTAACAGAATACCATTTAGTTTCAGCAAATCAGAATTAAGAAACTAGAAAAAATAAGACTTGCGCAGAGTTGGGGAGTGGATTCATCAAATCAGAATTGAGAAACTAGAAAGAATTAAGATTTGCACAGAGTTAGGGAGTGAGTTGGATAGTCAGAACTTTCAAATGGAAGACCTCTTGTGACATGGTGGGCAGGACTGCTTTCTGCACAAGCATCTATCACATATGGATGGAGCGCAATCTTAAGACTTGTACTCGCAAATCCAGGCTGGTCAACCAGATCTGGGACACCATTGCTTTTGAAGTCCTCGGAAATATCATCCCCACTGAGAGACCATGACTGGATTCCCCTAGGAACCGACACATTGTGAATCCTTGGGTTCTACCTATCAAACTTTCTATGGATAGGAGCTCCTGTGTGCATTGGTTGCTTTTCTCTCTTTTCTTTCTATGGGTCTCTTCATCTTGGGAGATCTTTCTTGGGCATCTTTGGGCCTTATTGCTATACATGGTGATGTAGGACAGCCTAGGATCTAGGTCTCCTACACTTACAACTAGCTAGGTATTAGGTTACCTAAGGTTTAGCTTAGTTAGGATTGGGCAGCAGCATAGATGTCTTGCAATTAGATTGTTTAGAGCTGAATGTTATCACTCAATGATTTATATAATCCTAACATATGAATTACCAACTTGACAATGCTCAACTGGAGTGAAATAGAATTTCAGTAAATAAAAGGCAGCATTTGACAAGTAATATTATGCAGGAAAATTTCAGTACTCTTAAAATAGTAATAGCTATGTCTTAGTGTTTGAGAAACCAGTTTTCCATGTAATTCAGTAACAGTTTAATATAAAGAAGATCGAATCTCTGCACAGTAGTGAGTTGATGTTAATAAGAACAGAAAAACTAAAACAAAGTATGAATGGAACATATGCTGTCCACGGTGGCAGGAAGAAGAAACAATAAAACAGAACCTGAAACTGAAGATTCAGTCCACAATATATATATACTCCTGAAAAAAAAAGTGGATATAGGAAGTCTTGTTGCCGAGATCTATCTATTTCTAAAAATTCTTGTAATTCCTCCATTTGAGATGAGATTTGAACCAAAGGCGGGGGATTTCTTGGGTTATCAAATGATACATAGTGTGATACAGTCAAAAGAAGGCATATGGGCGTGGTTCTGACCATATTAACTGCCTCTTTTGGTGTAACCGGTTATTCCTCACCTTGGGACCAAATTGGTTATTGGGCAGTCAAAATTGTGACAGGTGTACCTGAAGCCATTCCTGTAATAGGATCACCCTTGCTTGAGTTATTGCGTGGAAGTTCTAGTGTGGGTCAATCTACTTTAACTTTTTATAGTTTACACACTTTTTTGTATTACCTCTTCTTACTGCCGTATTTTATGTTAATGCACTTCCCAATGATACGTAAGCTGATATATGTTATATGTGATGAATCCATATTTAATAGATTAGACTTGTTACTAGTATGAAGGAATGGAAGTGATTTCCATACGCATAAAAAATTATTTTAAAACTGCTTTGTTTTATGGGTGTTCCATATACGTCTGTCTATGCACTGAAATGAGTGTTCTGAAGAAACTTCAGTTAAAACTAAAGTCTGTCTTTTTACTGTAAGACCAACCAATTCCTTGTAATGAAAGGATTCGGACAAAAAACCTTTTCTTTTGTACAACCACGAGAAGGGATTTCTCTATTTCACATCTAATTAAATTGTGTTGTGAGAATACAATAATCTCTTTTATGAATTATTATTATTAGAACCCAGTTCGTCAGCTCACACTTTACCAGTTTTCTGTTTCTAGTCCGAAGCCAGTAATACAAAGAAATCCCATACTTAAATGGTTATAGCAGAGTTTCTGTTATTCGTATTAATAGCTACTCTAGGAGGAATGTTTTTATGTGGTGCTAACGATTTAATAACTATCTTTGTAGCTCCAGAATGTTTTAGTTTATGCTCCTACCTATTATCTGGATAGACAAGAGAGATGTACGGTCTAATGAGGCTACTACAAAATATTTACTCATGGGTGAGGCAAACTCTTCTATTCTGGTTCATGGTTTCTCTTGGCTATATGGTTAATCCGGGGGAGAGATCGAGCTTCAAGAAATAGTGAATGGTCTTATCAATACACAAATGTATAACTCGCCAGGAATTTACGCTTCAATTGTTGATTCTAGAATTGAGCGAAAGGTTAAACTTATAGGTTCTGTATTATATATATATATATATATATTGTGGACTAAATCTTCAGTTTCAAGTTCTGTTTTATTGTTTCTTCTTTCTGCCATAAAAGAGGTAGGCTGTCTATGCCTCCTCCATTGATACACTCGAAAGGCTGGGTTTGTGATGTCCTCATCAATTCTCCCTGGCTTAAAAGAATTCACCTCCGGTGAATAAAAGTTCATGTAGTGCTCAAGCATGGTCAGGCTAAGCTGCAGTAGCTCCCTAACGGGAATCCATGTACAATCATTCTCAGGTTGTCCTCGCCACTGAAGTAAGAACTCTCGGGAACCGCCTGTATGTGTAGAAGTAATTCTCTCATCCAGGATATCTTCAATCTCCTCAACTCGTGGATCAGATTAGGGTATGGGAGGAGTAAATGTAGCAGGAAGGGAAATAGGATCGGATGCAGAGGTATGGACAATGAAGGGAAAGGCATCAACAACATCAGGGATAATAGAAGGGCCATGGTAGGAAACCAGATTGTCAACATTGAAAATGTTGCTGATTCCCATGTTAGTAGGTAACTCGAGCACACAGGCATTATTTCCTACTCTTGTAAGAATTTTGAAAGGACCTGCATTATGAGCATGTAGTTTGCTCGACTTTACCTAGATAAAATGTTGCTGTATAATCCTAGCCATCACCATTTTCCCCTCTTGAAACTCTTGCATTCATTGGCGCACATCTGCCATGGATTTATATTGATCATTATTTGTTATCTTGCGTCTAATTTCTGCATGCAAGTCATGTATGTGCTGCACAAACGACTCGGCTGAATGGAATGTCCTAGAGCTAGACACAGTAGGGACAAGGTCCATGGGTGTTCTGGGTTGGTGACCTAAACAAATCTCGAAGGGAGAAAGACTAGTGGTTTGGTTCTTGGAAATGTTTTATACAAACTCAGCTTGGTTAAGAACACAATCTTAGCTAGGAAGATGTTCACCTATAAAACAACGCAACTAATTTCCTAAACTCTTATTTATAGCTTCAGTCTGACCATCAACTTAAAGGGTGGAAAGCTGAATTGGAACGGTGTTTAGTGCCTAACATTTGCCACAGAGTTCGCTAGAAATGACTAGTGAACTTGACATCCCTATCGGATACTATTGTCTTAGGTAACCCATGATATTTAACGACCTCCCTAAAGAAAAGTTTTGCTACAGTTGAGGCATCAGAAGTCTTAGAGCACGGAATGAAAGGGGCCATTTTTGAGAAGCCATGAATACCACGAAAATAGAATCATGGCCTCTCGAAGTTCTAGGCAATCCAAACACAAAATCCATATTTAAATCTTGCCATGGAGTATGAGGAACTGGAAGATGAGTATACAAGCCAGTATTTTGTTTCTGCTGTTTAACAGTTTGACATGTCTTGCACTGGCTTATAACTCGAGCCACATCCTTCTTCAAGTTAGGCCTGTAAAATCAGTCCTCAACTAAAGGAATGGTCTTATCTCGACCAAAATGATTTGCAACTCCATCAGCATGTGATTCCTAGGTCAGGAAATCTCTTAATGACGTCTTGGGAATACACAACCTACTTCCTTTAAAAAGGAAACTATCTTTAAGAAGGTAATCTGAATGGATAAGAGGAGGATCTTCACGTAGGGAAGTGAAAGGCTCACTAAAATGTGGACAATTGAAATAGTGTTCCTTGACTTGCTCAAAATCTACAACTTCAACACTCATGGTATGGAGTAGCACATTAACCCACTTGGACGAAAGAGGGACATGTGCACCTGGCTTAATGCATTTACGGCAGTATTCTCAACACTAGGTCGATGTTTGAGTACAAATGTGTGTTCTTGTAGAAATTCGGCCTGTTTTGCATCTCTTGGATTTAATTTCTTTTGGGCTCTCAAGTATTTTAGAGCCTGGTGATTAGAAAATAATACACATTCTTGTGGTAAATGGTAATGTTGCCAGTAGCACATCTTGGACAACCACGTAGAATTCCTTGTCATATGTGGAATATCATTGCTTAGTCTCATTAAGTTTCTCACTATAATAAGCAATAGGGTGTCCTTGTACAATGATGCCATCAATCCAATGCCAAATGCATCACACTGCACTTCAAAGACTTTGGAGAAATCAGAAAGATGATTCCGTCATCAATTTTTTTGATCTCAACAAAAGCCTTGGCAGCACTTTTAGTCCACTTGAACTCCCCTTTTCTAATACAATCGGTAATGGGAGCCATGATGGAACTACACCGGTAAAAGAACCTCCAGTAAAAGGTAGTTAAGCCATGAAAACTTTGCATCTCATGAATATTAGTCGGTGTTGGCTACTCAACAATTGCTTTATTTTCTCGGGATCTATAGATACTTCTTGTGTTGAAACGGTAAATCCCAAGAAAATAACTTAATCACTTATAAATGTACACTTCTTCAAATTCACAAAAAGTTTTTCCTTCAGAATTGCTAGAAATACTTGTCGTTAGTGTTCCAGACGGGTGGTTTGGGTTTTTACTAAAGATGAGAATGTCATCGAAGTAAATCACTAAGAACGTGCCATTGAATAGCCGTAGCACCTGATTCATAACTCTCATAGAGTATTAGGTGCATTGGTCAAGCCAAAAGGCATGACAAGCCACTCATAGACACCATCCTTCGTTTTGAAGGCAATCTTCCATTCATCACTGGTTCTAACCTGGCTTTGGTGATACACACTCGTGAGGTAAATCTTAGAAAAGATTTTTGACCCAACCATCATGTCTAGCATGTCATCAAGCCTAGGTATAGGAAATCTATACTTGATGGTGATTTTGTTGATGGCTCTACTATCAACACACATATGCCAAGTTCTATCTTTTTTTGGCGTAAGCAAAGCAGGTACCCCACAGGGACTAATCCCTGATGAATCCCTTCTCAAGTAACTCATCCATTTGCCGTTTAAGTTTGGCATGTTCCTTGGGATTTATTTTGTAAGGAGGTAAGCATGTCAGTGAAGAACCTGAAACTAAATCAATAGCATGTTGAATGTCACGCGTAGGTGGTAAATCACGTAGTTCATCAAGAAACAACTGCTCAAACTCTTTTAGCAGAGGTTGTACTTCTCTAGGAGCCCTAGTAAGTTTACTTGACAAAATTGTATTATTTTGTATGGCAACTAGAACATAAATAACCCGGAATCTCTATACTCAATTTCAAACTGTTTTGGTTTCATGATGCTGAATGTTTTTAAAGAGGCTTACTTAAAAGTATTTCCCTTGTGTTCTGGGACTTTTACCTCTTTTGGGGGATTATGAGGAGATAGTCTATTTTTCTTTCTATTGTATTCAAAGATATAGGTGTTAGACCTCCCAAGATTTGTGACATCTTGGTCATATTACAAGGGTCTACCAAGGATGATGTAAGCGACATCCATCTCTAAGATATCACACCACACTCTATCCTCATATCTTGCAAAATGCAAGGGAACTAAACACCTTAAGGTAACAGGGATTGTAAACTGATCAACCTAGGTAACCTTGTAAGGCTTCGGATGTGCATTTGGTTTGAGCCCCATTTGAACAACAACACTTGGGGAAACTACGTTCATGCAGCTATCACTATCAATGGCAACACAACAATTCTTACCCTGATGACAAGTGTAAGTGATAAAGATATTGGTACGCTGCCAATCTTCGCTGCCCTTGGGTTGCAAAACCAACCTTACAACTCCTAGTCTAGGTATATCCACCTCTTCATCTTTCTCATCCGATACAATCTAATTAGGCCTATGATCCTCAAACTCACCTTCTTAGATATCCTCCTGAGTATAATCCTCATAATCTTTTCTCCTACATATAGATTCCTGTTTGGACATTCCGTGAAAAAATGACCATATCTTTGACATTTAAAACATTGTACTTAGCCATTCCTCTTAGGTGCTTCTCTCAAAATGCCTTTGCCCTTATTATCAAAATGACGTGGAGGGTTAGTGGGTGCTTTGGAAGTGTAGGACTTTGAAATGATTTCTGGAAGCTGGACTCCCTAGGTTGGAAACCACTCTTCTTTTGGGGTGTAAACCTCTAAGATCCTTTTAATTCAAGTGCAAATCTAAAGCTTGAGGAACATCTCTAACAAGATGAGGCGCCATGCGTGATTGGATGTTATAGCTAAGTCCCATCAGGAACCTAGGTAATGTCTGCTCGACATCCTCTCGAGTACGGCTTCAAATTTTTAAGTCATTGATTTTAACAATTTTCCGTGCTTCAAGGTGTTTATGTCTTTCAAAAGTTGTAGCCTAAAGGTGATAGGCAAGAACTCCTTGAGCCTTTCCTGCATCTCAATCCAAGTCAAAACAGGCTCAGTTTCTAGACTTGCCTCTTGATATTTTAACTCAGTCTAGAAATCCTGAGCAGCCCTACTGAGCTTCATCTTTGCAATTCGATAACGCAACTCTTCAGACATGAAACATCTCATAGAAATCAAAATAACGGTCCATCTGTCTGATCCATCCTAAGAGAAGCTTGGCATCTATCTGGCCATCATAGGTTGGGACATCTAGTTTTACCATCTTCCTGATGTCCAATCCTCTATCTCTATGCCCATAGTCCTCATCATCTCCATACGGGGAGTGATGCCTCGGACCTCGATGTCCTCAACCTCTAATCGCACCTCAATCATGTTCTTGACCTTGGAAATTATCACCTAATCTACCATGGACGTCAAAATAATGGTGATGTTTCTCTCTCCCATAGTTTTCCAAAATAGGGTTAGGGTTTTCCACTCGAGGTCCATTCTCTTGGACATTGTGACCTTGCTGTCCATTAGAGTTTTGGACATAAGTCTCAGTGGCATCAAGCCTAGTGATGATGTTTTGGACATTTTGGCCAAGGATGTGAATGCTATCAGCTTGCTTTTCACAGTCTGCCCTATTAGTAGTCAACTCAACGTGGGCAATTCTAAGCATTTCCTAATTGGCTTGAAGTGCTTTTAGGGTTTCTTCATTCTGCTGAAGGAACCTTTCCCACTGCTCAGATGTCATAGGGGTAGTAGGGGAATTTGTCATGGTTTATAAGCTCTACCACTACGACTGGACATTTAAGGTTGACTCTTAAGTAGGAATCCTAACCAGAAGCTACAAGACACTCAACTTTATGGCTCTAATACCAAACTGATGGAGGACAGCCTAGGGTCTAGGTCTCCTACACTTACAACTAGTTTGGTATTAGGTTACCTAAGGTTTATCTAGTTAGGACAGAGGGCAGCAGCATACATGTCTTGCAATTAGACTGTCTAGAGCTGAATGTTATCAACCAATGATCAATATAATCCTAACATATGAATTACCAACTTGACAATGCTCAACTAGAGTGACATAGAATTCAGTAAATAAAAGGCAGCATTTGACAAGTAATATTATGCAGGAAAATTTCTGTACTCTTAAAATAGTAATAGCTATCTTAGTGTTTAAGAAACCAGTTTTCTATGTAATTCAGTAGCAATTCAATATAAAGAAGATGGAGTACTGATCAGAAATGATGCTAAAATATAAGAACCAGTACAGGGTTCTACACAGTAGTGAGTTGATGTTAATAAGAACAGAAAAACTAAAACAAAGTGAAACAAAGTGAAACAAAGTATGAATCGAACATATGCTGTCTACAGTGGTAGAAAGAAGAAACAATAAAACAGAACCTGAATTACAGATGTTCCTCAGGTGGGGGATTACATCTCTACATCTGTACAGAACCCGAAACTCTCTGGGGTTCTCTTTGAACTCTCATGCTATTATTGACAGTTGAATTAACAAACAAACCCTCATCATCTTTGGGTTTTTCAGAATTATCAGGTCGGGGAGAAGGGTTAGAATCAGCACTTTGCTGTCCTAAAACAGTCATCCCATCAAAATAGCTGCCTAGCCTAATCATATCAGCGATATGATTGAGTGTATCTTGGGTGCTGTCTGGGTCAGAGGTCCTTGGCTCACTGCTGGCCATGGCTCTGATACCACTTGATGGGTTTCTGGTAGCCTAAAGAACTAGGTTTCAGAAACTCAGATTAAACCAGAATCGCAATGATTGGTTAAAAAATCAGAAATAAGAAAATAGCAGTAAACTGAAATCTGAATCTCGATCAACTTTAAACTCTGGTTCAAGGTCAGAAAAATAGAGAAGAATAACTCAAAACCTGATTCAAATCCGACGCGCCCAAATCCGATTATTCCGGTTTCCGAATCTGGAACTATGGCGAATGCATCATCGCATGATGCATAAATAAAGATACCAATTAGTAGTGATTGAATTCCTTCTAGGGTTCCACATGAGAAACCAGTACGAAGCTTATTCAATTAGGGAAAGAACCGAAATAGTAAATATAGTAGCGGGAACGAACCAACTCAATAGGGAAGGAACCGATTCGACGGACATCAAGTGGTTTAGTTTGCTCTTCTTGCCGCTATCCATGTTGTGCACTTGTGAAAGCTAGTCTGATTGAAGCCCCCACCCCCTCCCTCCCCCGTAAGTCAAAACAGCTCGAAGGCCAATTTCAGGCCCCGGGGCGGAAGGTAGGGGGTTCAAGCTCTCAAGTGGCAACCTCCTTTTCCTTTATTTAATGGAGGAAGGCCCCCCCCCCCCTCCCCCTCCTTCCGAATGAGGTGAGCTATTTCTTTCAAACCACATTTGCTAGTACATTCAGAATTATAGAAGAATCCCACTTGAAATAGTATAACTGAAGAACCAGAATTCGTTGACTGAGGTTCAAATATTCAGAACAGAAACCAATGATGATCAGAATAGCAAAAAGTCAGCAGAACAGAAATCTGAAAATGGAACTTGAAATCACAAACACAAACTGAAGTTTTTAAGAAATTATACCTGAACAGATCAGCCGAATAAACAGTTTCTGGAATCAGTACTTCGGAGTCTCGGACTAACAGAACGGAACAGAGATTGATAAAGAACAGATCAGAATAAAGGCTAATGGGATGTTATTTAGTTTCAGCAAAACAGAATTAAGAAACTAGAAAGAATAACACTTGTGCAGAAAAGTAAAATCAAATCTGACCTGATCAATTGAAGGGGGGAAAAAAAAAATAAGAGAAGAAGGGATATGAATTTCAGGAATCACCACCAGGGAGCCTACTGAATCATCATTGAACCAAAGGTAAAAAAGCTAACTTCATTTGTCAATTTTCATGTACCTTAATGGCTGGTTACAAAGATATATATTAAGCTATGCAAATATGACTCCTAACTTGACTAAAACTAGTCTAAACCAACTAATAATCAAAGTAGCTACTTAATGGACCAATTAAAGACTTAAAACAACTCCTATCAACTTAAACTAGCTATTGCTAATAAATTAAATCTCGTATTCTTAACTCCTACTCATATTTTGAGCCCATTAAAGTGGCCCATTACAATGAAAACCCATTGGACCAAAGGCCTAACTTATATAAAACCCAACTCGATGCATATTTCCACTAAAATAGGCCCAATCCTGTGTATTATCTTCATCACTTATGTTTTCTTAAAAAAACAAAAGGTCTCATGTTTCTCAGTTGATATTGGGTCTTTGGTCCATGGGTTTTCATTGTATTGGGATTTGAGCCACTTTAATGGGCCCGTGACATGGGTAGAAGATAGGACTAAGAGTTTAGTCAAGTAGGAATAGTTTAGGGTATTTTTTATTTTTATTTTTTAAATTTTAGAAGTTAACTGAGTCAAACCCTAGAATCAATCTGAATTCAAGTCCAGATTTCATTCTAACTCTATGTTCTGTTTTTAGAGTCTTAGTTTGAGTAGGAGTGTGACATACTAGTTTGTTTGACTATTCCACGTAGTAGTTTTAATTCCAAATCAGTTTAGGATTGTTAGAGTCAGTTTATGAAATTTCTATATAGATGTAGTGACCTATGGCCTTTGACACGAATTTATGAAATATAGCTTTTAGTCTTCTGAAATTTTACTGCTTTGGATTTGATAGTTGCTTGTGCGGATGCAGTAGTGCACTTGGTGGATTCCAACTGGGGTTTATGTCTATTGTAATGTGTCCAACCTTAAAACATTCATTTAATAAATAGGCCATGTTCTTAAGCCATTGCAGTTTATTACATCAGTCAAGGTTTGAAATTTTGGACTTTCCCCAATTTCACTTTCTGCCAAAACCAAAATATTTCAGTGGAACTTCAGTAACCCATTTTTGTAGATTTTCACCCACATTTCATTTTGCTTCTTTCCCAAACTGAAATCTTTTTCCCATTGAGGTGAAATTTTGCCAAAATTTAGAACAATGATGTCAATTTTGTGTTAGTTTTGTGTCTATGGAGCATGTGTGATTCTGTTATATTTGTTTTAGTCCCAGACTTCAAAAGGACAAACAGGAAATTCTAACTTCATGTAAAAAAAAAAAAAAAAAAAAAAAGAAAGGCCAACCACCAAGTTACACACCTTATTGGTTTTTGTGAGAGATGTGTATATTTATAATTTTAGTGTCTGCTTAAAAGTAAGAATCCAAATGTTTTTAAGTCTTGTGCTGCAATGAACCCTATTTTCATCCATTTGTATGGTGGACTTGCTTGGCTCTAGTTGAGTCTCAAGATATCTGAGCATATCTGAGCATTTAATCTCTATGGATTAGCTGGTGCGTTGTAGCATTTCCAAGAGCCTTGCCTTGAGGAAAGCCTTGGTGCCTCATACTAGCATTTTCAATACACAACACAAGTTAAAATTTTGTGCCTTGAATTCTTTACTTCTTGTTTCTATGTAATTTGGGATTTGGACATTTTATAGTCTAAAATGCGTGATATGATATCTGCTTAAATTTGCATGTAGATGAACATGGAATATGTTACAATTTACTTCCTAGAGTCCTACTTCAGTTGTAACTCTAGGATATAGTTTCCTATTCCTATTAGGAGAGTTTTTATAGTTTCCTACTTATATTGTAACTCTAGGATAGGAGTTTCCCTTTTCTTTTTTTATTTTTCTACATCTTATACTGTCGGCTAGAGTCCTATTCTGATTCTTACTCTACTAGACAGCCCCTTTTTTTTCTTGTTATAAATAAAGCTATTAATGAGGGGGGAGAGACAATCCGTCTCTCTCCCCCCTCTCATGGTGCTCTCACAGTTCTCTCCCTCTCGGTTTCTTTTCTGCAGGTTATTCTTCCAGGTTATATATTGCCACAGAATAGTATATCTTATACTCTGCATGCTTTTCCTGCTCCTTCACCCATTGTGGGCAAATAAATCTTTGTATGTATACAAGTATGCAACTTTGGGACTTGCCTAACTGATATCTATGTGCAGGAAATTCTGCTTGAGTTCCGTGCTGGTAAGATGTTTACTGAGGGGGCACGGGTGATCCCAGATACACGTAAAGGGCTTGTTCGAATAGCAAGGGTAAGGTGATTTGAGATGAGACTGTTTTTGTGCCAAGTGTGCTAGTAAATTGTAATCACTGTTTTTTACTGATTAAGAAAAAAGTAACAAAAATTCCCTACCTCATGCTCTGATGGTTTGTCCTGTTAATCTGAATTTACATTACACTCATTTATTAGGGTGAGGAAGGTTTGGTCCATTTTCAGTGGCTTGATCGAACTCAGAATGAGGTTGAAGATGTATCCTTAGTGCGTTTCATCCGGTAGGATTATGTAAAATGAAGTTTCTTTTGCTCGATTTAGGTTTGCTCATTGGGATGTCAAATCCCGCTGTTGAGACCCATTTGGTGGTGGACAAGTGTTGTGGATTGGCACTATCTTAACAGAAAATGAGTGGGTGAATGGGTACTGTATTCTAAAAGATTACACACATGCTTTTGTGATGCTCTTATCTATCTCTTTTCCTGTACTTGTGAAGCAATATGGTTTTGCCTTAGGATTTTGACACTTTTGTATGTGATCAAATGCTAGGGAGGTTGTTGCAAAGGCATGTGCCTGGTTAGACTGCTATGACCCGATTTGGCAATCCAGGTCAAAGTGGAGCTGGCCCAAGCCCAAACCAGGCTTTTGGTCTGGTGACGGTTTGTAGGGATTACTTTAGATATTTGGGGATAATGTAATTTGGCTTTTTATTTATTTTATTATTTATTACCTTGCAGATAGATATTAAAGGAGTAGTTTGGGTTTTCTTGAATTCTGTTTTAGTTTTGTATTTTGATTAAGATTAGTTTGGTTTTAATTTCTGTAAATACTTTTGTACCCACCAGATATTAAGATTGAATTAAATGAAATATTGGTTGGGTTTGAATTGCCTGCATGGTCTACTGGCTGACTCTGTTATTTTCTCTCTCCTCTTCTTTCCTGTGGACCTGAATCTTCTTCCCTCTCAAGTTTCTTCTTCTTCTTCTTCTTCTTCTTCTTCTTCTTCTTCTTTTTTTCTTCCTATTTCTGTTCTTCCTCTTGAATTGGCTTGAGACTTGTGAGGATGAGTTCCCTTGCTTCGTCCCTCCTCACTCTGATCACCTCTCTATTTCTCATTCCCTCTCTATGATGCCTTTTCCCTTTTGCTTACTATTGAATATTACTATTTTTGACTGATATATCCTGTTTTGGTGAGACTGCTGGACTGAGAAGAAAGTCTTGGATCTCTCTTCTGAAATTCTGGGTGGGAGCTCCCTTGTCCTAGCGACTCCAGGCCCAGGCCCAGGCCCATACCCACTGGAATCAACCTTGTTGTGAGCACTACATCAAGTTTCAGATCCGGTTATCCTCTGACCGCCATAAACCGTTTCAGGAATTAAATATTTTTCTCCTAAATTTTCTAGGAATCTAGTGGTCACATTCACTAGACCTAGTTGTTATTGTTCTCCCCTTGAAATTCAAGGCAAACTGGGCCATATTGGGAGAGTTCTCTCCATTGTATCCTTGTTGGGTCTTCTGCTTCCCTGTTCAGATCGGGAGGTTGAAGACAACTCCTCCCCCATGCGTAGTTGTCAAGGCGACAAGGCAATCCAAGGAGTTCGAGGCCATCCTGGGCGCCTAGGCGATCAAGGCGGTCCCAGTGTATTTTTTTTATTTCTAAAATATTAATGCTATATATATATATGCGACATTCTACATAAATAATCAACATTTAAGACATAACTTAATTAACATGAAAAAACCAACTAGGCAACAAATAATGAGTTAAGTAGGCAACACGTATTTATGACTAACATTTGTGTACTCCTAATAAATTTGACCGGAGCTATATAGTTTAGATTCAAGCAATCTCGAATTCGTTGCAAAACTAGCATAATCAGCTTTCTAACAAATCCGAGATTGCTTGAATCCGAGTTATAATGAAGGAGTTACATTCCGGTCAAACCTTGTTCGGAGTACGCGAATGCTGTTTAAAGTCGTCTGAATGTAAATTATTTTTTGGACGTCAAAGCAAAAGATTATTTTGGCGCGCTCTTGGTTTTTAGTGATGCTTTACTATAATAAGATTTATGAAATTTTTATATTTGGAAAAGAGCCTAGCATTTGGAAGTTGGAAATCGTCCCCGCACTCAAAAATACAGTTTTTGTTCTTGAACTGGAGGGTTGACTTTTTATTCTTTTGGAATTTGAATTTAGACTATTTTTATTAGATTCAAATGGGGGGAGGGGTATTTGCTTATTTATGAATAATATCTTAAGTAACTACTTAAATGATATTAGTCATAAATAAGTACTGTCTAATAAGTGTTGTTCCTGAGAGCAAAAAAAGACACATTGAAAACAAGGCGGTCGCCCAGGGTGATAAGGAGCTCTGGCTCCCAGGCTTACAAAATCTGCCTGGACGCCTAGGCGTCGTGACAACTATGCCCCCACGTATCACTTTAGTCTTATTTCTGAAGCTCTTTTTATGCCCCACTCTCTTATAACTTCTTGTTAAGTTATCCTTTCCACTATTAACTTCCTAAATTGCCCTCCCTGTTCAGGTTGGGAGGTTGAAGACAACCCCTCCCCCACGTATCACTTAGACTTATTTCTGAAATTCCTTTTAAACTCCCCTCTCTCTTATAAATTATTCTAAGTTTATCCTTCCCACTATTAACTTTCTAAATGGCCCTCAAATCTTTAGATTTAATTATTGTTCTGTCCTAGCTCCTTGTGACCTTCCCTAATCGGATCTCCCAACTTCAAAATAGTTACAGTTTTGCCACTGAACTTTCAACTTGAGTTATTATTCACTCTTGTGAGTCGTGAAGCAGGCTTTTACAGCCCGGACCGCTAGAAATGTACCAGTTCAGTTCCATACCTCAAATATGGTAGCCAACAGTGTGGTACTTCAGCAGTTCAACACCTTCAAGGAGTAAACTTGAACAGACATTTCCAATCTCACTGACCCTGTTGATAACCTCAACATAACTGTTACTTCCCTTCAGACCATGAAGGTACGTGCAAGCTTCTATTGATAGAATGGCATCTGCAGATAAGGGAAAGAGCCCAATTTAATCTGGGGACTCTTCTAATATCATTCCACTGGGCCTGTCTCAGACTGCATCACCACCACTACAACAATGCTCCCTTCGAAACTGAAAGAGAAGCCAAGTTGGATGTCCTTGAATTCCATGGGGATAATAATCCAGAGCAATATCTTTGACTGGGATTCACAGCCTAGAGACAAAATTTTCCGATGGTATCAGTTGACTGAGGCCAGGAAGATTTTATTTGTAGAAGCCAAATCGAAGGGTACAGCTCGAGTCTGGTGGATTATGTACCAGCAGCAGGATTGGACTCGAGGCATTGGATTGGTAACTACTTGGACTGAAATGATGGAGGTGATGAACCGAAGTTTTTTGCCTAACTGACTACAAGCAGCACATGCATCTGAAGTTTGCACGGCTGAGAGCCTGAGACAAGACAATCTGACTGTTGAATATGTGGAAATTTTTTTTTAATTTAGCAATTCAATCTGATTTTGAGTGGGATTAAGAGGTTCTAGTGAAATAGCTCCGGAACGGCTTGCATTATCAGATTAGTGCTGTAATGGCTTCCAGTTGACTCCCTACCATGGAGGACGGCAGGACGCCATACTGGTTGCATATTAGGTAGAGAACAATTTAAAGAAGCCTTATAGTTGGAGGAGCTTCCAGAGACCTCTTGGGGTGATAGTGCAAACAAGCAGCCTTCTCAACCAGAGAAGTCGTACAGCCAACTACATGTTAGCAGTTCCACTATGGCATCGTAGTGCACGAACCACCCTTATTCTCCACCTTGTGTTCGTGACCAGACAGACAACCGAGCTACAATGTTTCACATGCAACAGATACAGGCACTTCTCTGCTCACTGTGCTAATTGTCTTCATTCCTTTGCTGATAAGGGATAGCTCATGGCTTGTGCTTCGGAAGAGGCTTGTGCTTTGGAAGAGCAACGGCATAACAAAATAGTGTATCTGGAGGCAGAGTGTGGAGTCTAGCGAAGGCAGCGGCAGCAACAATGATAGAGAGCAATAGAAGTGCCACATTCTTCGTCTTCTTTTGGCCTCACATAAGTTCTCTAAAGAGGATGATTGGTGTTGCAACAGCATCTTTAAGATTAGGGAGCATTGCAACAACGATCTAGACACCATGGTGATTGACAGCGGCAGCTGGTAGTTGTACCAACACCGTTTATGAAGATGCCATTCGCAAGCTTGGACTGAAGATAGATCTACATCTCAACCTTTACAAGGTAGATTGGCTGAACAATACCAACCTGAATTTATGACAGGTGTTTGCTCTTTTATTCTATTGGAGGGTTGATTGATACTGTGTTATGTGACGCCCTACCACTGAAGGTCTGTCATGTCCTCCTATGACCGTGGCTGTTTGATAAGAAAGTACAACATTATGGTATGAGAATACTTAATTGTCAAGCACGGTGGATTCGAGATGAGGTTTCTTCCCTCAAAGGACCTCCCACCCATTAAGCTCCGGACATCCTGTTTGTTTTTTCTGCAACAAGTTGACTCAGACGACATTCTTGGTCCTCATCCAAACTCGACTTAGTCGAGTTCTTTTAAAAGGGAGAATTGATTCAACGGCATGTGCTTGATTAGATCGCTATGGCCTGATTTGGCGACCCAGGCCAAAGTGGAACCGGCCCAGTTCCAAACCAGGCTTCTGGTTTGATAAGAGTCGGTAGGGTTTAGCTTAGGCTCTCTTTGGTATCATTTTTGTTTTTGTTTATGACTTATTTGTAAAAATCAATAATGAAAATAATTTTTGATAAAAAATAAAAATTCGTTTGGTAACTACTGAACATATGAGATTTTAGAATGAGAAAAAGGTCTGGTATGCCTATGTGCTGAATAATTTTTATGACAGAACATGTTAAGCACAAATCATTGCAGCTCACCATAGGGCCGCTGGACCTAGAGGATTGTTGTGAGCAAGCATGCGATGATAGGTGGTGTCAGTGTCGGCATCCGGTATAGGCTTCTCCTCCAAAGAGGAAGTGTGTGGGGAAGAAAAAGCTAGAAAAGGGTATGTGCTTACGTATCTTGGGTTGGATCAAAGATGAATTAGAAAAAATTGGAAGAGAGAGGGAAAGTAGGGAATTAGGTTTTGCAAAGGGAACCTTGCCTCAGGGTTGGTCTTATTGAGGAGACGACCTCTACATGACAAATGTAATCGGTTTTTCAAGCATACCCCGGAAAAGCCCAACCACCTATTAAATACAACTCCAATTAGTTACGACTTTTACAAACTATCCACTATGTACACATGACACATGGCATCCACTAACGACACCCAGTTACATAACCACCCATTTACATGCTTAACTCACCCCATAACTCTACTAAGATAACTATTTGAAGATAAGTTCATCACTTCACAAGACACCCATAATGCTCTACATAACATACCCATATACAGCACATTTGCAACCCACACCCGACATGAGCACAGGACAACTTCATTCCTGTCATGACACTTCAATAGTGATCTATGTGTTCGTAATAGTCCTTTCCCCTTAAGATTGATCTTTTCCTTAAGACCACAAGTTGGGAAATTGGTGCCACCCGAATCTCAAACCTTCGTGGAGTGTTCAGTCGTCTATAAGAAAGTTGCCTTGGACTTGATGATTGATTGTCCATAGTAGTGGGTCACACATTGAATATGGGGTAAATGTGACTTTCCTTGGGTAAGGCCAACTTGTATACTGCCTGTCTGATTTTTTTGATACTTTTGAATCAGCCATAATTCCAGGAGACAATTTTGGCAGGATGACCGTGTGATTAGGTGGTTGAGGCCCTTGACTCTGGGTGCACCTCCTTGAATTCTCATTAACTACAAACTTGGTATTGGGTGACTATACACCCTATCTCTCAAACAACTCGTCAAATTTCAAGAAAATTTGTTGTTGCTTGATGAGAATCTGTTGTTGCCCAATTTTGATTGATCTCACTTTTCTCACCAACTTCTCCTCGCATTGAACCATGTCCAGGCATGGTTGATGCTTGCACTCTGATTCCATTTCATACATGCTTATGTATCTTGGGTTGGATCAAAGATGAATAAGGAAAAAGAGGAAAGAGAGAGGGAAAGTAGGGAATTAGGTCCTATAGAGAGAACGTTGCCTCGGGGTTGGTCTTATTAACGAAAGCTTTTTTACACGACAATTGCAATTGGATTTTCAAGCATACCCCGATAAGTGCAACCATCCATTAAATAAAACTCAACTTCGTTACAACTTCTACAAAGTACCCACTATGGACACTTGCCATTTAATTTTACTGATCTCCCCCTCTACCCACTATGGACACTTGACACATGGCATCCATTAAGACACCTAGTTACATAACTACCCATATTACATGCTTAACTCACCCCATAACTCAAAATTTACTAACATAACTACTTGAAGATAAGTTCATCACTTCACATGACACCCACAATGCACTACGTAACTTATCCATACATGACACGTGCAACCCACACACTGCATCAGCACATGACAACTCCCATCTTATCATGACACTTCAGTAGTGATCCACCCCCCTTGGAAATGGGCGCCGGCCCCCCGCGGGGCGGCCCCCCGGGCGCCGGCGCGCGCCCCCCGCCCCCCCCGCCCCCCCCGCCCCCCCCCCCCCTTCGCCCCCCCTCCCCCCACACTCCCGACCCAGATAACAATTTCAGTGTGTAGGGATGCCGATCACAAGACTAGAGTTGATGTTCAGGGATTTCAGATCACCAAAGAATCATTTCAAGAGGCTTGGCCTCTACAATGCCCTGTCCGAACTCTTGCCAAACATCAACGCAGTGCTCAGAACCAAGTCCATGTCTAATCTGACTCCAGGCAACAGATATCCTCATGGTTCGCCGAGGCCATCAGAATTTGATGGGTAGAGGTATGGTGTCTTCTTTTTAATTGGAAAAATATTAGGAAGAAGAAATCGATGACCGAGTCCCACATATCGTCTTTGTGTTTTAGAATCCAAAAGCAGCTCTAAACCTACTTTCTTTATAAGCTCAAAACTACATCATAAAAAAAGAAGTTAAGATTAGTTTAATCATATTTTAACCATCATAAATGTTGTTCTTTAAAGGTTGCAGAAGTGCAACTTTTTATGGAAGAGAGAGAAAGATTGGGGTTGGAGACAGGATTTATGTTCATCAGCAGCATTGGCAACAATGCAACATCCATCTGCGTTGCTTCAAGTAGGTGCGCTCATCTCTGCCACGAATGACAAGACAAATAGTAATCAGAGAGACCCATTGTAAATTCTATCAGAGAGACCCAACTCCTTATCATCACCGAAGATGGCTTGGAGGTGAAAAACCAGCGACTAAACCTAGATCGGAGAGACCCAACCCCTTATCGTCGCCGAAGACGCCTTGGAGCTGAACAACCAGCAACTAAACTTAGATCGGCTGATTTTTCTCTTACCAAGTTTTTATTTTTATTTATTTATATTTTTTAATTTTGCTATAGGGGATGAAAAGAGGATGTTAGTTGTTTCTACTTTCTCGTTTGCTGGAAATTAAAAAAAAAAAAACCGAAACAATTGAGAGAGAGAGAGAGAGAGAGAGAGAGAGAGAGAGAGAGAGAGAGAGCGCAGCAGAGAGATGGAGTTAAGAAAGAAATGGCGTGTTTGTAGCCGGTGGGTCAGGTTGAAGAGTGAAGACAGAAGAGATAAAGTTAGAATGTATTTTTTCTGTTTTATTCCCAGTTTTTAGCCTTAGTAACACGTGTTCTTTAAATTGAACGCAAAAAATTGCAAAAATTGGTTTTCGGCTATAACACAAAAACAGCTCTTGACCCCTTTATGGTTTTTGTGTTATTCCTGTTCATTTTAATAAAAAATAAGATCCATAAATGATACCAACATCTGCAAAAACGAAAATGTGTCAGATAAACAAAAACAAAATGATACCAAAGAGAGCCTTAAATTTTTGGGGATATTCATATAAATTGTATTTTTATTTATTTCATTATTTATTACCTTGTAGATAGATAATGTAGGAGGAGTTTGGGTTTAGCTTGAGTTCTGTTTTAGTTTTGGATTTTGATTAGGCATTCAAGCAAGCGCAAGCATGAGGCAGCGCCACAAGGAACCCAGAGCCTGTGAGTGAGGATCTGAAAGACCCCAAAACACAAGTCAAAAACAGCAGAAGAGCCCTGCCCCGGAGAACCAAAAAGACGGAGCAAGTGTACATTTGTACCTGCCAGATCTTACAGATTGAATATTGGTTGGGTTTGAATTGCCTGCATGGTCTGCTAGCTGATTGTGTTAGTTTCTCTCCTTTCCTTTTCCTGCGAATCTGAATCTTCTTCTTCTTTTTTTCCCCTTTCTATTTCTGTTTCTGTTCTTCCTCTTGAATTCCCTCTTGTTTATTGTTGAATACCACTATTTTGACTGATATATCCTGTTGGGTGAGCCTGCTGGACTGAGAAGAAAGTCCTTTGATCTCTCTTTGCTTTCCTTTTCTTCTAAATTCTGGTTGAGAATTCCTTGTCTTAGGTGACTCTAATTTCAGGCTCTTACCTGCTGGAATCAACCCTCGTGTGAGCACCACATCAAGTTTCAGATCTGGTTATGCTCTTAGCGCCAGAAACAGTTTCAGGAATTAAATATTATTCCCCCACCCCCCCTTTGATTTTCTGGGAATCTGATGGTCACATTCGTAGCCCTAGCTAGGTGTTACTGATCTCCCATTGAAATTTCAGAGCAAACTGAGCCATGTTGGGAGAGTTCTCTTCGTCCCATGCTTGATGGGTCTTCCGCCTCCCTGATCAGGTCGGGAGGTTGAAGACACCCCCTCCCCAATGTATCATCTAGTCTTATTTCTGAAATTCCTTTTAAGCTCTTCTCTTTTAACTTATTCTTAGTTTATCCTTCTCACTATTAACTTCCTAAAAGGCCCTCATATCTTTAGATTTAATTACTGTTCTGTCCTTGCTCCTTGACACTTTCCCTAATCGGACTCCCAAATTCAAAATATTTACAGTTTTTCCGCTGAACTAACTTGAGTTATTATTCACCCTTGTGGGCCCACAGCAATCCCAAAGCAGAGCATCAGAGGCAGCCCTTATCCCTTGATCTCCAGTTTGCCACTTGGTTTGTTTGTATTCAAAGTTGGGATGATTGTAGTCCTAGGAAACTCTAGAACTTCCTAGGTGGCCCTGATTTTGGTTGCAGTGTGGTTGAAAGGGGTTCCAGGGATGGGGTGATCTCCTTGGCATTGCTTGTTAATTGATTGATTATGTATTCTTCTGCATTAACTTTTTGTACGTCCATTTCTTTGATAGAAATAGTTTCTGGACGGTGCTATTGAAGGAATCTCTCAACTGCATAGACTGCATGCCTAGTTGTGCCAAACAGAGAGAGAGAGAGAGAGAGAGAGAGAGGGAGAGAGAGAGAGAGAGGGGCAATCATTGGATGTCTAGGAAATGGTCTGGATTGGCCATATGTAAAATTTCAGATTCAAATTCAATCATGTACCCTCCTGTATATTGGTATACTCCTTGTTTCTTCAGACGTCCATTCTTTCTTTAGTAACTTCTATTTTCCATTGGATTTTCGAACTGCATGCTGCCATTTGGCCAACTCCATTTGGTTGAATCTTGACATGTGAATGGGAGACCTTGGGGTTTATCTGTACACAAAATTTCTATCGCATCCAACCTGACACGTGACAGCCATTTGCATTGTCCATGGATTCCATAATGGACATGCTGTTTGGGAATCTGTCCCCTTTTTGACATAAACTTTGCCTGTTTTCTTCATTTAGATGATTTATCAACTTTTGATCGAGGTTCTAAATTTCGGTTTTGAGGCCGGCTTTGATCAGCCACGAAACCGTAACGAACCAGGATATTTTTGGGAAGTTTTGAAACTTTGGTTTTAATGCCCTAGAAAACGTTGTTTGACCCCAAAATGTGCGTGCGTCCTATTGTTACCTTGGTTTACATATTCCTTGAATTAGGTTCACAAAAAAACTTCCTAAAAACTTTCTAAATGGTTTTTCCAAGTATGGACATAGCTTGATAATGTACGCTAGGAGTATAATAACTGGAAACTGAGACTTTGAAGCCTTATTTATAACTAATATCAATTAAGTAAATGTTTCTTATTCTTTATATTTAATAATCAGCTTTCTAATAAATCAAGATTACTTGAGTTCGAGTTATGTTGAAGGAGTTACGTTCCGGTCAAACTTTGTTCGGAGTATGTGAATGTTGTTTAAAGTTGCCTAAATGAAAATAATTTTTTGGACAACATTATTTGGTGGACTCTTGGTTTTTAGTGATGTTTTACTCCAATAAATTTTATGGAGTTTTTAGATTGGAGAAAAAGACTAGCATATCAAAGTTGAAAATCGCCTCTGCAACTGGAAATGCGGTTTTTGTTCTTGAATTGAAGAGTTGGCTTTTTATCCTTTTGGAATTTGAATTTTAGACTATTTTTATTGAAATCATTTTTTTTTGGGGGGGGTTGTTTACTTATGAATAATATCTTAAGTAAATGAAATATAAAGAATAAGAAATATTTACTTAAATGATATTAATGATAAGTAAGTACTACCTAATAAGTGTTGTTCCTGTGTACTGTTTCCTTAACTATTCTGATTTGTAAGGTTGAAACCAAACTCTGAATGTTGAATTCGACAGGTTTTGATCTATAAGTGCTGCCTAATAAAAGTTGTTCCTGACATCCTGTGTATTGTTTCCTTAGCTACTTTGAATTGTAAGGTTGAAACCAAACTCTGAATGTTGAATTTCAACGGGTTTCTATCGAAACTTGTCTGTTTTATAAGGTGGAAACCAAGTTTTGGACCGAAACCTGGTCGAAACAGTGAAATCTTGGTTGAAGTCTTATGCTTTTTTGATATCGAACCTCCAACTCATTTCGACCTTCTGCGAAACTAAGTGCAGTTTTGACTGAGATTTAGAACCTTGATTTAGATGGCTACTGGATGTTTTTTTATTTTATTTTATTTTATTTTATTTTATTATATACATGATATTCTATTGGACCTGGTGGAACTAGTTTCCCTTGACACAAGATATAACAGGATCAAATTGTATTTCCCGACGAAGCAGCATTTGAGAAGGTATTCACTTTATGCTAAATCATTGGCCTTCAATTATTGAAGATTTCTGAGACATCTGTGTCTTCATGTTCACTTGATTTTCATTTTGCTCAGGTCAGTCAGTCATCTGATCGGGTTTACATTTTGAAGTTCATCACCGACAACAGAAGGTTCTTTTTTTGGATGCAGGTCAGCTTTGTTTCCCCACCAAGTGAATTTTTAGAATGTACTATTAGTTGTGAGGTTTTGAATGCTTTGTCTTTTTCAATTGGTTTCAGGAGCCAACAGGTGATGGCGATTCCCTAATATGCAGCTCAGTCAACTACCACCTTAATCGGCCTCTAGGTATGGGTAGTTCATAGTTGTTTGGAGCGCTCTGTAGTAAGGCAATGATTTTTCATTCTTAGTGCTATTGTATCCTTCGATTTTGGCAGAATTAGGTGGGGATGAAGAACCAGAGGCTTCAATTCCCCTGCAAATGTCAGATGATATGATTGAAGATGAGGTCTCTTCAAGGTATATTTACTAAATTGGTTAAAAGGAACTTGTATCAAGCATGACAGAAAGGGAAAGGTTTTGGATGCTCTATTCTTTCTGCATTTATAGCTTAATATGTAGGACATTAAAAAGGAATCTCCCTTGCTCTCTGCTAGAGAGAAAGGAATTTTCCTGAGATATTACTGCCCTAGTAGTTTTCTTCAGGATTTCTGTGTTAAAGCTTATTGGGTCCTGAATCCTTAGCTTGGTTCTCTTTATTGATTTGGTTGTAAATGCCCTGGTTTGATGTTTATATCTTTCAGAGCTGGAAATTTGGTTGGTCCAAATTTGACTGCTGAAGCTATGACTGATGTTTCATCTTCATCTGGACCAGTACAATTGGCAGATCTTCAAAGAATATTAAGTAGCATTGGACCTGCCGGTATGAATAATCCATTCGCTTTAAGGATCATCCCTTTTTATCCGAGTGTTTTCTCATTCTCGTTTCGTGGTGCTACACTGCTACTCTGACACAGTTACCTGATTGTTGTTGTAGATGCTGCTGGAGATCAGGATGGAGGTAATACTTTTATGTAACACAAGGAAACTCTGGTACCTCATAGTGAGACTTTAAGAATGGTCTTCCAATAGGAGAAATACTTGTGGCATACACATGGAGTGTTGGGATCAACCATTCAATGAGCTGGCCCCAATGTAGATCTTCTTTTCCTATCATTTATCTCTTTCTCTGTTGCAGTTGCAGAAGCCTGTCTGGATAAACACTATCCAGTTTGGAAGCCCAGGTCTACGGAGAACAGGTCCAAATTGGGCCATTGGTTTTCGGCAAGGGTAGTTTAATCCTTTAGAACTGTCTGGGGTTGAGAAATTAATATTAATAGGAGTAGGAACAGAAATTAGGAGTCTAGTTTTAGTCCTTGAGTTGGAATAGCATATTTTTTTTGAGTGACTAAATGAATATATTAGCAACACCCCGAAACAGGGAAATTATTAAACCTGGGTATCCAAAGGACAGAACCAGGCTCCTTACACAAGGACTAAGCCTCAAACAAGCCAACAGGAGCCAAGGGAGCACAAACCAAAACAAAATTATCTGGTGGGAAGGTCCTAAGAGGATAGAATGAATCTGTTTCTCTTGGGATCCGGGGATTGGGAGGTGGAATGGGGAATTGGCTGGATTGTGCCACGCATGTTGAATATGATGGCTTCCCAGATTTGAGCGAAGGATCTTGATTTGCCCGCCCATAATCTGATGTTCCTTCCAAACCAGATATGGTAAACCGTCACTGCAAAAGCCAATTTAACCACTGTGTCACTAGGCTGCTGGTAGTATTTGTTGAGTCCAAGTGAGTTTTGAATATATTTTTCTTAGTTTCATATTGTCATAGGGAGCCTATGTGTGAGTCAATATAGTCTTTGTTAACAGCTATATATATGTAAGAACTCAACCCTATCGTGCAGTTTGTTTTATGAATTGATAAAATTGAGTTTTCCAGTTGCAGTACAAGTGTGGCCATTGATTCAGGTTTAGCCAATTGGTCTTTGTATGGTAACATTCCAAAAACTATTTCTGATTTTGTGTTTTTGGAACAGAAAGGGACAGATTTCTGTATGGTAAACTCGGTTTGTTTTGATGGAAAAAACAACCAAAATGGTGTTTTAAGAAACAACTTTAAGATGCTTCTCAGATAAAAAAAAAAAAAAAAAAAAAACTAAAGTGAAATCTGGCCCAATAAAGCTCAATCTCTTAAAATCTTTCCCGATAAAATTTTCACTCTCTCTCACCCAATCTCTCTCTCTCTCTCTCTCTCTCTCTCTCCATTGACTTCGCAACAGCGAGGGTCAGTTTCACTATCTAAAACTTACCTTTACTGAGAAGAGCATCAGCCGTCAGTGGCGATGAAGTTCGAAATCCCTAAATAGGTACCTCTGTTCTCTCTCTCTCTCTCTCTCTCTCTCTCATTTCCAGCCCCTAGGGTTATGGTTCTATTCATCGCCATTGAAGAGCACTGGGAGGGCAAAAAGATCTTCTGTAGTGAGGCCACCCCTGTAGTGAAGATCCTACCCACTCAAAGTGGATCTGCGTGTATCCCGATGCATTTTGAATGGATCAGGATACGTACAGATCCACTTTGAGTGGGTGAGATCCTCACTACAGCTCACTACATGGGAGCCTCACTACAAAGGATAGCATAGGGTTTTTTCCTATGGTCTGTAAAACATAGTTTGTTCACCACCATTGATGAGCGATGGAAAGTCTGCTGCATTCATTTCTAGTTTTTTTTTTTTTTTTTTAATTTATTTTTTATTTTTGAACCAATTGAGGGAAGAGCTAGATGAGGCTGATTTTCAGAGTTCTGTTAAACCCATCTACGCATCTGAAACTAACGATTTTTTTTATCCACCTCTGTTTTCTTCAAAGTTTCCTCCTTTTCTAGATTTGTTTTTAACCCACCTCTAGTAGCAGGTCTGGTACCGTTTTATCCAGACCTTCGGTAATGGTAACAACAGTGGCAGTTGTGGTAGCAGCAACACACTGGATTTGACCTTGATTCTGATCTCAGCAATTACAAGTCCACCTGGACTAAGGCTGTCCCTGCTGACTACCTCTCAGTGCACTTGCCACTCATCTTCGGGTTCTGCCAATGATGTCACAAGCATCAACATCTGAAACTAATGAAATTTTATTTTTAACCCATGTTTTCGTTTTTTTAATACCTTCCCCCTGTTCTAGATTGGAGATTGATCTTATAACTGAAATTCATCAAACTCCCATCAAATCGGTTGAAACATAGAAGGAAGATGAACCTGTGCTCCTTCATGATGAAAAAACTTGAGTTTCATCTCAGAGTTCAGACTTTATAGTTTTGCATGATGTCCAGATGTAAAAATTTATCCTGTTCTCCTTTTAGATGATGACCAGATGTAGGATTTTCATGTTCTCCTTTTAGATGATGGCCAAATGTTTCTCATTGGCTATATATGTGATATAAACTTTCTGGCATTCGGTCCTCTTGTAAAATGCATGAGTTCTTCAAGCATGTAATGTGGAGCATTCATTCCTTATCTTTGTATTGAGTTCAAGTTTATTACTTCATTTGGAGGTGAGTATTGCTAAGTTCTGTTACTTGCACACCCGCCACTCTGCCTCTGGCCGCTGAGTACTGCTCCTCCCCCATGATCCCCTGCTCTCTGCTCCCCAAGGTTCTAAATCTCCGATCTCGACCTTGTCTCGGTGAGGTTCGAGTTTTTCTCAGGACTGCATTTTTTTAACATATAGAGGTTGAATTTCCAAGATTTTTGGATCTCGACAATGTTGAGATTTCGCCGAGATTTTGAAGTATGTTGCTCCTCCCTCCCCAGCTCTTTGCTTTGTGTGTGTGTGTGTGTGTGTGTGTGTGTGTGTGTGTGTGTGAGTTCCGTGGCTCTTTCTCCCCCCTCCACCACAACTCCACCCCGCCCCTACTCCCTCCACATCTTCACCCCCTGCTCCATCCCGCAACTACTCCCTGGCACACTCCATCCCTATCCTCTTTCCTGCATCCTGTGCTCTCTTTCTCATGCCCTATGCCGCAACTCTCGTACCCCCCTATGCTTACCCCCTTTTTCGTGCAACCCCTCTTCTTGTTCCCTGCCACGCCCCCCTCTAACCTCTTCAAATCATCTACCATCTCATTCCCTAATCTAATCAATTTTGTTATTGCATAATACCTTTCGGTGAGAGAACACATCGGTTTCCTTAGGGGTGCAACTTCTACCCTGAAGTCCCGACCATCCAATAACTTGCAATGTTCGACCCAGACAAAAGATCTTATAAATCCTTTTTTTTGCAAGAATAGTATTGTCCTTTGTTGTTTTTCAAAACTTTTAGGAACACTTTTGTTTTAAAAGCATTTGGAATTTGCTTTAAAAGCCTTTACTAAATTTCAAAAAAATTTTGTTCTCATTTTCTAAATATGACGTCTTGTTTTTTTCCTAGGAATTGTTTTACTAAGTAGTAAAGGCTTTTAAAGCAAATTCCAAATGCTTTTAAAACAAAAGTGGTCCTAAAAGTTTTGAAAAATGACGAGGGACAATACAATTCTTGCAAACAAAAGGGGATTTAAAAGTCTTTTGTCCGGGTCGGATGGTGCAGGTTTGTGTATAGTCGGGGTTCAGTATAGAAGTTTCACCCTTAGGTTTCCTCTCTTCAGTTTCTTTGGCTGGAGAAGAAACAAAGACTTTACTTGCAGTGTAACTCCTGGCTTTGTGTGCAGGTTAGTGGATAGTCGGGGTTTCAGTGTAGAGGTTGCCCTCTTAGGTTTACTCTCTTCAGTTTCTTTGGCTGGAGAAGAAACAAAGACTTTACTTACAGTGTAACTCTTGGCTTTGGCTTTTCTCCGAGCCGAGTTTTATATCACTGTTTATCATTATTGTTATTTTTTTTTTGTTTGTTTTTGGGTTTTCTGTTTCTGAAAACATTTTCTTTTTGGTTGCAAGGGGCAGTGTACAGCTCCAATATTTTCGAGTTTCCTGCTCATCACTTGCTTTTTCTATCCCATTCTGTTTATTCGTCAGAGATGTTTGGGATTATGAGGTTTGTCTTTCCCTCTTATGTTTTCATTCATCAAGGGATGTTGGAGATTGGTATTTCATCTTCTTTGTGCAGCCGCCTCGCCCCAGTTGCTTGCCCCACAAGGATCCAAATGTGCTTCTCTCTCTCTCTCTCTCTCTCACTGCATCTTTCCCCCTCTATGTCACTCTTTCTCTTTCTCTTCCCCCATCTGTCTCACCACTCTCTTTTTCTGGCTCACTGTCTGATCTCTCCCCCACTGCAGATGGGTGTTGCGGCAGATCAACCGGAGAAGAGAAGCTGAGAACAGAGAGTAAATGAGTGTGCCAAACATAACATCTATGGGCAAAATTGAAAATATGAGTTATCCCAAACATAACATTTATGAAACGTGAGGTACCCCTAACATGATTTTTAAAAAATGAGGTACCTTAGGCGTAGTTTCTCTAAACGTTAAGTACCCCAAGTATGAATTACCTGAAATTTAATAGATATACTTTGTTACCATTCTCTACTAGAATCTGCTTTTGATTACCAGTTTATACATCTCTAAATTTACCGAATATAACCTGCTCTGTTTTCTGTGATTCTCTGGAACCAACCCATCCATACTATATAATGTTCCATTAAATTCAGATTTTCTGGTCTGAAACAACCTAATAGGTCTGGGAGAGTAGAGTTACAGTCCAATTTAACTTGCCTTTCAGAGCAAGGTTTGAGGTGCCGGTTTCGACCAGCCTTGAAACCAAATTGTCTCGGGTTTTGGCCAGGTTTCGATTTTTCATGGGACATCTCGAACCCTGGTTTCAAGGTCCAAAATTGTTTTTCTTGATCTGATTTTTTTTTTGGTAGTCTATTCTAACCATTTTACACCTCTTAGTCACATTAGTTTAAAAAAAAATCCAAAATGATAATATGTGGTGTAGATCCAATTTTGCTAATGTATGCTGAGACTTGGGATTTTGTCCAGAGTTTAGTAGGTAACACTTATTTATGACTAATATCACTTAAGTAAATGTTTCTTTAATTTTATATTTCATTTACTTAAGATATTATATACAAGCGAACAAACACCCCCCGTTTAAATTCAATAAAAATAGTCTAAAATTAACTAAAAGGGTAATAAATCAGCTTTCCAGTTCAAGAACAAAACCCGGATTTTGGGTGCGGGAGTTTCAACTTTCAAATGCTAGGTTTTTGCCCAGATCTAAAAATTTCATAAATCTTATTATAGTAAAGCATTACTAAAAATCAAGAGTGCGCTAAAATAATTTTTTTGTTTGGTGCCTAAAAAATTAATTCCATTCAGATGACTTTAAACAACATTCGTGTACTCCGAACAAGGTTTGACTAAAGTGTAACTCCTTCATTATAACTCGGATTCAAACAATCTTGGATTTGTTGCAAACTAGCATAATTAGTTTTTCCAAAAAAAAAATCTAAGATTGCTTAAATCCGAGTTATAATGAAAGAATTACACTCTGGTCAAACCTTGTTCGGAGTACACGAATGTTGTTTAAAGTCATCTGAATGGAATTAATTTTTTAGGCACCAAACAAAAAGATTATTTTAGTACACTCTTGATTTTTAGTAATGCTTTACTATAATAAGATTTATGAAATTTTTAGATTTGGGTAAAAGCCTAGCATTTGGAAGTTGAAAATCACCCCGTAACCAAAAATCCATATTTTATTCTTGAACTAGAGGGTTGACTTTTTATTCATTTGGAATTTGAATTTTAAACTATTTATATTGGATTCAAATAGGGGGTGTTTGTTTATTTATGAATAATATCTTAAGTAAAATGTTTCATTTACTTAAATGATATTTGTCATAAATAAGTATTCCCTAATAAGTGTTGATCTTGGCTTTGAAATTGAAACCTGGTCGAGTTTGAGTCAAAACCTATCGAAATAGCCAGGTTTTAATTGAAACCCAGCCTTTTATGAGGCTGGGTGGACCAAAACCAAGTCTAAACCTAGTTGAGTTGACCAGGTTTCGATGGTATTTTTCATCTTGATCGGCACCTCGAACCATGTTTCAGAGCCCCCAAATATGCATGCATTAACCTACCTAAAAGAGAGGGCATGCATCTCTACATTCAACTTTCTCCAGCTTTTTTTTTTCGAAATAGTTAGATTGATTATATTACTAACATAAAAAAAGCAGCTAGAATGAGAATCATAATAATATACCAAATGCCCACATGAATTCTATCTTTGAATCCCTTTCAAAGATTTTGATATGGGCTGAGCAAGGGGTGCTTCAAAGATCTCAAATACGCCATGCTACCCATCTTGTTTCTTAGGAAACTATTCCCTACCCTGGCAACTTGTATCCATGGTTTCCAGGGAAGCTGAAATCCATTGCCAATCTAATAGCAACTGTATTTTTTTAGACTTTGCCTCTTAAATTAAGTCTGTTGTCTAGGAGATCTACCTATCAACGTTGGCAATACATCTCTACATGTGAACCACATGTTGTACCATTATGCAGTTGGTGGACCATCTTTAGATTCTGACTTGTGCCTATGGTTTCTTAAATTTTGACTATATTTGTATCTTCCTATTAATTTTTTCTTTTAAAGTGTTAAAACGCTTATCATTATGTTTCTTTCTTTAGGTTTGGGATTAGGAGATATTCTAAAGCCTGATCTAATAATGCCTTTGATTGAGACATTGTCATTGGAACAGCAATTAACGTCATATTTGCCTGAGGTAATCTATAGATTTGCAGCAGTTTTCTTTCAATCTTGGTCTTTTAAGTTGCAAAAGTTTGTAATGATTGTGAGTTTAGGGTCAATGGACTTCTGAGGATTTGATAGACTTGCTGCAAAGTCCACCTTTTCGTCAACAAGTAGAAGCATTTACTTATGTGAGAACCCCCTTCGTATCTCACTTTGTTCTTTTTTCTGTACCCATTTGATGATTCTTATTTAGTATTTCCATATCAAGTTCTGTAAAGTTTATGGATGATTCTCTTGTCTTGTTGTATAGGTCCTTAGAACAGGACAGATAGATTTGTCTCAGTTTGGAATTGACCCAAGTAAATGTGAGTGTGCAGACCTCCATGTACTATAATTACTTAGAAGTTGTAGTTTTCATGCAGTTTGGTGAAGTCCCCATATATTCTTTTACTTTCAATACCCCAATTTTCCAACTTGTTTTGTGGTTGGTGCAACTACTGCTACTATTACCATTACTACCCCTACGATAACCATTACTACTGCCACTATTGTGGTGAAGTGTATTTGATTTACAAAGTTTTACCTAGATTTGTGATTCTGCTGCTGGTGGTGGTTGTGGTGGTTGGGTGGTTGTGGTAGTAGAGGTTCTATCCATCAAAAAAGGGGGAGCATCCAATTGCCCTACTAAGTTGACCTTTGGGTTTCAAACTGCTTAATCATTGGTAATTCTCAATTACCTTTTCTTTTTCTGGGGTCCTCCATTTTATGTAGACAAGTTCACTGTGTTGTCTTTCCTTGAGGCGCTGGATGATTCTGTTGCCAAAGCTTTGGAATCTGATAAGACGGACCAGGCAAGATGAGAACGAGGACTTCCAATCACAAACATGTAGTGCCAATTATGCAATGGATGAAGGTCAATGACGAACACTTCAGTATACATTCTTGCTGTTAAAGATTAAATTTTTTGGTGAAAGGTTCCATTTTTGCCAGTTAGAAGATAGAGAAATGGAAAGGGAAAAGGGGAAAGTTTATATGATTTCTTTGGCTATGGTATTTGTATCATTAATCAACGAACATCTTTTTTTTTTTTTTTTTCCTTTTACCCTCCCCCCTCCTCTCCCCCTCCCCACAAGGTTAAAAATCTTATTAATGATATTGTATGGACCTTTAGATTATGATCTGCATCTAATAACTGCTTTATTTTGGTGTGTTGCCCCAGTGGACCTCATATTGTCTTGGGGACATCTTACAAATTGTTGTTATCCATTTCTATGACGTAGTATCTTACATTCTTTTCCAGATTATAACTCAAAGTAATAGGTAGAATTGTTAGGATCATGCTTCTTGTGAATTTTGTTGTATTCTATTTTTAGGGCTGAGTTTCTACTGATGGGTACAGCTACATATAGAGATGGATAGGTACCAATTAGCCACATGACTACTCAGATGGGACTGACATTTTTTGGACATGTAGATGTCAAGGTTTGTTATATGTCAAGTTTGAAGTCAAAAGGAGTTGGTCACATGGCAAACTAAAGTATCAAAATAGGGATTCAAATTGTCTCCTGTGGCAGATCCAAGGGCTTGGATCAGTCTGCCTGCCTGCCAATACATGGGGAGGTGGGTCGGCTGAAATCTGGCCCTTGGCAGGCCGCAGGTCGGCAGGAGACGATTTGGATACTCAAAATAATAAGGAGTACCAAAAGGGTGTATGTGAATGCTGCTTGGCTGAGTGAGGGGGGTTGCATTGAGATACATACGAGGGTAAATAATTGAACTTGGCTCTAGATCATTATTTATATATCCCAGGGTTAGAATGGCTGAATCACCCTTTAACATTTCCATCTCTTTTTGTAGACGTGCCTAAGGGAAAGCTCAAGCCTTTTATTATTTTAATCCTAAATTTATTTAGATGGTTACCAACCAATGGTCTTTTTTTTTTTACCCCAAAATGTTGGTCAGGTCTAATACCCTTGAACCTTTAGACAGGTTGGGACCGTAAAGTAAATATGTAAATGGTAGATTAAAAAGTCCGGATTCGATTAGAATTTACATTTGCTTAGAGGAATCTGAATTCGAACAATCGGATTAGAATGTGAATTCAAATAGTTCTATCGTTTTTCGGATGCGAATTCGGATATTACACTTTTGGAACGGATATAATAATCTGCTTGGATTAAAACAATAAACTGAGGTTATAAGCCCCTAATAATCTTATCCCTAACATGAAACCTAACCCTATCTCTATAGGCTATCTTTGGGTATCCCTAGTCGCTGTCTCTGTTTCTCCTTTCCCAATTATACCCACTTGTAGGTCTTCATGGCTTCGCCAATCGGCCACTCACCACTGCTCCTCAAGATCCACCATTGCTACATCTTCAAGGCGTCACCGATTGACTGCCGTAGTGTAGCGCCTTTTCGTGCAAGTGTTTTTCCTCCCTTGAAGGCATCTCTATTATTGCAAGTCTTGCAAAGCCTTCCTTGATTCTTGCCCTATCTGTTCTCCAAAGAATACAGGCACGGAGATCTTCGTGTCATAGGAAAAAGCAAAAAGGAAATTAAAATCTCTTCGCTTCTTACTTTTGACTTGTCCTTTACTTAGGGAAATGGCGTCTGTTTTTATCTTTTTTTTTTTTTGGGGTCTATTCATCAACAAAAAAAAAAATCAGAGAGCATCTTTTCCTTTCAGTAGGTGTTTTTCCTCTTCTCTCTCATCTTCGGGTGGGGTGTTCTCTAATATGGTGGAGTATATGGTTTTTAGTTTATTTTTTGTTCCCTTTCTCTTTTTATTCTTTCTGTTGCAAGTTATTCCAGAGAAGAATGAGAGATCTCCAAGTACATCTTTCAAGGTCACTCAGTTCTGTCTGTTTATTTCGGATTCATATCGGATATCATCTGGATGTTCGGTTACATACTCGAATTCAAACCCGAATCATTTTTTACAAATTCAACTGATTCTGAATCAAATTTTGATAGTGTAATTGTTAATCAGATTCGAATTTGGATAGTGGTGTATTCAATTCAAATTCAAATCCGTTTACATCCCTACCTAAAAGACTGATACATATGTAAACGGGCACACCTTAAAAGATAATAAATGCCAAGAATCACTCTTGCCAGATTTTCCTATTTGGGAGAGCCATGGTTTGAGAACTCAGCTTGGATAGGCCGATTTGGTATGTGCAAGCTCAATTCTAGGGTTTAAGAGTGTCTATGTGACCTTGAACTGGACTGATCCGATCCTATCCCATCTCTGATTATAAGAACTTGAACCTTCGGGAGAAGTATTGATGGATGGCAACCCCCCATGGCCATTAGTGATTGGCATAAATTATATGGGACTGAAATTTTATGGATAGATAGATTCAAATGTTCTGAGTACAATCAAGTTTTCGTTGGATTTGACAAGGGGTTGCATAGGACCATGAGAGGGTATGGACATACATGGGATGTAACATCCTCAAATTGGGTCTAATTGTAAAACATATTCATGGGACATCATTGCTCTGGATATCCCCAAGATCCAATATGATAATAAGGCAGGTAGTCTAAAACATTTTTTTTTTTTGGGTGAATAGTAGTCTAAAACATCAATTATCCTTGCCATAAATCTCTGTAACGGAAGTCTTAACTAAACATGAACCGGGGGCAACTTTGATTCCAAAAAATAAAGGTGACCCTACTGAGATCTTTCCTCTAATGCATGTTCCTTTGAGACATTCTCCTCTGCAAAAAGATTATAACATTATGGGGTGAGCTCAACACCTCAGTGAATGTAAAATTCATACATAGCAATCAAGCAACACATTATGAGTTCATAGCATGGCAATCATACACTATCATGTTATCAGCATATTCAAATTTCAGTCATTTAGTTTTATTTCATATAAAAATACATTTATGTTTCATACATCTTACATACTGTCCATTCATGTTTCTTGACATCATACTTCCTTTCGTAAACTTTCATAATCATTCTTGAATTCTCTTCCTTCATTGTATCTCATACATATATAATGTATGGTATGCAAACATTTCAGTCCTTGCATTACTTTCACAATATACAATTATTTCATGGGCAGAATTGTAGGCAAGCAACATTGTGTCATCAAACACTAGCATAGCATAATGAACTTCTCAAACATAGCATCACAATCCTATATATTATGCAAATCATACTAATCATCTTCTGAACATAAAGCATGTATCATCATCTCATCATAACTAGCATAGCAGATGCATAACTTCATAATGCATGGCATAAATTGTTCATCATTTACTGTTTAGAATTATGCTAACAAGAGTAGAAAATAAGACACATTTCACTCAACAAACAAGCATCAACAAACATATAACTATGAACAATATAGTCTCTCACCTATACTGCTGTAAATCAAATTCTTTAAAAGAAATGCTGAAATGGCTAAATTCAAAAAAAAAAAAAAAAAAAAAAATTCAGTTTTGAGGTCCTACAACAATGGGAAAAGCATAAATTAAAAAACCATGGCATAATGCTTGTAAAAAATGGTGTTAAAGGGTCTTACAAATATCCCTCCAAGCTCCCTTTATTTCAATCAATCATCCATCAAAAGGAAAATGTCTAACTCAAACTAATACCCTAGGGGCTGGAGTATTACATGGGAGGTATGCTGTTAGCTAGATGGGAGAGTAATATTTGGATTTGATGCTGAAATTTTACATTTCAATTTTAGATATTTGAAATGAAAAAATTGCTACATCTCTCATCCACGTGGCAGATAGATGTGCTCACCCATCAATTTTTTTATCTGGGTTGCTGACCAGAAATATTCTTACCTTTTAGCCAGATGATCTTAAAATTATATTAGGCAAAAAATTTTCTGCCCTGCACCTGAATTAAGGGACTCTTATGATATATGGAGTCATCTACCCTCAAAAAGGCATAAATACCCACTCCCTATGTATGAAATTCTTGTAATACCCCAAACTTATCGGAGAGTCATTATATTATAACTCCGTTTTTCTGCTCCACTCCCCCAGAAAACCTCTCCCCATTATATTCTGAACCATTTTCAAACTCTCATATAAATTTATCTTGTCCATTTGGATAATTGCACAAGATACCTTTTTTTTTTTTTCCTCGAAATCGAAATACATCTGTAGGAGTTATCTGTTCTTGCTGATTTTTGTTCTAGCGAATCTGTCAAGCCACTGATGTAGGATTTGTTTGTAACATCCCTTTGCTGCCCTAATTCAACATTCATCTCAATATTAGTTCACATACATGAGTAGTTTTGAGGGCTGTTATCCTATGGAACAGTTGGAAATGGGCATTCTGAAGGGTGGGTTTCCTTCAGCTTGGCCAGATGACCTCTTGAAGTGGTTGTGATAAATTCAGTCAAGCTTGGGTACATGAAGTCCCCGCAAGATCTCAAGCTTATGAGGAGTCTCTTAAGTAGAGGACAAGTCATCTATCAAAATTGGGACTAAACTTGGGCAATGGCTTCAGCTTCATGAAGTGAAGTCTACCTGAATTTGGCTTCTTGAAACTGAAAGTACGAGACTGTTTGACCAGATGCTAAAAAGCACCAAAAGCTTTATGATTTAACAAAGGATAGTTATCCATGTGACAATAGAATGTGATGTTTCGAAAATAACTAGACAAATTCGGGCAATTCATTTTTTTGTTATTATTTTTTAATTTAACCCATTCAAAGTTAGGAGAACGCATGGTTGCTTAGAGTACTGACACACATGCATAGACGTACACAGGATGTATGCCAATACGAAGAGGATAATTTAATGAGTCTGTCTAAATCATATTATCTTCATCCAACGATTGAAATAGATACATTATTTGTCCACATGATAGATAAGATGTCTTATGACATTGGAAAAATAGCAAACCCTTATGATATAATTTACCTTCAAGAAACTACAAAGTTCTTGGAAAACCAATTTAAAATTAGCCATGGGTTTTGTTTCCCTTGCTTTATGATTCAACCATATTAATCTAAGGACAAGAAAACATTCTGATATGACAAAAATAGTGTATGGTATGCATTTTTGTTCTTGGATCATGGAATGTGTTACATAACACAGCCCATTTTATAACGTGCTCTTTAGCCCATTTTTATTCTATATCAGGAATACATTCTCCATTCTAAGTTGCATTTCTAAAAATACATTTCAAGAATGCAATCTAAGATTCTCGGATGTCATACTAACGTAGCTGGAAATTTTCTTTGTATTGCCCATTTCATGCAAGATTAACATGAAATAGGAGGATAATGGTTATATATAGATGCTCTCATGAACCAAACTTTGGTTTGGCATGTCATGTAATCTTGAATTACTGCTAACTAGTAGAGGAGACCTTTTGTTATAATCATGGATCACTACTTTTGGGTTGAATTGCCAGCTTAATATTGTCACTAATCTGCCCTACCACTGAATCGGTTCCACTTAATAGAACGACTATATCAATATTCAACATGACCCCTTAATTTTCCAAGGCATAAAATCAAATCTAAGCATCCTCTCCTAAGAATCACCACATTCCCACAAAAATTGCCTGCTCGTTCTCCAAAGTTTAACCGACTCCTTCAGACAATTTTATATATGTAGCATCCCCAGACATACTGAGTTTGGAGGGATAGTGATGCCTAGACACAGTGAAGTAGGAAGGTTTCAGTCCACACATGGTTTGGTCCGGAACCCTTCACTCAGCTTTTGATGGCCTTTCAGCTTCAAAGCTTAATTCAGAATGGGTCAATTCTGGATTGAAGTCAGCCCAAGTTGCACCCCCTGTTATACTCAGGCATGTTTAAAATTTATAAAAAATTACTAGGTCAAATGGAATTCAAAAAGGATTAATAAACTGAGCTTTACAGCAAATCACTCAAAATATTATTGCAATGCCTAACGAGCCTGTTGTCCACAAACAAAATGGACCAAAACGCTCAGATGATAGTACATCTTGTTTTTCCTCTTAAAAGCAAAGTATGCAATATGCTACTCCATGCAGCTTGCAATCCAATACATTCAACAATTCAGAGACGATAGACCATAAATGAAATCTAGTTCCTGCTAAGTTGATTTGCAGCCTATCTTCCATTTACAGATATAACTCTTTTCCTCCCCCATGCTGCCCCCATCTCCTCGAAGAACACCATTCAATCATCACGTACAAAGCTAGTGTTTCTTGAGGGCATTCATCTTGTCCCTGAGGTAGTAGAGCTTGGCCCTTCTCACTTTCTTCTTGTCTATCACTTTAACCTCCTTGATGTTTGGAGAGTATCTGTCATCACACATTAGGGATGTTAGGGGGAAAGAAAATCAAGAGCATCACTTGAAAAACCAAACAACCGAAACAGGAATAATAGCAACAACCAATTACAACTACATTAAGCTGAGATAATAGTAAATGTGTCCCCCAATGTTCAGAGGACTGCTGGGCAGGCCATTGGTTTGGACAGCATATCACAGTTGCTCCATGTTCCTATCATCAACCAGTTTCTGCCTAAGCCAAATTAAACAAATCCACCATGAGTAGAGACAAGTTTTAAGAGATTGTCTATAGTCAAATCTCTCTTCTTTTTCCCCAAAAGAATCAAGCCAAGGTAAATCTTTCCCTGCCATTGTCTTTTGCGATGGTCAAATCTTTTCAGTTCAACAAAGCTGAGAGAGGATATGAAAGAAAAATTTCATGTCATGATTCAGCAGGCTGTCTTTATGAATCAAGTTTTCTCATGTATCTACAAGGGTAAAAGGCAATGTATACGAGACCCATTTACTGCCTAGGTAGTATTCTGGCAATGATCTAAACAAAGCAAAAATATTCTGGCAATGATCTAAACAAATCCTGCAAGTTGAAATCACAAATTATAAAGTTCCAATTACAGGACCACTCCAACAAGAATCTAGCCGGGAAAACAATATTACTAGAGCTACTGCAAAGAAAAGAGGGTTACTGAAAGCAGTGCAGCCAATAGAATAGGCTCTGTGATGGCAACCACAACATTGAATTTTTCTACCTCTTTAAATTCACCGGAAGAAAAGATTAAGTCCAATTACTCACAGGGATGCAGACTTGATTTGACTAATCTCTGCTACTCTCTTTGCTTACTTTGAGATGTTTACATCCTGTAATCAGCCTCTTATTACAGATAACTATCTAGTGCAATTCGTGAAGAACACAGAATAAGAGAACCAATCCCTTTCGCTGAATCTTTGAGTAGGATGAAATCCTTTCTGGCTCGAGGTATGCCCCCACTATAAGGTCTAGGGCCCTCTGCCTTATTCTAGCAGAAATACTGGAGAAATGTAGAAGGAAATGTTATCCAATTTATTTAGAGAAGGGACACTGTCATATCTATCTAGTGCAATTCGTGAAGAATACAGAATAAGAGAATCAATCCCTTTTGCTGCATCTTGAGTATGATGAAATCCTCGCTGTGGTTCGAGCCAGGCCCCCAGAATAAGCTCCAGGTCCTCTGTCTTATTCTAGCAGAAATGATGGAGAACTGTAGGAGATGTTATCCAATTTATTCAGAGAAGGGACACTGCCCATATCCACAAAATCAGATCATTGGGCACCAAGAGTTGAAGATTTCAAGGCTCCCTTGTTCACAACTTCCCACTCAAGTTTGCCAATCTCATTTCACAATAGATCTGGAAAATAAGAATATGTATACTCCAATGCAGGATAAAATGGACATGTCATCATGGGTCCTAAAACATAACGGCAAGCCACTGCAAATTCCATATACAAATCCACCACAGTAAGATGACTTCTACACCTTCCACATATAACATGGTCTGGACCAAGGTTTGAAGCCCTTAAATTACATACTTCTGTAGTCAAACTCCAAGTAATGGTGCTTTTGAAGGCATATAAAAGAGTCTCCATGCATTGATCAGGATTGCCCCCTTTTTCTTTTTTCAACCTATTCATCTAACAGAAAGAGTGGACTGTCTACGCTTCTACAATAAATTTACTATGTTAGTTGTCAAGGCATTGCCTAGGCGCCCATGCGCCCTTGTGATGCCTTGGAAAATCGGGCCCCTTTGTCGCCTAGGCACCCAGTCATGCCTCCAACGTCTTGGCGCTTTAACAACTATGGTTGGGGTCCAACATAGCCATCCAGTCTGATACAACTAATAAATCCTTTTGTTCATTGGTTTATGAAGTGGTTTAAAACTCCATTCCAGGGGCCTCACACTTACATGAATTCACCTTTGTTATGTACGCTTCAACCATTCTCTGGCATATCCATGAAAATAACACCAATCGACATGTCTGAATTAGCTTCAATTTGGAGTGAGACAAAAGCCAGGAGGTGCATTTTATGGAAATCCTTTATTGAAAAGTGGTTAGCTATGCCTAGTGCAGTCATAGAGATAATGTTGGAGGTGCAACAAATAATAGCAAGGGAACCCCCATAGTTGAGGCTCATGACTCTCAAGGTCACTTTGTGGCAGCTAAGACTTGACTGATGGATAATTGTCTAGTAGAAATGGAAACATTGACCTTCAAAGAAGTCTACTGTTCAAGGAGTTACCGCAAACCATCAACAACACTGCTTCCAGAATCCTGCAGAGAATTCACAACACTAATTGCTGCGAAATCTTCTCAGAAATAATGTAGCTACCTAATGGTATAAGTGTGGGCTCAAAATAATGCTACCTCAATAGCTGGCTGGGTTAACTGACAGAATCCTCTTGAAGAGCACTTCTGGACTTCCAATCCTCCTGAATTATTTTCAGTAACCTCACAGAGAGGAAAGGCTAACATTGAGATTGTTGATGAAGAGAAACCTAGAATACCAGCATTTACCAAATGCACAAAAACATGGTAACAAAGTACATTGACAACTTTTATAAAAATAAATATTGCACATTACCATACTTGTTTTTTTATTTAACCAAAAAGGTAGTTTCAAACGAGAATTGTAAGCAAAATGTTTCAAAATCATGCTAAAAGCAGATCAGTAACACTACCATAACTTAGAAACGTATTATCATTGACGACTACCATTTTATTAAGGGTTTGAAATCAATATTAAGGAAAAAAGGCTGTGTCCAATATGTTTACAAAGATAGCATTGTCATGCCTAATGCAGAAGATTACACTAGCTTGTATACTTACTATAAAGACAGTGACATTTGGATTCTTATTGATACAAGTAGAATTTATAAAATTTCTTCCAAAAATGATTATAAAAATTACATTGTTTGGAGGCTTACATATACATTACTTTGTCTTAGACATGCGAGTTTAATAGTTTAGGGATGATTTAAGCTCAGATAACTGTTAGAGGGTGAAGAATCAAGATTTTACAAAAGGGAGAATGATGCAGCTATGGAAGTCCAATCAAGCCATTTGGGCCTCAAAAGAGCTTATTTTGGACCATGGTTGGGTACTATGGGCCTTGGCACTTTTATTTTTGGGTTATCTATGTAACGGGCCACAGTTATATGCCCATAATTGAGCTTTAAAGTTTCATACGAAATTAGGAGTAGTTAAGAGTTTAAGTTGCATTATACTTTTGTTTTAATCTTAGACATACAATTAGGAAAGTTTTGGGTTTTATCTTCAATTCAGTCTTAGTATTATATTGAAGATTTAGGAGTCTTAGTTACCTTATTGAGTTATATTTATGTTTAGGAAATCTTTATTTTTGTTTTCTTATATATCAATATAAATAATAAGTTTAGAGAAGGAATGAAATAGAATATTTATGTTGATGTTTTGAAGGCTGTTGAGCTATCCCCCTCCTGCATGACCTGCTGGTCAATATTTCTCTCCCTCTTCTTGATTTGCTAAGAGATCTTTCCTCTTGATTTCTTTCCTTTCTCTTTTCGCTCCCTCCGCACGGCTGGTGATACACTCTTTTATTTCTTTCCTGTTTATTCTCTCTCCTAAAATTTGATTTTGTCTCTCTTCTTCCTTCTTTCTTCAACCAAATTTTTTGTTTCAAATCCTATTTTCTAGGAGGAATTTTATCCCTTTCCTTGTCACGTTTTATCTCTCTCCTCTCATCAATTGACTAAAATTAGGATCTACTATCCCTGTTTTATTTTTTCCACCACTCCCATCGATAACCCTTTTCCCTCTCTCATTAATCCACCCCATTGACCCCTCAACTTCTGGTTAGATAGTTATTAATATGAATATCTGAAATTTCATATATTTAAATCTGTTAATATTCCTCATTAATTTTTCCATTCCAATATTGGGCCCATTACTCGTAGGCCAATTAGATCCATCAGATCTGATTGAAACTGCATCAGAGAAGTCAACAATAATAATTTATACGAGGACATATCAAGTAATTAATCATTCAAGGAAAGCAACTTGGTAAGGGATCAACATCAAAAGAGTTTTGAACACAAAAAGAAAAAAAGTAAAGTGTTCAACAATGCAAGGTATCTTGCCAGGAGACTTGTAGATTATAATGCAATGTCCTAGATTTCTAGAATGATTAATTTTTTTTTTTTTGGATGGATAGGCTCTAAAATGATTAAGTTAATACCAAGTGTATACACCAAAACATTACCCTGCATCACAAGAATCAGTGAAACATTAGGGTCCCACAAGTGCGAAACAAGATTATGCCATCAATTAAGAAGAGTCCATACAACATTACCCAAATTGGCAAATGGATTGTTTTTGTTCCCAGTTCAAATGCATGTTTACTGTTATCATGACAAAATTTATGTGCTGGTGGCATGATAATTGCATATTAAATTCCAAACGTAAGAAAAGGTTCAGGAACATGTATGGTACTTTGTAGAGAGCCTCAAGTGGATTAGTGAATGTTTCGCACATATGCATGACAAGAAGTTACAAAAAAATCCACCATCACTGTGCATCTCATATAGGACTGACAAGTGGCAACAGAACCACCCGGGGGGTTTGTGTGTGTGTGTGGTTTTTTTTTTTTTTGGGGGGGGGTGGTGTTCATAAATATGATCAGTATAACCATTCAAACTATTTGTCTTTTCAAGGATTCCAAAATCTTAAATGCTGAATCATCCAAATCAGTGACCCTCCATTTGAGCCATTGCATGGGGTAATACACATCCCTCCCAATATATCCACAACATATGCACATCAATTGTTTGCTCTACAAGAAGGGAATCTCATATTTATTATTTCCCTTTCAATACACATTGGCTCTGTCTGGTTGCAAGAGAAATAAAGGAAGGGAAGTAAAATATTTCAAACTAAAATTGAAATCATTACCTAACATGAATGTGTCATTAACTACAAACCATTCCAATTCTGGTTATTAAATTTTACTTCGCCTCCAGATCCATTCGATTTTAAAAGTAAAATTAAATTACATCTGAAAAGTTAATTATTAAACATGGTGAGAAATTTATGTACGTTATAAAATAATGTTAGGTAATGATTATAAAAGTTTCCTCCTTTTTAAAACCAGTTTCACTTCCCTTCCCTTTCCTTTCCTTTTACTTGCAACCATATGGAGTCGCTATGTTTGCAAGAACTTGAAATAAATATCTAAAAAATACTGGGATGGATTCATCATTAAGGGATGCTTTACACAGAACATGTCCAAATATTGAATCAAAGAAAGGGAGTTGGTTCTGATTATCATTTTTCACATGCCGCTAAACCTAACCACTCTGCTGTATTCGAATTCATGATCATTTTTCAGCCAGTTCATCGAATGTTTATACCAATATTTATAAATAATTTGACCAGTCAAATTTACTCCTTATGAACTTTTTTTTTTTTGCTGCTTTAAAATTTACTCATTAAACTAAATGTATAACATAATATATTTTCAAAAAGAGTTATTAGCCTGTTTATACAGCAATTCCTAGGACACCCATTCAATCACTTGAGCAAAGAAAAAGGTACTGAAAGGAACCAAATTGGTAAACGGCAATTCCTAGGACACCCATTCAATCACTTGAGCAAAGAAAAAGGAACTGAAAGGAACCAAATTGGTAAATGGAAGATTACATATTAACTTACAAAGGAAAGACAGATTCCACCCCGACGCCTGCCACGAGCCTCCTCAATCTAAATGTTGAGTTTAGACCAGCATTGCGCCTTGCGATAACAATGCCTTTCAGAGTTGAAACACGTCGCTTGTTCTCAGGAACTTCCTGTTCATATTAGGATTAGACAAAAGAAACAAACTTGAAATTGCCTCAACGGCTTGACCAGGCAATTCATAATCTCATACCACTTTGAGCTGGATGATATAACCAGGCCTTATATCAGGTATCTCTCTCTGTGTCCTCACTTCCTCCACTGCTTCTTTATCAACAATCTATAAGGTAGGAACCTAGTTATTAAAAATTAAAAGAAAGGGATGATATAGACAAAACAAAAAGAAGAGAGGGGGGGAGGGGGGGTAGGGGAAGCAAAAGGAATAGTGTGGGACTTCATTCCAAGAAAGTATGAAAAAGCATGGTATGCCTGCATTATGTGCCTTGCTGTTTTATCGAGCCTTTTAAATTTGATGCGAGGAGCCATGTCAGGAATAGCAGCCGAACCATCTTGTGAAATGGATGCTTTGGAATCACCTATTGTTGTAATATGTCTGACAAGAAAACTTCTGCACAACATCGATTCTGAAGGTAACTGTTATTATGATATGTAAATGAATCTATATGGGAGCAAAATTTGGTTCACTGAAATGACGTCAAAAGAATCATCAGGCCAAGGGGTTAAAATAAGACAAATTATTTACCAGACTTGACTTAAACCCAACTGATGATGAACTAAACGCAACTGATGAAAAACCTTACCAGGGTGAGTGTGTTGTGTGAAATCCATGACCACAGAAAGATTGGAGTACTCCCGAAAACATCTCATTGTCTGGAAACAGCCCATAACATCTGATTGCTTCGTCCTCCATGTCTCCGACAAATACTTAAACGCTTCTACAGCCACAACAACAATATAAAAAACCTTAAAGTAAAACAAAAGAAAAAAAAAAATCAAATAAAGGAAGGAAAAAAAAATCAGAAGCAGATTTCAAGGACAAAAGTGTTAAAAATGCAGAACTGATAACCAAAAAATGAAACTTCAAAATACGAGACTTTTCAAAAAAGATATTGATTGTCATGATAGCCAAAGATTAGACAACATTGAGGCTTCTACTTCACATAAATGACTATTATATAAAAATTAAAAGATATATTAAGCACGAAACCTTATCCTGATGTTTAGGTTCACAATACCTCTGCTTGAGGACTCTTCTGTTCTAATTGAGAAATTTTTCGGTGCCAGAAGGCCTTGATTTGCTTTACCATTGCGTAAAAGAGAATTCAATCTCATTGCATTTCCAATTCGATTCATCTTTCAAATTCCTTAGAGTTGGTCCTTTGTAAGATTAAAGTAGCAGAAGAATAGGGACAACAGAAGGAGACAGAAAATCTGGTATAGAAAAAGGATTTTCAACTGTTCAAAAGAGTTTCAGGAGCTCCCACTCTGCTCAATGGAATGGTCACGTAGAACTGGAATCACCATATACAGTCATTTCTGCACCAGGAAGGTCCATAGTTAGCACGTATGGATATGGCATAAAATGATACAGACAAATTCAGGTATAAAACAGATTAGAGATTGAATTATACTTTTTAAAACACGGTTGAAAAATGAAAAACAGTTAAAATAAATGAGGCAATCGGGCATAGATATGTATGTGTATAATAAGACTTTTATTTTAAAACAAGGGAGCTAAAATAGGGAGAAATATTCAATATGCTAGTGATATGTTCAACATCCATTCAAAACAAAAAAATAGAGTGAAGAATTTTATCCATTTAGCAAAAGAAAGTATAAACAAAGCCTTTATCCCAACTAAATTAATTCAGGTCTAGTTAGCAGAAGCAAATTCCTCAAGCAATTAAATCTACACATCAGTATCACGAAAGCATAAACAAGCAAAACAGATCCAAGCCAATCAAGAAAAATAAATAAATAAATAAATAACCCAGAATATACACCTTATATGAATCATGAATAACTCCATTTCTAAACCTTGGATTGAATCCTTTATTGAAGTGGGAGGCTATTCCACAGGTGATGAAACATTGAAATGTACAACTCAATTTATATGCAGCAACGTTCTAGACTTTCTCATGAAATTACCTCGATAATGGTAAGTTCTGAGGAAGACTTTAAAATACAAAACATGCCCTTACCCTATAGACAACAGTTTCTGTGGACTGGGTTTTATATTCTCAATGCCATAATCCTATGTGAAAAGTCAGAATGAAAGAGGTGAAACTTGCAAAATCCAAGTTACTTCACAAAACAAAGATTCACCAATCAAAATCAAAATATATCAAACACCCACTAGAAATCACGCAGTATTTCTTCGGATTTAACCCTAATGAAGTCTGATCGATCTCAGACCATGGAAAAGGAGGAGAGAGATAGAGAGGGAGAGGGAGAGGGAGAGGGAGAGGGAGAGAGCTGTACCCGATGAAATGGAGAGATTCCTTCCTTGCCTTTTGCTCGCCGTTGAGGTAGTATTTCAGACAGAGAGAGAGAAAATGCGTTGTGCCTTTGGCAGAGGGTTTTGAGAAGGAAGGGTCGGAGGCGCACGTTGGGGTTTTAGTGGAGGGTATTTTAGTCATTAGGAAACTTGGTAATATCGGCTGTTTGGAATTCATGAAAAGAAAAAGGAAGAAACAGGTTGATGGAAGATCCTGGCAGGAACCAAACCCTACCCGACCCTGATTGATCCTGACTGGGCCGGACCGGGTCTACCCTTGAATTAGGATTGGGTTTAGAGTTGGGTTTACTCTGATTCACTTGAATTTTGGATTATATAATATAACTTTTAAGCATGGAATAAAATCTCGGCGAGATCTCGTCGATCTTGCCCTTCTCGATAGTAGCCGAGACGAAAACAGGGTCGATAACCCTTTTCGTCTCGACAGATGCATAGTCTCGCCGAGATCTCGGTAGATCTCGCCGAGATCTCGGTAAATCTCGCAATTTTCTCGGCGAGATCTCGGTAAATCTCGCCTCGAAATTGTTTTTTGTTTTTTTTTCCTCTTTATAAAAGAGAAAACTCACTGTTCTCGGTCAAGTTCAACTGTTGTTTCCTCTTTTTTGTTAGTTTTTGAAAATTTTCTTATTTCTTTCTCATTTTTTCTTTGTTTGGACTTTCAACTTGCAACAGGTGGTGTTTCGGACTGCGGGGATTGCTATGGGAGTTTCATATCAACTGTTGAAGGTTAGATTCTTGCCCAAAAATGAGATTTTTAAATGAGACTATGAGAGAGGAAAAAAAATTGGTAGAATCTGATGAAATATTTATATACGTGAGCCTGATCTACAAGACTATGGGATCATTCAATATTGAACATTTGAACTATGATGTAATGATTTATAATGAAGTGTTATTTTGTTTCTCTTTCCCCCAATGCATTATGTTATTGTCTCATTTGTCATATTTGATTGAATATAATAGCCAATATTAGTCTAAGTTTACAATAAACTTCAGCGTTGACTGTCAAAACATGACTATAAACCCAAACAACCACAAAGAGTCATTATTTTTACAATTTTAAGCTCTAAATGTGTTCCCCTGAAGTTAGAGACCTAAAAAATATAATTTGGCCACCTTTTAGGCTGTCTCGGACAAAATACAGTTTCGGAGACTCCTCCGAAACCTGAGATTTTAAACCTTGCTTTTAAGACAACAAAATATCAAAAGTTGGAATCAATTCAACGGTTGGATCTCAAGTTCTGGATGAATCCTACTTAGAAGATCTGATTGATCCAATCCCGCATTGGTTCTAATATATATTATTTATATGCTTTTCGTTTCCTTTTTCAGAATTCAACTGACATGGCAAGATTCCTAGTTATAAACTGATTCTGATTTTTCTTTTTCTTTCCAAAGGAAACCTAATTGTTAACCATCTGTTTGATATGGAATCTGCTATAAAATCTGTACACAGAGGATGCAAAGCACATCCGCTTGTCTCGTTTGGTCCGGTTATGATTGGAAGACTTGTTACATCATGAAATAGAGGTTTAGATCGAGTTTATGAAGTATGGGTTTTACATCAAACAATCCTACAAAACTCAGATTGAAAAATCAATTAGTACTTAATATGAAGAATAACCAAGAAACCCCAAATCGATAATTATAATTTATCTATCCAACTTTTTTATTTAATTAATAACCTTAGAAGTGAAGATAAGCATCCAGGTTCTTCCAAATGATTCAGATCCTCCAAGTGTATTGCCAAACACAAAAGGGTCAAGTTTAGCCTTCTCGATCACAGCAAGGGGACGGTATCTACTGCTGTCTCTGTCGTTGTCCCTGCGGCCTCCCTTGTAACCTTAGCAGCTTTAATGGAGAAAGAAGCTCAATCTGGAAGAGAAAGATCGAGGGAAGAGGAAGAATGAGGGAGATTCAAAAATGGAGGGAGTTCGGAATTCTTCTCAAACCAGTTTTCCCACTTTAACACATTATTTGCTAAATGATTCGGTACTTTGGCACTACCGAATGCTTATGAAAGCATAGCCCCAGGATGAAGTTAAGCCACATGTCTTAATCGTAGCTTCACTACACCTTCTGTAGTGAGTTCCTTCACTATAAAGGAGCCCGATCCGTGTTGTCATGGGGTCTTCTTATTGTAAATTGTGGTTAGTAGTTATTGGTTATCAATGTGGTAGAATATAGTGGTGGCGTTTTCTAGGAGACGTGTTAGTAGTAGAGATATGTTAGTTATGGAGTTATAACTATGCCTATTTAATTGCTTGAATGGGAATGTATTGTATTTTAATTATAATGTGTTATTATTTTTATAGTAAAAAGTAAAGTTTCAAAATAAAGCTATTTTGGTTTTTCCTTCTTATAGTATGTGGTTTGAGAGGGTATTGAGGTGGAGCTAGTGAGGTTGGATCCCAAGACCTCAAGATGATACAAGTATGGTTGGTTTCTTTCCTTAGTCCCACATGGGAAGTAAAAGAGGTTGTAGGGTACCTTATATATAGTTTTGGGAACTATATGGGACAGGGTAATTTGGAGAGAAGTCTCCCTCCTCCCTTATGTCTGGATTGATTCTGGGTTGCTTTTCACATGCGCACGTGTGCCAAGCCTAGCAATGCAGTGCCATCCCGAGCTGGCCTGCCGGTCGTGTTGTGACGGTAATTTAGAAGGAAGTCTCCCTCCTCCCTTATATCCGGGTCTGTTCCAGGTTGCTTTTCATAACCGAGCATGTGCCGTGTAGTCCAGAGCTGGCCGACTGATCGTGTTGTGGTGCGGTGCGGTGCGGTGCGGTGCGGTGTCGGTGTAGGTGTGGGTCAACTCAAGATATATTTTTTAGAGTTGGGTTATTTTTTGGTTTATGTTGGGTCGGATGCGGTTCATTTCGTGACCCAAACCTGACCGGATTTATTAGTGAATAGATATGACTATTCAAAGGGACACACTCTTACCAAAGGGGTTTGATCTGAATGCTTGGATTAGGATCAATCAATCCAAGCCGTTAAGATCGTAAGGACACATCCATTCAATGGAATAGATCCTTTGGGAAAAGGTGCGATCTCAACGGTCAGATTAGATTCAAATAATTCAAACCGTTAGATTGTAGAGGTGCATCTGTTCAATAGAACAGATCCTTTGATAAAGGGTGTGATCTAAACCATCAGATCAAGATCTGACAATCTGAGCCGTTGGAATGAAAGGACACACCTACATCTAAGGGTGCTTAGAAAGGGCATGTCCTACTCTATAAATAGGGTTGTAGGGGCCTTCTATTGGGTTTGGATTTTTTGATGAAATTAATGTTCTCTCTCTCTCTCTCCCTCTCTAATAACCAATACTATTTGCTGTCCCCTTGTCGATTTTATTTTGATTTATCATATAAATCGATTTTTTCCATCATCGACATTTACATTTGCCTTAGCACCACTCTGAAGTACTTGAAGGGGCGTATTAGACCAGTGCATGTTTAATACGAGAAGTCAAAGTCAAAAAACTACTTTATCTTGGAGCCAGATTTGCATAAAAAACTCGGTTGCACCATTGGGGGCAAATTGTGTCTTTAGGACAGTATCGCTTGTGATATGACCCAACTTCAAACACTTTATTTGTTGCAATGCAATCTTCATCATCGGAACAAGTAATTTCTCAAATAAGGTACGACATTCAATTTGTACAATAGAATAAGATGGAAAGCATATATTCCTATATTTTCTCTATTGAGAAACTGGGTCCGACATCCTTCGTAAAGCCTTATACAATCTTATATTTTCTCTTTTGCTTCATCATCTCCCTATCTTCAAGTTAGGTAAGCGTGACACTTCCCTGCACGTACCAAAAAATCAACCACTCGAATTTCTTTTTATTTATATAGTTGGAGACTAGAGATGAATTCATAGTGTTATTGTGAGACAGAAGGAATCTGGCATAACGCTGACACCATTTGGACCTAAGAGAATTTGTAAAAAACTGATTGAACTTGGCACCTCTTTCTGCTCTTTAGGGCCCTTGCTCCCTAAAGCATTATTATGAAAGTTACTTGATGCATGTTTCCAATGTGGCTATCCTAGGTGTGGTGACATTCAGAGAGAACTGACAATTGTAGGCCAATCACACTCATACTTAGAAGACGAAAAGGTGACTGGATGTCTTTGGGTGGAATTTTATTGTGGAATCTAGTGATTGAACATGCTAAGCTGGGTGTGCAATTTATGTGGCTAATTACACATAGATAAAGAATTATGATGAACTGAAATTTTTTTTACTTGACTAGGCTTGGTTCCTATCAGTCATGTGTGCATGTGATGTGTATGTGAGTTTTTAGCTCAAACAGGTAGAGCACTTGGGGATTCCTCATGAGATGGTGGTTTGAATCCATCGAGACTCATTGAAATTTCTTATCTTATTTTATAAATTCCTTAGTAATTTTCAAGGAATTGATAAATAAATTATTGAAAGCAGTAAGATTTTCTCCAATTAACCTCATCGAGCTCAATGTCTTTTAAAGATTAAGAAGATCATATCAGCTTTATTTATATGGTTGTCTTCCTCTTTTGTCACCATTATGGTCTTTCAACTATGATATCTCATAATGGTAATCACTTAGATATTTCTCCACACCAAAAATGTTGTCCTATAAGTTAGAAAATAACAGTAAGATCAACAAGCAGTTGGCAATCATGCAAAGCTGGCATTTACTCTTTTTATTTTTGCTTTGGTTGATGAAGGAAATGCTTTGACTAATTCTCATTGCAATAGGATCATGAAGCCTACATATCACACCCCAATTCTGGACTAACCAGTAGTATGATGAACCGTCATAAGAACCAACGGTTCAATCAGGATCTCAAAATAATTGTGCCAACCATCAAACCAAATACACATTTTCACAACACAATCAAAGATAATAATAATGGATAGTGAAAGTCTTATTAAATACTGAACTGAGTGTCTACATGATAAAGTAAATAAGTAAACCAATTATCTCCAAATAAGCTCAAAACATAACTAAATAATTCATTATAAGTTCTTACTTTCAAACAGAAATAACTAGGAGTAAAGACATTGAAAGCACTCGCACGATGCGTCGTGCTCGTCCTCTATAACTTGAGCATCTATCGTCGCTATGTGTCCGTATGTCGGTGCCTCCATATAATCTTCAACAGTAAGACCTGCATCATCAACTAAAAATATTCGACATCGAGGGGTGAGCAGACATCACGGGTCAGTGAGCAAACAAAACAATGCGTAAACATATGCATGCATACAATTCATATTTTTAAGTTTACAATTGTGCTATAGAAAGGATTGGCGGTTATCGCACTCTATACATAAGTGTGTGAATCCATTCAATGGATCAAACATCATTACCGTCTCACATGCACCCAACATGGAATAGAGATAGAGCTAAAGTGTCCAGATCACACACTGCCAATATTTCCCCTGATGCCCTACCCATATCAATATGTATGCCCTTATTGGCGATGGCTTGCAAACTAAGGTCGTACCTAATAAATCCTAATCCATCCACATATATCCAAGGTCTTACCCTAGCATCCCTCAGTACATCCATAGAGATAGAGCTAGGACTCCTCGGCAGAGTCAAATATCACACGGCCCGCGAATACCCCACTGATGTCCTATGATGTAATAGTTCTGCTAGGTAACAACGAATGATGATGTCAATGCAAAACATAGTTTAGGGATCAAACACTTTTCCCCACACAGCACACCAACCACACTCACAAACACATGCATATTCCTATCATCATCCACAATAAGATAAAATAATAAAGTAAATATGCATGAACATGAATAGCAATAATATTGGATGACATGTGAGATGCATATTACAAACATACAAGCATAGTATCATTCATGGTATTAGACAAATAAAATAAAGGTAGCTTGTTATTATCCAATTAATTTAAGTCTTATTCCCTCACCTTAGATCGTAGTATTAACTTCCTTCCAAGCTTTGTAAATTCACTTGATAACTAAGGACACTCATAAATTTAGGTTAGGATTCGTTAGTATTGGGTTACAGTAGTTTAACCTTCAGTTTGGCCTCAAAATAGGCTTCTTGATTTGTGTGGCCGAATGTGTGGTCGCACATCATGCTGCCACAGATGCTGCCACACAACTCTGTATCTTTTCCCAAGAATTTGTGGTCGCACATTGGTCACTCTGTGGTAAACCACTTATGTGGCCACACAACTTCAAAGTTGTGTTCCAAGGTTTTTCTCATTGTACTTGGTTCATCTTTGGAGTACTTCTAGGGTCTTTCTATGGCTTTGTTTATGGGTTTTCCATCAACAATTGTATTCCTAACCTAATCCATGATTTCTCCTTGAGATTGTTCAAGGTATTGCATGATCTCGACTACAAACTAGGTTCAGATCATCAATTCACTATTGGGAGATCAATTCTAATTATCCTATACCTACAGAGATAGGTTCTTACCTTTTTCCCTTGCTGTAGGGAAGAATGGCACGCTCCTGTGCAAAACCTTCTCTCCAAGTCTCATTCTCCTTTTCTTTTTCTCTTAAGTTTAGAATTTAGAATTTAATTTTAAAAAAATGAGAGAGGCTAAGGGATGTCCTATATATAGAGGAAAAACCTCCATATAGAACCCCCTCTCAACAAGGAAAGGAATCCTCTAAACTTGGAAAGTTTCTAAAAACTCGGAGTCAATTATAACTTGTGTGGCGGCATGTGTGGTCGTAGAATCCGTCGACCACACAAAGCCAAAAGTGCTGCCACACAACTTATTTTGACTGACCTCACTTTTTGACTGTGTGGTTGACCACACAAATCAGTTTGTGCTTCTATACAAATGAAATATACTGTTTTTGGGTTAAATCCCTCACCTAGCCTTGTGTATCCTTCATACGATTGATTTATTCGATCTGGTTATGATGGAAAGACCTGGCACGACACGGTTAGACCGGATTAGTAACGTACGGGTCTTACACTGCATGCACTTGTATCCTCCATAAGATTCCATTACTGTCCATATCTTGTGGGACCCACACTCTAGAGGTGGGTCGTACACATCATCAACGGTGAGGGGATCCCATGGAGAGTATATGTACATGCAGGTGATCCAAACTCAGGATCATGCACCCGGTTCTTTGAAGCTATGTCTGCAATGAGAGAAACATTTGCCACACTTCAAAATTTGCGAGTTAGTTCATCGTGGCCGTGGTGGGTGCAGGGCATGCCTGAACGCCTTGCAGTCGTGGCTGTAATGATGTGCAGGAGTGCCTGCTAGCCTTGCGAACCACAAATTGAACGCCATAGGAGATAGGGTTGACTCTAAAAAAAACACGTGACGACCCAAATGACCATGGTATCACATCTTAAAACAAATATAACCCAAGGTTGACATATCATATGAAATTATACTAACTTATTGGTTGATCTAATTTCTTCAATATATATGACTACAAATAAAACACTACAGGTGTTAGGGTTGACTCTGAAAAACCACACGTTATGTCCCAATTCCCAAATTACAATGGTGTCACATCTTATATCAAATTAACCCATGTTACAACAATCCGATATGATATTAAATTTACTTGATTCATTTTCATGGTTACTTAAATTCTTTAAAATGGACCACAAATTGAACACCACGGGGGATGAGGTTAATTCTCAAAAGTCACATGTCCATGTCTCAAATGACCATGATATCAATTTTAGAATAAATATAACCGATACATGTTCGATCCTCATTAAAATATTATGAGAAAACAGACTGGGATCGAGGTTTTCACAAGTATCCCCAAAATGATCTTATTTGTACAGTTATTTTTTAACGATATAAGCCAAGGTTGCCAACTTTAATGAAAATAAAAATTCAATGCAGACTACATCATAGAGTCTCTATCATTTGACTTAATTTCCACAAGTTGGACTCAAATTGACCAAGTTACCCAGATTTTTTTTTTGTGGTAAATACCAAGTTATCCAGATTTAAAATAAAAATATCATTACTATGCCCTAAATGACCATAATATCCCATTTTGGAATAATATAAGTCTAGGTTGAGAGACCTGTTGAAATAATCTTAATTTCATCAAAATCTCCCATTTCTACTTAAAAATACAATTGAGAAGAAGAGAACCCAAAAATATAACATACGGGAATGTAATTTGAAAAATCATATTTGCTTCATTGTAACTCAAACCAAGCTACCTTACATGGATCGGCTTAGAATATCTTCTATTTTATTAATCCTTGACGGGTCTAACTCTTTGTAATAAATTCTAAATATGTGATAAATTTTGTTACCTAATTTTCATAAGTTTGACTAAGAGGTCAAAACTGTCCCTATATATGCCTAAATTTTATTCAATTTGATTAAAATTGACTAACATATCAGAAGGTTGACCAAAAAACACATGTTTAACCAAGAGATCGTAAGGTTCTGGTTGCAATTTTTAAAATGCCAAAGTAAGGAATTGATTGTTGTATGTACAACAATGTATTAACTCTTAATAGAATTCCTTTTTCCAATGTCATTTCAAGATTGTCATATTGCCTTCGACTCTAGCCCTTTTCTTTTCTTTTGTTCTTAGGAGGTCTTCCCCTAGTTGCTTGACCTTGCGATGGTGTCTACATGGTTAGGTGGGCCTGCTTAGATGGCCTTGTAATCGCGGCTGCATCACCTTGCATGACAACTAACATTTGCACTTAGCCATACGAATTTGTAAAATGAGACGTAAGAAAATTCAATAAATCTTGATATATTTGAATTACCATTTCTTGGGGAATCTATAAGTGCTCTACCTATTTGAACTAAAGACTCATATGTAAGAAAGCAATGCCTCTTAAAAAATATAAGACGTTCCAAAAATATAAAGTAAATGCTTAAGGGCTTGCATGAGACCAATCATTGATGGAATTTGCCCAGAAAGTAGGTTCCCTTGTAGAAATCTATATACAAAGATGAATTTCAAGAAATAATTATGCAGGAACTTTCATACTCAAACCATGGTTCTAAATTTCAATCAAAACCAAATGGTACATGATTTTCGTCTGAAATCCTAATCTTAGAAGACAGAGTAGTACAAGATAGGAAACAGTATATAAGAGGAATAGTATAAAATACAACACACAACACTTATTTATGCTCAATATCATTTAAGTAAATAAGATATAGTTCATAAATAAGCAAATACTCCATTTGAATCTAATAAAAATGGTTTAAAATTCACATTCTAAAAAGATAAAAATCAACTTTTCAGTTTAAGAATAAAAACTAGATTTTCGATCACAGAGTGATTTATATTCAAAATATTATTTCTATTCAGACAACTTTAAATAGTATTCGTATACTTCAAATAAAGTTTGACCGTAATTCTTACAATATAATTCAGATTCAAATCATCTAAAATTATTGCAAAACTTATGTAAACTTATTTATGTATACTTATTCTCGATTATGTAGATAAACTTAATGTAGTTGAGATGAAGATTTTTAAATGGATGTGTGGCAAAACTAAGAAGGTTAAGATAAGGAATGATCGTATTAGAGTTGATTTGGGAGTAGTGTCGATACATGATAAGTTACGAGAAAGTTGTTTGAGATGGTATGATCATGTTCAATGGAGGCCGTTAGATGTTTTCGTATGGAGGAATGATTTGATTCAGATTGAAGGGTTTACAAGAGTTAGGGCAGATCTAAGATGACTTTAAGAAAGATGGTAAAAAAATACATGTATAACTTAGGTTTTGCTTCAAGTATGACATCAAACAGAATTGATTGACGAACAAGAATCCATGTAGCCTTTGATTCAAGTATGATATCGAATAAAGTTGACTGACGGATAAAAATCCATGTAATCGATCCCATTTAATTAAGATAAGATTTTGTTATTGTTATTGTTTTTATCTTTTCGATCATGTTACGTGGACCTCGTCGAGACCAAACTCCACCAGGAGGGCGGAGAGGAAGTCGAATGAGTCATTATCCTCTCCAATTGCTGGATCCTCCAATGGAGGATCCAGTTGTCTCTCTTTAACTCGATGCATTTATCAATACATTGGTAGATGTGCCTGATTAAGAGAGACCGTTGGATCCTCGATCGGAGGATCCAGCAATTGGTGACCCAGCAATTGGGACAATAATAACCCCCCCCCCCCCCAAAAAAAAGAGAAGAAGTTTAAACTTACGGCTAAAATACTCTCACCTGTCAACTTTAAATGACAGACGAGTAATAGGGTTCTGCGGCGGTTTCTGCTTTGATAAAACCAAAAGGGCAAAGTTGTCTGACTATAACAGCGCTATCCTTGAAGCGAAATTCGTATCCTCTTCCCACACTCGGTTGCAGCAGAAATGGCGATCCAGTCATCGTCACTCTCCCTGCGATACATGGTTTCTTCCACACGGAGCTCCACACATGGCAGTCACCCAGATCTTTCCATATTTCGCAGGCCGGCGATTGCCAGTCATGGTTCTCTCAGTCTCCGGTCCAGATCCATGAGAACTACGGGATCTAGGGGATCTCATCATCATCTTCATCTCATCAACGCCATTGAAGAAGAAAAATCAGAGATGTCTGAGACGGACAGCAGCAGCGCTGGATCGGGAGATCCTAAGCCGAGTGTACCAGTCACTGAAAATGAAATGAAGGAGATCAAGGAAGCGATTAAGGCGAGGATGGAGAGAGAAGGGGAAAGAGGAGATTTATGGAGAGGAGTGGCGGAGGAGACAAGGGAGATCGAGTGGCCTGCGTTCGCTAAGGTTGTGGGGACCACTGGCGTAGTATTGGGTGTCATTGCCGGCTCCAGCGTTGTGTTGCTCACCGTTAACGCCGTCTTCGCTGAGCTCTCCGATCGGGTTTTCGCCGGTAGAGGTGTACAAGACTTTTTCGGTTGAAATTGGGGATAACAATTCGGCATACCCATTCACAGGACACGTATCAGAACAATTTTTTTTTTCCTGCTGTTCCGGGACAGTTTTCATGTAAGTTATGTTTGTCTCCATGTAAAATGATGGAGAAATTTCCATAAAAAATGCCAAAGAAAAGACAGGAAATTATATGAAGAAAGTTTTTATTATAAAGTATCATGTGCATGTAAAATTTTACAATGAATCAAATTATAAACTAGGAAATATCTATCACTAACACCTCATATGGTTTAATCTCATCCATCTGTCTATTTTTTCGATAATATCATTAACACCTTTTATTTTGAAAATATGGATCAGACCCTCCGTTAAGTCATGGTTGTTAACCGATGACGTGTCACCATTTTAAATTTGTTAATGACAAAACTATCCATCTATATTTTACCTTTTTAATTTTAAAAAAACTTGAAGATTTATTTGTTACATAATAGGTATAGAGTTTTCACAAAAGGTAAAACTAATTAAGTTTAATCATTTGCACCATTTCTCCTTTCACCATTGTTGTTTAAGAAGACGACTGAACCGGTAGCCATGGCTTGGGAAAACGTGGAATCAGTAGCTGTGAGTTTCCAATCTCTCTCGTTTCTGAGTAATCCCCACCTCCAATGCCTCTGGGTAATCCTTAACCTTGATTGTTACTTTTCCAAACTTATAGTTTACATCTACCGGTTCAGGTCGATAGCAATATACAACATTTTCTTGAAGTTTCCATTGAGTTTACAGATAAATTACACCTAGGGTACCTAACGTTTTGAGAAATTAGACCTGAGGTACTGCACGTTTGAAAAAGCTACGTCAAAGGTACCTCACGTTTCATATATGTTAAATTTGGGGTACCTCATGTTTCACATATGTAATGTTTGAGTATCTTCTATTTTTATATTTCCAATTTTACCCTCATTTGACTCTTTCTCTCTCTCTTGTGTATCACTCACTCCCATTCCTGAACTAAATGGTTAGCTGCAGTTTCGAATTTTGAAAGCGTGAAATTCTTCTAGGACTGTTTGGATGGTGGAAATGAGGATCAGTGAATGCTATACGTTGGTGGAATCGGGAAGCTGATGTCGAGCTCACTTAGGTAGAGGAGCCCCTTTGATAAACTGAAATGGGAATATTAAAGAAAGTAGAAGTGCCATTAATGTCCAAGTGCCATGCTTGATTGGTGTCTACCATCAAAAGAGAAAACTGACAGGAAAATCAAATAAAATAGAAGAGAGAAATTATAATCTTTAAGAGTAATCGAATTGAAAAATGGGAGAAAGAGGGATAAATCTAACACAAAAGAAGCTGTAAAATCCTAGAAATGCTTGTCTTCGTCGGCTCTTGGAATAGATAGATCAAAATTTTTATTGGATTTCTGAAGTCTTGAATAGAGAAAAAGGAAGTGCTTACTCCATTTACAATTTCTCTCTCTAATCCATTTACTGAATCAGAAACCAACGTGATGGAGAAAGAGACAGAGAAGAAAGCTTAGCAAACGACGGTTGTGGAATGATGAAAAATAGCTCTGTTATACTGAACTCGCCATTAAACTATTACAAGATTTTAGATCCTTTACTTCTTTCTTGATCTTCTCTGCCTTTTCTCTTCCTCCATTCAAAGGTTTTATGCGTGAAAGTTGAGATTTAACAAAAGAAAAACAGAGCTTTCAGATGTGGAGGGAGAGGGGGAGGGATTGCCTTATGGAGTGGGATTCGTTGGACGAGATGGTTGCTGATGCAAACGCAACATGATTTATCCTCGACCGTCAAGAATAAAGCAGAAGTGGAGCCCCGTGGGAAGAGTATGAAAGTGGCAAGGCTGGCTGCCGCTGTTGCCATCGCTATATCTAGGGATCAAAACACTCAACGTCCCGCAAAAGAGTAGGGAAAGAAAGTTGTGGGTTTTCATGACGAAGGGGTAGATGGAAAGAGGATCCATGTTTCATGGCTGCCCTTCTCTGAGGTAGCAGAGGGCAGAGGAGGAAGTCGGGGCTGAACTCCTGGTGCAGGAGGTAGTAGAGGGCAAGAGAGGGGGATAGAGAGAGATTGGTGGTGGTGTCATGGGTAATATTGGGATTATAAAAGAAGTACCTCAAATATAATTTATTTTTGAAACGATAGATACCTTTGGTATACTTTCTCAAAATGTTGGATATCCTGGGTGTAATTTACCCTAACTCTTTTATTCAACGTATCTATGACCTCATTTTCGTATCGAATATTGCCGTAACTCGTGTTTTGCAGCCAGTCCAATGCTAAAGAGAGGAGCCATCTTCTTGCCATGATTGATGATGCCAAGGTCAGAACTTGAGATGATCCCATCATTCAAGGTTTTTGAAAATTATATTCCAAGTCATTCTGCTACAATTTTCCCGTCTAGGTTCTCCAATTCAAGAAATCTTGTATCTGAAACCGAGTCGAAACTATATTTCCATGGCCGTTCATCCAAACCCACATCTTCACGTCACCTTCTCCATCTCCGGAGATGTATTCTTTCTCCATCACTTGGGAATGATGAAAGGGTGGACCTTGGGGGAGGGGTCAGAGCGGTTTCGATTTAATGGTGTGGCCGCTGGTGACCTTGGTTTGGCAGCGGGAGGGAATCTCTTTGGTTCGGGAGGAGCTTTGCAAGTCCCATTGATATTAGAGGTTGCAGGGGTTGGGAGATCAGTTCAAGATCCTATTTCTGCCGGTGAAAGAAGGGAGATCGATGGGGTTGCCATTGAGGGGAAGCAGCCCAGGTTAGAATACTAGCCGCGACAATACCTCTGTGGATCTAGGATCGTTACCGCAGGGATATCCATGTTCGGTAGGATTTGTAAAATCGCACTCTAAAAACCCAGTCCAACCTATGGTTTATGTCGTAACGGGTCTCCCAATCATAATAAGACTGGAAGACGAGGCCAGGTGACAAACCACAACATCCAGGTATGAGAAATGATACTTAAAAACTAATTTTTCACATACCAGTCTCGGTACCGGTCTCACTCTAAGTGAAACTAGCATGTGCAACCGGTATGTGTTGGCGAATGGAGACAGACTCTAGTGGGTCCCATACTCTGAATCTGAGTTTAGAAAATATTTTAGACGAAGGAGACCTTTCTAGAATGGTCTCCCACTCTATATATGAGACATCTTTCTCCTTAGATCATTTCCAAACACTCTCAAACCCTAGCGCCATCTGGAAGAGATTTGAAAAGGAGCAGAGAGGAAGGAGGCTTTCAAGAAGGGATTCTCCAAGAGGAGAGCACCGCCATTCAACAAACACCGGTAAGTGCTTGACCTCTGTATTAATGTTGGGATTATGGATCAAAGCTGTGAAACGGCTTAATGATCCAAAACCCTAGAACTGTAAAATCCTAGTTCGCATCGAAATCCATTCTGAGAAGGATGGAAACGTCGTTCTACGATGTTAAATGATAAATAATCTAAACCTAATATAGCTTTACCTTAGAACGGTGTAGGAGGGACCTTGAAACAAAGTCGATGACCAATGGAAGAAAGAGGTCCAAGAAAGGACTCTCAGACCCATACCGACTGGACAAAGGGGTCTTACGGTATGCTATACCGCAGGGCATACCGACTGGACTCTATTCCTATGGTATGGTCCTGCGGTACATACCGCAGAGCATACCAGCTAGACTCTAGTCTTGCAGTATGGTCCTGCGGTATATACCGCAGACACATACCAGCTTGAGAAAGAGCCTGTGGTATGGTCCTACGGTATATACCATAGGCACATACCTGCCTCACTAGAGTGAGACTGGTATGTTTTACAAGCCTGTTTGCTTGGCCAGACTTGGTTCTGACCAACTGGAACCCTAGCAACCTAATTCTAATCTATAACTATGGTCATGTAGGACTTTTAGACGGCATGAGTGGACTCTATGACACAGAGCGGACTCACAATCATGCGTCAGGTAAGGGACAAGACCTCAAACCCTAACTAATTAATAAACAGTAAACCTTTGTATCTACATCTGTATCTGTTGCTTGTTGCCTGTGCATTTCACACGTTATCTATTATTTAAATTCATTATTTGTTCATGCATATTTCGTATGCTAGGAATGTGGTTGTTTAGGCATGTGAATATTTTTGTTAGTGTGTAGAATGTGAAGGGGAGTGGAGCCCTGGATATATCCTCACACTAACACCTTTACGTATCACCGTCTACCTTAGCGAGCTTGGAGAGAATGGGGTATAAGGGGGAGGACATGGGATTATGGCTCCGCCTGCCCACCAAACTCGAGCCCTATCTCTATGTCGTAGGGAGCTGTGTTGGGGTAGGACCATAAATACTGTGATGACGTATAGAACTAGTTAGAAACGAAACTCACTTGCAAGCCCTTGCCAACAAGGGTTTAGGTGTTGGTGCAGTGTAGGGTATCAGGGGGAGGATGTGGGATGATGGCTCTGTATGCCAAACTCTAGCTCTATCTCTATACCAGAGTGAGTGATGCGAGGCAACAACAATAGTGTGGATCACACCTGACTGTTGGGTGTGCTCACACTCTTGTGCATGGAGGTGCGATGGCTGTCAAACCTTACTATAGCACTTTGCAAGTTATACCTGACCCAATTGTAATGTTATCTCATGCATTTTGTGTGTTGCATTGGTCTTGTGCTTTATTGAGCTAAGTTGTAAGCTCACCCCAAATATATATATTCTCTTTTTCAGATCTTGATACAGGTTATACTATGGAAGACTTTATGGCTGCCCCAGCTTACGGGACAGTTTCTGCTTTAGAGACACAGACAATGGAGGATGAGCATGATGCCTCATGCGAGTGTGATGTGTGTCGAGCACAACCAAAAATAAATTACTCTACCTACAACGAATAGTAATGATAAGTAAAGGTCGATCCACAGAGACTAGTTAATCAAATTGTCTACTTACCAAGAAAAAAGGGGGTTTTCTTCTGCAATTTAATTGACAACAAAATTCAGTAACACAAATTCAATGGAAGATGATGTCGATTCAGGAAAATTTACTCACGGCTGTAAATTGATCACTGACCTCATATATATATATATATATATATATATATATATATTCAAATATTTAACCAAGGATTATCAAAAAGCTAAACAATACTTACCTTCCCTAATTTCATTAATTTGAGCCCAACATACAATTTAATTCTTATCAATAAACCAATTGGTATTAAGCAATCCTTATGAATAAAGATGAACAACAGTCTAACAAGTGTCAGATTATTTAATTCATTCTATGTTTTTTTTAAGCAAGTAACAAAAACTTGGATCACAATTATTTTGCTCAATTGCTACTTTTCCTAACACCATAACAATTATGGATTATGGATTTAGGTTAGCTTATAAACCACACAACTCAATCAATTAATAGGCCTCTTAATAAATCGAATCATACAGTCATTAACTTGAAAAACCAAGAAACATAGATATTTGAATAGAAGAATAATTAAAATTAAGAACAAAGTCTCACAATTTTACTAACCGGATTGAATTTCCCTTGAATCAACTAAAGTACTTAGCTAGACATGATAAAAAAAAAATACAAAAGAAATAAAACTATCTTCTCAATAATTCTTGGATGCTCTATTATGTAGCATTTACATTACTTAAATAGTCAGAGTAGAGAAGATTAAAACTGGTATGTCTAGAATTGACAACCTTATTATATGAAAAATAAAGATTAAACAAATCTTCTTGCCTATATTAGATAAAAAAATCATTCCATTATTAACCAAATGCCACCCCTAGACCTGCCAATTTTTGTAATATTTCATAGAGGTATATATTCTCCTCAAGATTTTTGACAATCAATCAAATCCTTCCAATAGTAAACCTTCTATTTGTGGTAATCTTCCTTTTCTGGTTTGAATTCAAATCAGTTTTCCAGATCAGATTTTTGGATCACGTTTGATTTCTAGAATTCTTTTCATATTAAAAACCTGCATGAAATTCAGAAGGTCATTATTGAAAATATCATAATTCTTTTATTTTAAACATAAATTACCAATACTTTCCACCAATGTCTTATATATAAGGAATCATCACAAATGAGTACCATAAGACATATAATATGTTAAATAGACTAAATATAAAGAAAATAAATATATAAAATTTTGAATCCATCAAATTCCCCCACACTTAGCTCTTGAACGTCCTCGGACAAACTAAATACAATTTTTTTTTCACTTTCATCGCATAGCATTCAAAGAATATGTGTACCATGAATCAGAAACTAATTCAAGAGATCAAGAGAACAATATATGTCATAGTCAAAGGTCACTTAGTAAATATGAGTAAAATCTAACATGCCAGTCTTATTCAAAAGGGAACATGCTAATGTTTAGTAGATTTTCTCTTAGGATTCTCTCTACTCACTCAAGAATTCAAGGTTTAACCGTTTCACTCAAGATCTTCCTATGAAGATGCACTACCATAGACTTGCTTATTCACCAAAATCTTCATTACTTAGAATACATGCATACATGAATCAAAAGGTTTTTATCAAGATTGTAATGGGGCTAGGGTTCAAGGTACGGATAAGAAAAATATATTGACGTTAAAACCCAAGAAACTAATAGAGCATTAAGATAAAAAAATTGAGCAATCTAAATGATAAGGGCTCATAGATAAATCTCTTCAACAAAACATCCCAAACTCCAGTTTCTTTTTCTTTCATTCTTTTTCTTTTCATTGAGAACTATGCTTTGCTATTTGAATTTTTTTTTTATCTTCTAGAAGAGCATGACATTTTAAATATAACAAGGACCATTTACTCCCATTACATCCCACTTCTTGACATACAACCATCACTTTTGAGAATAATACTCCCATACTTATTCAATACATCTCTCTCTTAAACCCATTAGATAATTCTCAATGCTCTACTAGCTCAAAGGTTGGTAAAACATGAGAAAAACAAACAATTCAAGGCTCATGGTTTAGGGTTCAATGAAGAATAAAGTTTAAAAGCTCAAAGTGGATCCACTAAGGGTAAATATATAAGGTTGGCCATTTAAGCTAAGTGGTTGTAAAATCTTATTTGCCTTTATTATCTTCATGTCTACACATATCAATGTAATCTTGATACAGTTCAAAGTAAGTTCTAGAGATACAAAAGCAT